>CM061104.1:4340000-4690000 GCA_030770545.1 Macropodus opercularis | reverse complement strand
GACATGTCTGTGATTTAAATGGAAGACCTGTGTACCTCAGAAGTTTACCAGCATCAAATATAAAACAAAACAAAATCTCCTTGTACCAGTGAGACCGCATCGCTGTTTAATATTTCAAAGAGCTTCCCCCCTTTTCCTCTTGCTGGCAATCAGGAAACAATCTTTCCTTGTCTCTCCCTTGCATCTTTAGGGACTCTGGGTACAGGCTATGCGGGAAGACACGTGAATTCGAGATGGCTGCTCCAGATCCGATGGC
Source organism: Macropodus opercularis (assembly GCA_030770545.1). Classification (NCBI taxonomy): domain Eukaryota; kingdom Metazoa; phylum Chordata; class Actinopteri; order Anabantiformes; family Osphronemidae; genus Macropodus; species Macropodus opercularis. The sequence goes on along the minus strand of CM061104.1, from coordinate 4,689,744 downwards.
GGATGCGTGTAGCCGGTGGAGGGCGGTTTAATTGGAGATGCGGCTGGCTTCTCCTGCAGGAGGGAGAACAGGAATACGAGTGGCTCCCAGTGGCTCGGCGCGTCATATAACCGGTGACCTAGAAAAGGAACGTTGATCACTCCCCGGAGCTGACAGCAGAGGAAGCTTCGCTGTTAACGAACGCACTTGGCCAAAGTCTGTTGCTGATCAGAGAAAACAGGGGCATTATGGGTGCAGGGAGGAGCAGCTGCCCAACGGGCCCCCGACCGGAGAGGAAGAGATGCAGCGAGCTGCTGCAGAAGGCTGTACTTAAATCTAAAAAAGGGCCCGTTCTTTCCAAATCTGTGACACATCACCGGTGTAGAGTGAAACACATGCCACCATCTAAACGGTTGTACCCCAGGTTTACTATCTGCTGATTATGTACATACTTAAATAGATTTTATAAATCCATCTGGATTCCTATTAAAGCTGTACATCACATTTTATTTGATCACTATACCAGGATGTTTCCTGTCCTAATATTTGCCAGTACATGCCTGCTCACAAAACTCTGACACGACCTAATGTCCTCCCTCCATCTTGTAAAAACTCATCTTAGTTTGGTTGGTTCGTAATTGTTGAATTTTGAAACTGCTGAACACTTTTTTTGTGCAAACCTTAGTCTCAGTAAATAAAATTATTTGCACTAAACTATTCAACTCATTATTTCTTGTTAAAGGATGAGAAGAACAGATATTAAGTAGCAGCATCTTGGCTACAAGGATGACTTTGACTCATGCAAAGCATGCTGGACTGGCGGTGGGTCGGTCGGGAGGACAAGTCGGCCTGCAGCATCGGTAATCTGTTAGTAAGACCTGTTGAAAAGCAGCGTTATTAGCCAGACTGAGACCGACAGCTGGTTTTGTCGTACGCTTGAGTCAGCCAACATGCTCTGATGTTTCTGCAGGTGCGTCCTCAGTCAGACATGTGTTGATTGAAGATGTTCAGCGCAAATGTATATCGACAGTTCCCACAGCTTTGATGCTAAAGATGCTTCAAACTGCAAAATATACTTTGTGGTGCAAAACATTTAATTAAGTTATTAAAGTATCCAAATAGTTTCCTTCACTATATGATTGTTTTTATGCGCATGAATCCCTGCTAATTTACATGTTCAGTATTATTCTCTAATGTTTTATTAAAACACTCAAATAACATATTGCATAATTGAAAACAGAAAATCAAACATAACGCATTGCTAATGCGAGTGATAATTGCACAGCCTCTGTATTGGTTTAACTGTATTCTATGGGCTCAAACCTTTTAGCTTTATTGTATCCTTACTTCTTCTTGAAGAAAACCTCTCCCCATGCTTTCATTTGTCTTTCCGTTGACGTGCATCACAGCCTTCACATTAATCACCAGTCTGTCGCTCCTTTCTCTCCTCCTCCTCCTGTTCTCAATTTATTCACATTCCACTCTTTCCCCTTCCTTTACCGTGAATCACGCCTAATTAGGCGCTCTCTAGATCTGATTTTCATAAAAGGCTCGGGGGGGAAGGGGAGGATTTGGTTATGACAATTATTTTTCATATATGGAACAGGGACAAAGGATAAATGGTTATTAGTATTCTGCACCTTAAAGAAAATCACCAAAAGATCCTGCTTTGATTCTGATATTACAAAGAGACGACTGAATAAGTGGGACGATGTCAAGGCATGGCGGAGGAGATGAACATTAGATTGATAAGAAAGGAAAAATGGTATTTTAGGCTTACAATAATATACATTGCAATATGGACTCTACAGTATACAGTAAATTAAAAAGATCATTTTTTAACGTAGAACGGAAGGAGCCTTCATCTGGCGCTGTACGTACTGCAGTGGACCAGAACTGTACTCCTTTGTTCCAATTACTGGCTGCCATGGTTGCAAATGCAACACTGAATCCTTATTAAAAACAACCAAGAAGGAACACGCTGAATGTTCAGCACAGGAATTAAGATGGTGTAAAGAAAAAGAAAAAAAAAAAAAACGTGACTGACATTAGTCACTGTAGCAGGGACAACTGGTCATATCTTTAATTATCAACAGAAAAGCAATAGAAAGAATAATATAGAATAGAAAAGCAAGGGTGAAGCTGCCCAATGTACAAAATAAAGGATTTTTTTTCTTATTATTCAGAATGTATGCATCTATTTTCCCATTAGGCAGCAGAACCTAACAGCCTTAGGGTGGATGCAGGGGGTGAGAAAACATTGGTTCAGGTGTGGAAGAGCCGGTGATGTCCCCTGTTATAATAATACCCCCCACCTCCAAACACACACACACACACACACACACACATATATATTCATGTACACTGATGATCTGCCATATTGAGTGGGCTCTATTGTTTACGGCCCCCTGGACAGGGTCTCCAGATGGCAGGGTGCCTATTATTGAGGCTCCCACTGTGAGTGCCCCACTGTGTGTGTGTGTGTGTGTGTGTGTGTGTGTGCGCGTGCATGGGTCCGTGTGTGTCAATGTGAATGTGTGTATATGCAAATAGAGAGAAAGAGAAAGAGAGGGGTTCACCTTGGTATTTTTATGCATTTCTGTATACATGTACTGTATATCTGCAGGGCAGGCCGTGTGTGTGTGTGTGTGTTAGTGTGCGTGCGTGTGTGCCAGAGGCGACGTACACCGAGAGACCCGTGTGGCATTCCTTCAAAGGCCTCATCAGAGCCTTTTCCCCTACAAAGGCGAACGCAGTGCGCGTTCCTCCGGGGGATTAGCTTAGCTTCGGTCATTAGGCCTCAGCCAAATAGCCCTGAGGAGACACAGGCTGGATCTATAGCATGAAACACACACAACCCTCGCACAGCTGTATACGGGGCCCAGCTCATGAATATCATTACATAGTAATTTGATAACTGGTAATAAGATAACTATCTTGGGATAAAGCTCAGCATCATACAATATGGTTAGTTTTGCAGTTTCGCTGGGATTTACAGGTGAGCGTGTGCACATAGAATCGAAATGTGAAAAAATCAATGTCAAATTAAACATTTGATTTTGTCACACAGCAGTTTGTTACGAGCGAAGACACAGCAGAGGTTCGTCAGGTCGAGGTGTTTTTAATCTCTGTTTCTCTCATTGGCAACTGCCCACCACCTCTGACCTTTAACGGCTGCTGCAAGAGGAAGAGCCAAGCGTCAATACTGAAAATCAATCTTCACAGGTCACTGAGGTTAGTAATAAACAGATTGCATGGTAACAGGATTAGGGCAAATTGAATAAACCGGTGATTTATTACCATCACCAAAATCAAATAATTGCATTTTAAATTGGACAAAAGCTTGTGCGTGAGCTAATTTGCGAGAATGAAACAGCATTTTATTTGAGCTACGCAGTGGGATGACGAGAACTGAACGAGTCCAAACTGCCTCAGTCTGAAACAGTCTGCACATGATGTTTGTGAATAGGAAAAATAAGGAAGGAATAAGGAAAATCCTAATTCATCCAGAAAAATAATGTGATGCACATGAAACAATGTTGTAAAATCTTTAATTATTAATTAAAGATTAATTACTTGATCTTAAGGAGTTGCTTTGGTGTACTTTTACTACACCTTTAAATGAATTTCCTTAATTGGAAAACATATTTAAATGAGATTTAAAATGATTTGATTAGAAATAAAACCTCACAGACAGAACCTAAGAAACATGACATCTAGAGAAACCTCAACGCATTTCATGACTTGTGTGAACTGCAGAGACTGTAGCGTCGCTGAAAGTCGTTTACCTGCAGTAAACTGACAGGACGTGCTGCAAAGCTTTCCTTTGTGTGGCACAGAGGCTCGCTGACATTTCAACGTAATGGTGCCAATAATGCGTTCATCTGTTCACCGTTTATGGACCAGCAGGTCCCAAGTGATGCGCTAGTCAGGACAGAAACCGCGATCATCTCTTCAAGCTGCTACAGCTGCAGTGTTGGCATAAAACTGCTGAGGACTGAATTTATCTATTGACTCAAATTCAGCATCGCAATTAGCGAACATCAGGATGAGTGCAATTCTTTTCGTGATTATTCAGACTTTAAAACCTAATTTCATCTTCCCAAATCTGCTAATATTTCTTTTCCGTCCCATTCCCGTCATCATCATCATTCTCTCCGTTCTAAATTATTTACTCAGATTATGGATCTACAAGCTTTCAATGCGTCGCGGTTTGCAGAGCCACATCTCCAAGGGGTGGAGGGAAGTGGCTGGCGCTGGTGAGACGGGTGGCCGAGCATTTCACGAAAGAGCAAGCAAGCAAGGCGAAAACGCAGCGCTCTCCAAAGGTCATCGCCGCCCGCCGGGTCTCCTGTGATATTTTCATTACTGAGGTGAAAAACACCGGCTCCCCGGCACCCAGCTCTCTGTGTACGTGCACCACCTTCAGGCCTGCAGCTGAAATCCCCAATGGCAACATTACTGTATGTAGTAAAGCATGATAAAGGAGCAAGAAAGGCAAATGTCTCCAGCGTGTGTGTGTGTGTGTGTGTGTGTGTGTGTGTGTGTGTTGGGAACAGAAACCAAAGAAATGAAAGCGTAGCACAGGCAGAAGAGAAAGAGAAAAACGGGTGAAGGGCAAACTGTGGATGCAAAACGCAAAACTAAACAAAAGAACAGAGGGAGAAAGAAAGAGGAGAAGAAGAAATGAAAGGACTGCAAAAGATAGAGACGAGGGGACGGAGCGGCGAAGAGAGGTGATGAGGAAGAGGACAAATAAGCGAGTTCATTACAGTGACATGTCTTCTGCTAAAGCTGGAAATCAGATAGGCTCTGATTGTTTTTTTCTTAGATATACTGCAATCTGGCTGATCTCCAAACACTGCTGTAATTGGATTCTTCTGGGATGATCAGAGAAAAAAACAGTCCTATTAGCTGTTGGGGTTTTTTGTTGTTGTTGTTGTTGTTTTGTTTAGTTTTGTCTCCAAACAACACGGCCAAGAGGAGGAGAGATGATGACCTATACGATACGATTTGGATTTTTGTAATGATGTATGATAAGAAATGACATTATCTTCTAATAATTGGGTTTTCATATATTAGATGTGTCACGTGTTATTCGGTGGTGCAGGAGATCCGCTGATAATAAATCTAGACGCGCCGCTTTAAGAGCTAGTCCGGCTGGTTTCACGTGTGCTTTGCTTCCCCTGCGCCTGCATTTGAGAGAATAGTTTGACAGCTCAGGACATAGACTTACCCTTAAACAGTGAACTACAACTAGCAAATGTTTACATTACATGCGCATTAAAACAAAACGTAAGAGAATCGAAGATAAATCCCGGAGTTAATATCGTTGTCGTACATCCAGATGGGTGCTCCAAAAAAAAATAAATGACTCTTTAAGAATATGCTGAGATCTCCCGACAAACTGCTGTATGACACTTCTTGGAGGAGATGAAATCAGCTGGTCAGTAATCTGCGCTGTGCAAACCTAATAAACACAAACCTTTGCTATATAGTTTTAAGCAAACCCCAAAACGAATGAGTTCTCGTTGTAATTATACAACATGATGTGGCTCTTTCACATTCCTCGTACGACCCTGGAGTAATCGTTGTCACGGAAAGTGTGTCAAATTGGCGTTAAAACGCTAAAGCTGTCTGTTAATGAATTCTTCCTTTGAAACCGCATTAAGCCCCCGCTGCAAATACAACCCCCCCCCCCCTTGTGTAAAGTAAACTCTTACGGGGCGGTGACGAGCATATAAACCGGGCCGAGCAGAACAACTTTGAACAGGTTCGTTTGAAAGCTTTCATCCGCTCTCGTACTTTGCCACAGGGTGGGGAAGCAGACGCGAGGAGGGAAGACGGATGGTTCAAGGCACGGAAAAATTCTACTTTTCACAACTATCCCTTTTTTTTTTTTTTTCCTGCTGTTCGTCTCCTGCGACCAATCCTCCTACGATCTACCACTCTTCACTGATGCCAGCCTCTGATGGACCTTCTTGCTGAGCATTCATTGATCTTTTGGGCCCAAACCATTTCTTTCTTCCCTCTGTGTCTGTCTCTCTGCCCCAGGGAGTGTTTCTATCCCTGCTGGTTTAAGGCTATGACCAATGCTGGCGTATCTCTGGTCCTTATAAGCAGCAGCAACGTCTGGTAGCATCTCTTAGGTTCTACCTTAGTCCATCCTTCCTTTTCTAGACAGCATACTGTCAACCTCTCTACCGTCTCTTAAAGCTGATCCAACCTTTCAATCTTCAAACTCTGTGTTGCAGGTAATTCCTGGCTCCCAATGTTACAATAGTGCACACATTCAGCACACAGAGGTGTAATGTAATGTATAGAAACAGAAATCAGAAAGTTGACCTTGACCTTGACATTGAATTTCCAGGTGGGAATAGTCGGGAATAAAAGTAGAGGCCAGTCATAATGTAGTGATTCTTCATTTTTTAAAACACAGTAGCATAAAAGTCCTTGAAATAATTTTTACAGAAAGAAATGTTACATCTGATTCAAACTGGCCTTCTTCTTCTTCTTCTTCTTCTTTTTCTTCTTCTTCTTCTTCTTTCACTCTTGCCATTTCCTTCCTTCATTTCTTACTCCTCCATCAGCATTTCGCTTCCCTCTGCTGATTCACGGCTCTCACTCCCCTCCGATCTTGCTCCTTTTCTTTTCATTGACCACCGTTCCAGTAGCGGAGGCCAAGGTTATTTTGGCAGCAGCTACAGAGCACATTTGTTTGTCCCCGGTCTGCAACTGAAGAAGACGCTCCGCTATTCTAATGGACTCCACAAGAGAGTGTCCTTTGAATTGGTTTAAAAAGGCGGCCATCAGAGTCTTTCTTTCTCTCCTTCTCAACCTTTGTAGGCGTTGACAAAGGAGTCTCTGTATTTGCCATGGGACCAGATGCACCCTAGCTGCAGACAGGATGCTGGAAACCCTTGTGTGACATGAAGGATAACAGCTTTGCCTACTGGCAGCTTCAAAGTGGAAGGTGACCAAAGATTGTGAACCTTAGTAAACGTAGTGAGATGATTTTGTCTAAATCGACTTCAGTGATGCTTTTAGGGACCGTATCGAGTGTGGGTGAAGCTAAGTGTTCAGACTTCAGAAAGCAACACACAATCAAGCCAAATATATAGAATACTAAATAGTTGAAACATATAAGCAGGAATAATTAATATAAGGTGATGAGGTGGGAAACAAATGAGGACTTGAATGAATTGCTTAGATTAGAGAGTGTGGACAGACATGCGTGTTAATTTTACTTTTACAGGTAGGTTGAACAATACAGGAGAAAATAAGCTTTTTAGTATTATAGGAAATCTAAGAGATTATTTTCTGACAGATCTTGTTTCATCTCCAGACACTGTGGTCACGCTGGGGGTCAGCAGCCTCTTTCCCTGCCGTGCTGCCCTTTTGAAGTTTGCCAAACAGTGATGGATAGTGAGGTTTAGATTCATTATACGTCCAAAAAGACCAAATAATCCAATTCTTCATCTGATTTACAGCTGTTACAAAATGTTTCATCTCATCTTTGCTATCAGCTACATGCTTTTGGATCTGTGTCTACTGAAAACAGGTTATCCAGTAGGTGCATTTCTTGTATCTATTTCCCTTTGTTATTAGAAACACAATGAGCCTGAGGAATAGAAGAGGAAAGAAAAGCTGCCGTGTGACCCCAGCAACCTGCTATTAACCTGCACTTCACCCACAGCCACACACACACACGTAACGTTGCCCGGCGCAAAAACAGCTTTTTGCCACAATCCACAGTGTAATTATCTGCACGGCTGTGGATGACTCCAAAATCATTTGCTTGGTGATGAAAAATGACACCGTAGTTCTCCAGCCGGTGGTTTGGTGATTATACAGTATGGTGACACAAACACCCCAGTGCAGAAGGATAAACGCTCGCAATAATAATAATATCAGATATACGTTTTTGTAGTGTCTTTTAAGATGGCGTCATTTTTCAGTGGAGGATGGGGCGGCATTGAGGATCCTGCCTGCGTCTCCTGTTGCTCTCTTTTCTTGCGCTCTCTTTTCTTGCATCCAACAACAGTAAGCTCATTAAACTGTGAGCAAACTGACATTTCACCCTAACTTCTCTCTCTCTCTCTCTCGTTTTACATTATTAAGTGGCAGCATCGGCCTCAAAGCGAGCCACGCAAGCTCTCGGAGAGGAAGGGCTCGCCTGGCAAGCATGCGTTTGATGAGTTTGTCACTCCATCACCCCAAACATGCCTCATTAGTAGTTCAGTTTTAACACCTATCAGCATCCACACGACCTCCTCCTCCTCCTCTTCCCTATTACACACACATATACACACACACAAACAGTTTCGTTCTCTTTCTGCCTCTCTCTCCATCTCCCAGCTCCTTCTCTGGTCCCCCTCCTGTTTTTCACCGCTAATTAGCTGGCTTCTCCCACTTCTGTGTTTCCCCAGTCACATCTCAAAGGGAGGCGGATATGATTTTTCTTTAACCCAAAGGCCAACTTAATCAGCTGAATTAATGACTTTATTACCCGTTAGGCTCCGGGCCATGCAACACTTTTCTCTCCAATGCCCAACGCTCCTCTCTCCATCTCTCTCTCTCACTCCTCCTTTCACCCCCTGCAGGAATTTTTACATTTCAAAAATGTAAGACAAAAGAGAGGGAGTCACACAGACCAGACGATGGGTGGCAGGAAGATCTGAAGACATGAATATTTACAGAGATATAGAGTTACAGGTACATTCTAGCGACTACTTTAACAATCAGCTTGTAGGGATTTATTCAACGTGTGGAGGCATCTCACAAAACACAAATAAATCATATAATAATCCTATAGTCACCACATCTGGAGGTATAGGATTATCAACAGCCAAATTAATTAGCACCTGTGTCTGTCAAAAATGGCAAGTGGCATCGTACACACAAACACTGTAGATGGGAAGAAAGTGAGCGCACAGCTTCGTGTCTAAACATTCCTTTTTTTAATAACTAAAATATGGTAATTAGTCGACACGTCGGTGTCTGTTGGTAGATTTATTAGCACAACTGAAAAACAGCACTGATAAGGAGATGCGCCATTAGTCTTCTCATTTACTTGACAAACTCTCACAGAGCCCAAGGCCTGTACGTCGAATTAGGTTCATCTGGTGACAACAAAATAATGAGGCGGTTCTGCGACTACGCGCTGGCCTTGGCGGCTGGTTTCTTATTGCAGATTCCAGGTCTCATACACCTGAGCCACATATGTAGTGACACAGACAGAAAGAAAGGCGCACATGGATTTGAGTTGGTTTATTACGTTTGTATGTGCAGTGGAGCCATGTGACAAAGAGACGGCAGCAATGCAAGTTATAGCGTGAGCTGTGAAATACAAAAATGTATGTTTAAGACACAAAAATCCATAAACCCAAATACGTGATGAGATTTTTACTAAAAACTGATGACAGAGTTTATTGACCAAACTAAAACGGCAGGTGAATTTACAGTGCATGTTAAATATTCATTAACAGTTTATCCCACTTTGGAAGAGGAAGACAATTATACGTGTGAAAATAATGTGTGGATTATTCATTCTGATTCGGAACTTCATTTCCATCTGCAATTTCTTTCTCTCTATATTTCCATAAATTATGATCTAAATAGAGAAGCAATTCACACGGTGAAACTAAACTTTTGGTCATTTTACATTCTAACCCCCCCCCATGACAAGATCTTAAAGGTGATACTTACACACAGCACTAACAGTTTTTGCAGATATGTTTCATCACCTGAACGCAAACACAGCGTGTCAGCACCAGTGTCGGGACGCGAGGTGTGACTGATAGTTTTGTTATGCTCAGTTTTGCAAGAAACTGTTTTATCCAGTAGTTTCTTTCCCCACGGGACCTATTAGTCAATTACACCTGAGCGCTGCTGTTTAATATGGGCTGAAAACATGCCTGAGCTCCCAGCATCAAACACTTCCTCTGCTGTACATTCTTCCTGTGGTAGACAGTAATGAGTGGAGCGGAGGGGCACGGGTGTATGAGTGACATTCAGGAGAAAAAAAAAACAGGGAGGAATTATTCATCAGCTCCCTGTTTTGCTCTTTCAGCCTCCCTCCTGATCCTCGTGTTCAACAACTGCAGGGCAGATGCAGAATTGCAAATGAGTCCTGGAAAAATTGAATTAATTGGCCATCCTCTCGGGCGTCTTGTAAAAGTTCGGGGGTAATGTGTCAATGATTCCCCCACAACTCCAAAAAAAGACAAAAGAAGTGGAGCAGAGGACTCTATGAACAGGAAACTCCCCACTGTGTGTCAATTAACAGAGCACTTCAATCAGAGCAAAAACTTTCTGAGCTCACTTCTCAAAGCTACAACTCATTCACCTTTACAGCGGAAGCCAACACTGGCCTGTGGGATATTAATGATATTAATTTGGTGCGGTCTCTACCTGAGCAACCTAAACTAAAAAGACGCTGTTGACTAAAGTGTATGTGGTAATTCCTGATCTCTGAATACACACCCAGAACAGGCCAGAACAGAACAGAGCCTTACTGCTGCCACGACCAGCGTCCAACAGTTGTCCTAAAGCACCATCTGGTGTTGTGTCTAAGTATTACAAAGTAATCCACATAAATACTACAACCGACATATTAACTGAAACTGCCTGCATTGAAGAGTAAACTGAAGCTAGATCCTTAATGCTCCTGCTCTGTTGAGAGACGGTTGTTCAGTCTTGACGACTCCCTAACTTCTTTTGAACCAACCGTCTACCTCGTCCAGGGTATGGACGCTGCTAGATGGACTGTTGACTCCCGTCCTAAGAAGCTGGCCCCTTCTCTTTCCGACGTTGCATCATCAGTTTGTGAAGCTGTTGTCCGGTTTCTTCTATAAACTGTCTGTTCGTCACTGCATTGACCTGTTTGCAATACTGTTTGTGTCTGGATGTTCTGGGATGGACTTGTGTTGCAACACACTGAGGCCAAAACACAGATGTGTTGCAAATTCCAAATGAGCTAATGTTTTCCATGGAATAACAAGATGTTTCTCTTTCAACATCTGATATATTGTTTGGGAAAATATGGGATGATGACATGTGTACATTATTGAACTGATTAAGAGCTGGAGTTGGGTAAAAAATTATTGACCATTATTTTTTTTTAAAAGTTATATTTATTCTCTAAAATAAAATCTCAGTGTAAATATATGTACAAATGACGTGTCCTAACTACGAAATAAAAACCTGAGCCTCGCAGAAGACACCAAGAGATATCTGGCATAATGTCAGACATCTGGTCAGAGAACTGAGAGATAATTACATGCAAACATGAGCCACACTGCACGGGCATTCTCTGGGAAAACAAACACTCGTACGCGAACTGCCAGCCTCATGTGGTCGCCGCGACAACACACCACCTCCTCGCAGAAGGACGACCTGGACAAATGAGATGAGAGAGCATAAAATGACCTCAGGGCAGTACTTGTATGTTTGTTAGACTGAGAGAGACAAATACTTGAGGCAGGTGGCAAAGGCTCTGCGAGCGTTGCAGTGTAGGAAGTGTATGGGGAAGCCTTTGAAGGTGTGTCCGTCTGGCACCGCCCTCCTCACTGCATCCTGAAACTCCTCGTTGCCACAGGAGACGCCAGTGCAGCGCTCCAGCTCATAGGCTGATAGGGCAGAAGAGAGCAGATAGGACAGGTGGTCGTCCCACACTGTTGCCAACCCCAGGTCCTGAAGGTCACAGCAGCAATTTCTATTACATTATTTTTGAAATATGTAGTTTGAAATATGTTCCTTAATAGCATTTGGAATGTTTGACCATTTAGATCATTGTATGTCCACCTGAATGTGACGCGTCACTCTGCCTGCTGCCAGTGAAAGCTAACAGCTAATTCATTATCTGTCCATGTTGAGATCAGGAGCGTGTTTTACCTTCCTGTGCTCAGAAACCAGGTAGCGCATCTCCAGCTCCATCTGGTTACTGGCAGCAGCAGGGTCCAGAGTGGGCGCGCAGAGGGGGGGGGGGCGGGGGCAAGGAAGTGGTGGAGCCAGGGGCACAGACGGACTTCAGTGCCTCTTCGCTCATCGCTTTCCACCGAGACGGATTCTAATCGGAGGGAAAAAAGCAAAGCAAAAGCAGCAGTTTAGGTGATTTTTGTTTCCTGTTCATACTGTAGAACAACTACACTTTGGTCAATGCTGATGTTGCACTTGAGGGTAGCGTGACAGGACAGGAGATGCTGATAAATGGAGCTGGTGCAGATTCAATTTCCCCACCCACACAGGGGTCCCTGGTCAGATGAGAGGACATGGCACCCATCCAGTCGAGCCCACTGCTCGACAGGCTAAAAATGGCCACTGTGCACTAGATTAAATCTTCTCTCGCTAGTCTAATATGCAGTAAATAGCAAGATTTTTCATACTGAAGCCTGACACAACCAATGCGAACAGCTTAATTATATTTCAGTAGAATTTGTAAATGTAGAATGAGAAGAATAAATAAAACAGCAGACAATGAAATTTTGCTGCTTTTGTAACTAAAGCAGATCTTATAAGATCTGATTAATCATCGCTGTTATGTCATATCTGACTGAGCCCAGATGTTTAAACAGCAGTGTAAGAAACTTAGTGATGATGGTGGACAAACTGGAAGAGACCATGTGCTCTTACGTGGAAGTCAAAGACACAGAGATCCACGGTATCAGTGGGCTGGCAGTTGGCCAGGAAGGTCTGATGGTTGAACACGCAGCCCACGGTACGGTAAGGGGACGATGGTTTGGGCTGGGGGGTCAGTGGTGGGGCATCTGGGTTTATGGGCCGGTGGAGGTACCTGACCACACGCAAAAAAAAAATAACAGGTAAACTCAGTCCCATTGCTGAAACACTGCCAAATGGCTGGTATGGTTAAAATAGGTGTATGATATGGAACCTGTGTGCTGTCAGGCTCTCCCAGAAGGTTATGCTCCCGTCTGTCCCGCGCGTTAGGACCCAAGTGTGTGGCACTCCCTTTGCTTTTGTGCCCACACACACGTAAGCATCCAGGCCAAAGCCCAACAGGAGGCTGCACAGCAGGGTGGCGTGGTCCTCACAGTCCCCCTGTGGATGACAGACAGTGATGTGTTTAGCTCCTATGAGGAGGGAAGCTATATGAGTCGAGAATCTCACATTAGTGATGAAGGGTTTATTTTATTTATTTATTTTTTATCACTTTGCTCTACTGCATCTGATAAAAGGAGATAGAAATGGTGTCATCTCTGTTAGGTTTTTTGTATTTGTCACTCAGTAAAGCGGAACATACACAGGAGAAAGGTCTCCTGGAGAGGAAACGGGCTCTGTAGTCACTAAATTAGCCATGACAGTAAGCAACTCTTATTTCACTTGCATAACTTTTCCATTGAAGAAGCCTCGGTTGATGAAGGAAATGTTGCTGCTGCTGTATGCTGCTGAGGCCAGAGGCAAGTCAGAATGATAGATGCTCCCCAGAAGTGATAGTACGGATGGCAGCAACAGGCTGGGGACTGATGAGGCTGAATTAATTTTTTCTGGAATGAAACTCATAAATCACATCTGACGCAGGCCACTTTGTGAGAGTTGTGTTGTGTGGCTGTCCTGCCAGCCAAGAAGCAGGAAGCATTTATTCTGTAGAAGGGCTGGGGGAAACTCTGCACTATCTAGCTGAGAGATAAAAACCTATCAGCCAGATACAACATTCCCACTTTCTATTTACTTTCCACAATTATCACACAAAACATTTCAAATGAATGCTGATACTAAGGGCAAGTATCAAAAGCATTATCTGTCTCTAATTGGAAGATACAACATATAACATATAAAAGGAACCTAGGACAAATACCAAATATTTACTAGTAACTAGGTTTGGGATCATGTTTACATGGATTATTTTAGCCTACTGGACCATTTACCAAACCAATATTTAACTTTAGACGTTCTATGCATCTAATCTATGCTGCATAAGCCTATTAATATTATATTAACAAACAACATTAATTAATTATATTAACAATTAACAAAAACTAATAAATGTTGCCAACGTGTCCTGAAACATCTAATTTTAGAAGGAACAAAATACAGCATGACACGGTTTTGTTATAACTAGGTCATATCAGCCTGTGTCTTCACTTCCAAATAAGTCCAAGAACACCTATGGGATTTTTAATCTATTTAACCCTTGTGCAGCCTTCGAGGGGTCCAAACGACCCCACTGTAATATAGGGGGCGCTCTAAGCTCAAAAACACACACAAGGGTTGGATAAACAGCCTTCGTGGGTGTTACATCCGAGCAATGAACACGTGTGGGTCTTTGATGAACAAGTTCATCCAACCGTTCATCTAGATAAAGCGTGTTGTGATTAATCGTCTGTCTGCGGCTGTTTTATCCAACCCTTGTGTGGTTTTCGAGCTTTGAGCGAGCTGTAATAAACCCTGTTTATTACAGACTCTCTGCCAAGGTAACATTTATTAACACTAGAAAAAAAACGACCTTTGCCAAAATTCACATTCCAACTGTATTGCCTTCAAATGAAGCTATTTTCCCTTACCTTCCCTCTGCACAAGAAAGCCAATAAAGTGCACCACTGCTCCTGCTTCCCTCCTCCTCCCACCACCGGGGCCTTCTCATGGGCGAGGAGGCTGACGAAGCGCGCCGCCTGTCGAGGGCTCTCCAGCAGGCGGCCTGCCCGCAGGACACGAACGTAGGAGCACACTGGTCTGTTGACGCCATTCTCGTCCTGCAAAGCAGAGCTCTGAATTTTAGTTCAGGATTCATCAATTACCAAACAGCTTAGGGGTGAGATTGCATGTGGCCACACGATAAACCCAAGTAGTAGAAAACTGCACATGAATCTTATTGTCTCTGTGTGTATTTTCTTTTTTTTTCAATCTATGTGAATTTAGGCGAACCTGCGCAAAGATCTTGACCATTTTGGATTTGTGCGATGGTCGAATCTCAAGGAACTCCCTCCACCACTGTTTGGCATACACCAAAAAAAGCCTCTCCTTCTCTGCCGTCCTCTGCCTCTCCAGTGATTGCTGAATTAAAAGACACAGACATCATACACTAAGTAGAGTGCTATGGCATACAAGCTTCAGCCTCACACAGGCTCAGTTTATTCATGAATAAAAATGAAAAACAATGAATAAACGGCGAATGAATAAACAGGGGACTGCAGCGTGCTGACCTGTGTGCTGACGATGTCAGAACTCAGGGCCTCTGTGAGAGGAGGGTAGAGTTCTAGACTGACAGTCAAAACACCAGCTGGGACTTTACATTCACTTCCTGGTGACACACAAACACAAACGCGTCACTTTAAAGCAAAGGTGGAAGAAGTACCATAACCCAAATGCTAATGAAAAGTAAAATAAAAGTAAATAGAAGGACTTCACTAGAACTTCCAAAAATAAAAATTAGTTATATATAAAAGTAATATTGGTTAAACCTGTCACTACAGAGACGTGATGTGGAAAAAACCCAGCAGCAGTAAATGTGGATTTTAATGGCTTCATTTACAAACATCTTAAAATTATTTATTTATAGTAATAAACAAATATTTGTAGTAAAGTAAAAGTTATATACTCTATCATTTTTGTATTTGTTGTATATTAATTGCGCTTCCTCACCAACTCCCATTAGCTCCACTGCAAGGCAGGTCTTTCCACTGGGTGAACTGAGAACTGCCCTCCAGTCCAGAAAGTAGGACGAGACCAGCGTTGTCTCACTAGAGGTGTCGGTCTTGATGAGCACCAAGTGAACGGGGTCACACACAGACAGCAAGGTGGTCGCATCTGCCATTTTGGTACCCTCTCCTGCAAAATGCCACAAGTGATGACACGATTCAGAAGGCACTGATGATTTTAAAACAGTAAAAGACTAAATAGTGTGTTCAAAACAAAGCGCACATACCAGTGAAGAAAAATGCTGACTGACTGGTACATACCCATCCTATCTCTGTGAATCTCCAACAGGAAGCCTTCCTTTAGGTCAGGCTCACAGGCACAGGGAACTGGTTTCGAGCGAAATCTCTGGTTGCGGAAGTGCATATAAAGCGTGAGCGTAGAACACACTTGACCCGGTAAAGACTCTGGCTCGTGGAGGTGCTCCAGGAAGGCCTTGCCTCCAAGCACTTGCAGGTACAGGTAGCGCTTGGAGGGATCAGCATTTGCTGAGAAAGAAAAGATGTCGTCACTCAAATCCTCACACAAGTACATGGATGAAAAGAAAAGTAAGCCATGCTACTATGTTGGCGTAGTGGCGTTAGTATATCATGTTTCTTACTTTTTTTCAGCTGAGTGACGTCTTTCTCGGCAAAGTAAGTAGCAGACTTTCGAGAAGGTTCTGCGTCTTCTTCACCATGTTCTGCCTACCAAAGCAAACATTGGGCATTTTAAATGTATTACAACAACATATATGTATATCACGTACAGTATTTCACATATTCACTTTGAAAACCATGTTGCCACTATCATAGATCAGTATTCAAATCTGAAGGTTTCTCTAGATGTGGCTGATCAACCTGGGTAAAGTGCAGGTCCTTCATCACGTCATCTACAATTCCCCTGCGTTGCAAAGCACGGAGGAGATCTGCCTCAGACAGAGTGTGATGTGCTGGGCCGCGCTCATCCCTTACAACCTCAGCCAGTACGTCTCGGATCTTTCCGTGGATATCCATCTGACAGCAAACAAACAACAACAACAACAATAAACACCACGTGTTCATTCATGCTACCTAAATAACAGACCTAACGTCATAAAGAGTTCACATCTTTCAAGGTCATTACTTGCTGTAATGGTCTCTAATTATATTATGGTAGACTGTCATATAAAACAGTGGATAATCACAAAAAGCGCCGTGTTTCCACAATTTGACTAATATATATATTTACTTACCTTGAGCAGATGGTTGTGGATGATTCGCTTCAGTTCGGAAGCTTTTTCAGGAGGCAGAGACATGACAGCAGTGTTCGGCTAGCGATGTTAGCAACTGTGTACTGTTGGCAACAATACAACAAAACAAACAAAGCTACTTTTTACACGAAAATACGTTTTGCCACCGCAGACATTTGTTACTAGCCAGGATTTCCGCCACAACAAAGCTCCCAGTTTAAACTGTGGCGGAAAAGCAACGGTGAAGACGGCCAAGATGACGCCTGACAACATCCTATGGCCACATACATTCTCTAAGAAATATATCAACGGATATACTCCACATACAATTATTAATGTTGATCTATTTGTGTCGGTCTACTCCACCCGAAGAGAAATTAACAATTTTCTTCAGGACTTGTTTTGGCGGCTATACGGGAGTCCGCGACGACGTGAAAAGGACCCTTTTGTAGTCCAATTTGTAGTTTTTATCAACAGACCTCTCGGCAATGCAGCCATGTCTGTCAGCTAAGCTACCTCTTCATGGCTCTATTATAGCATTTATAACTTATTCTACTAATGACCAAGGCTAAGATTGAAATATTTAGTTTTGTCAAATAGACTAGCTCAATCATATTACTATGAAACTAAGAAAGTAGTAAACGTAAGCAATGTTTCCTGTTAAAATACTGAATTATTCCTGACAATCATAAATCCCCTAAGGTGTGTTATTCATTTTGCTCACAGTAAGAATAAAAATATGACTAACCACATTAATGGGGGTGTGATGGAGAGAGCTGTGGGTGGACACTGTAAAGCTGCTTAACTGAGTGTGAAAGCAAAAACAGACACATGGTTAAAAAAAAAAAAAAAAAACGCTGATCATTTTAATCAGTATTTGACATTTTATTAGCTATATATATATAAAAAAATCTGCCTATTCTCACTGCAGCTTTGCAGCGTACACAAATCCCCTGAATTTGCATGTGGGAAACAAGTCTGGAATGTTTTGGTCTATCTTTTCGTCTTCAAGAGTCAATACATGCTAATGACAATTACCGCACATCCAGCTACAATGAATAAGTCAGTGTAATATTATTCATGTTATGTGGGGAAAAGCAGCTCAAACAAACCTGAATCTATACTGATCATGCTAACAAACCTAGGAGCTTTTTTTTTTCAATTCACTCACTTCAAGGCACATTAAAAGCTAGCTCTGCCAGCAAACAAACTAGAACAGATATGTTTGCCATCACCCACTAGCTAAAAACAATCTGACATGCTTTTGCTCCGGCTTCTAAATTGCACTATTAGACGCTTTAGATTGGTCCAAGTCAATTGAAAATCTATTTGGTGATATGGTGGGTTGAAATTAAAAAGTCACAATTAACAAAAAAAGGAACCATTACCAATATGATTTGGTGAGGCGGGTTGTCAGTTGTGTCACAAATCTAGCAGATAATACATTCAGCATAAAGGGTTGCCGGGATTTTGCAGTCCTAAAATGGACAGCGTTGCTTTGGTTTCCTAAAAAACAACAACAACAACAAAAAAACTACAGTGTGATAACCTGAACGTACACATGAACCCATCCAGTGGGTGAATACACTCAAGTGGTGAGGGACCTGACAACTTTTACGATCCATGTGACAACAATAACGAAAAATGTGCTTATTTAACAGAAAATGAAAACATTGACATTTCAGCAGTTTGAAACATCAGCAAGGCAGCTCCCTGTGAAAATATATATATCTGGCCATGCTGGGAAGCCCCACTAAATGTGAATGGAAGAACAAGTGGCACTCTAGAAAAAACAAAACGATTTTCATAGCTGACCTTTCCTAGGTGTATGGTCAGGATGGACAGTCAAGACATGTCGTTTTAAAATGTAATACGCCCACAGATTATAATCAAAATCTGACCCTTAACAACAAAGAATGCAAAAATAAACCTAATAAAAAAGTTTTCCTCATTGTACTGCACCTTTAGTAATTTTGAAGTGATTTGCTATGATACAGTACATTCATCAACGGGGTTGATAATAAAAGAAAAGAAAATCATCGTGCTGGCACCAAGATCCTGAGATGGATTTTTTTTTTTTAAGATCTTCCATGAAAAATATACACACATTCATTTGATCTAGCGTGCCCAAGTTTTGACCTTAAAGAAATAAATACCCTTGGTTATGCACATATTATTATCTAAATGTACTTAGAGAAGTACCTAATCCTAGGTACTGGTGCAAAATAAGAGTCTGTTTTAAGTGACAATGTTTCACTGGGAGTAGATCCAGCAGACGAGCAGGCCAACAGCCAAAGCTGCCCCGGCACCAACGTTGAGCAGGATGGGCTTCCAGTACAGCCACTGCTCTTGTTTCCTCTCTGAGTCTGTCAATCTCTGTTTCATCTGCTGGACTTTCTGTGCTGTGCTGGCGATTCTCTCCTCTCTGTTTCGTTTTCTGACGCTGAAACAGGAGTGAAGAGCAAATAGGGAGAAGTCAGCAAGTGTGAAACATGTCATCAACCCCATGGATTGCTCTACTGTTGTAGTGTATTCAGAAATTATTCCATAATAATGAATTATTTCTGCAACTGAACCCAATTTAGTTGGAATTAGATTGATCTTAAAGCTGTGTTACTTACTGTCCAGAGTTTTCTTCCAGGTTGTGGCTGTCTGGCTCTCTTGACAGCAGGGGGTCTGCTGAAGCGACTTGTGGTTCCACAGATGGTCCTAGCTGGCCATTAGGTGTGCTGTCATAAAGGTACGGTCTGGGTGGAGGTGGGGGAGGAGGCAGATCTGGCTCTGAGGTGGGGGCAGATCTAGGCAGCTGCAGGTTTTTCTAGAGGAGATGACACAAAACAAGCCGACAAACAGTTCGATGGGAAGAAACAGAATGGAAAAAATAAAAATACATTTTTTAACAGTCCAAACCTGTCAACCTCTTCCCTCTCCAAAAGAAAAATTCACATTTGTTCCCTGCCCTTCCTGTCTGTGTATGTGGTGCAATCAGTGAATGTTAGTAAGTGTGTGGGCGGACCATGTTGGACTCAAAGCATGTGCTCTTCCTGGGTGGTCTCTTCCTCTGACGCCTCCTGATCTCTCTGCAGTGTTGTGGGTCCCTTGTGGTCCCTAAAGCAATGAGGCTGGGGTGTGCTTGCGTTAGCACAAACACATGTATCATCTTTGTGGTAGATGCTGTTGTTTTGCTGCACCACTGGTGTGCCTGGTCAGGCTTGGACTCATCTTTATGCTTTCTATACTTGCCCTGTGCTACGCTTGTTATTACCATTGTTGCAATTATTAAAATCATTATTATATGCGAGTGAAATTGTAATTACAGCCCTAATTAAACCTGGTGAAGTACAACTGTCCAACAGCAACAAGGCATCCAGCCACCACTCCATGCTGCAGGACAGGACAGTAATGTTGTTGTGTGTCTGAAGTTGAAAAAGTCTTTCAGATATCACCAGGTGCTTTTAGTTAACTGTAAGTGTTGATAAATTTAAAAACAGCATCTTGGTAAACAAATGGCCAGGACTTTCCGCAGTTTTCAGTTTTGCTTTAAAGTCATTATCATAAAAGAAGGCCTGAAACTGAAAAACCGCTTGTTTTAAATAAGAAAGACAGACCAACGGTTTGCAGTATCCATGCAGTCATATCTTCAATCTCTGCGTACATTCTTGACAGCCTGCGACCTTGTCAAAGTACAGTCTTACTCCCTAGCTGCGTGTCCGAACTACCTGTCGTGGTGTGTTGTCCGTCAGAATCAGACTGGCTCCCTCGATGACAGCCATGTAGGAGAAGCGCAGCTGGTCTGGGGTCTGAATTAGGCCCATGCGGTACTCCCTCATGTCCAGTAACACCTTCTGTATATCCACCGATGATGGGTTTTCCCGCTTACTCATCTGCCAAACAGATTAACATGTTTAGAATACAGCTGAGACTGTATCCTAGGTGTCAAAGTCAGTGTTTCCACAACAGCTCTGTTAACAGAATATGCAGATTAGTGAGTGATCATAGCATACATGCCCTGGTTTAGACCATTTCATAATTAGCAGGCTGTACAATGTTACAATGTTAATATATATATATATATATATTTGAAAAATTACTCTAACATCAAATAAATCTAAATATGCAGTATTTCATATAATCCTGTTCTTGTGGAAAACAACAAACTGTAATGACTTAGGGTGGGAGATGCCTGGCTCCCCCGGGTCATGTGCTGAAGTCTTCTTGGGCAATACACTGAACTCCGTATGTCACCTGAAGCTGCATAGCAGCTCTGCCACCGGTGTGTGAATGTGTGAGTGTTTGGGCGTGTGAATGACTGAACACGATGCAGTGCTAAAGCTCTTTGAGTTGCTATAAAGTGCTATACAAATGCAGACCATTTACCATTAATTGAGGCCTGTATTTGACTGAAATAGCAAAACATATCAAATTAATTCTTAAAGTCAGTGTTTTCTATCTTGCCATCTTCAATATTGCTTATTCTAGCCATTTTATCAGGGCATTATTAGAAACATTATTCTGCATAAACAGAAAAAAGGCAATTTAGGCCAGATCAGTAATATTCAGTATTGACATAATTTTCTGTCTTGATAAGGTTTGGAAGAGAAGCAGAATAATGTACAAACAGTCTGCAGATGAACAGATCACGGGAGATCGAAAAACTATGCATTATCCTCCATTTTAGATACAATGTTAAACCTGGGATTTATTGAACTGATGTTTGTTATAAAGCACTGAAAACATATTTGTGTCTAGAAACATAAGTCCAACATGTTCAAACCTCTCCATGCAGCTTTAACAAAATATACTCTCACCAAGATGAGGCAGGTATCCACCAAGGCGAAGGTCCCTGAGCGGCCGATGCCAGCGCTGCAATGCACCACCGAGGGTCCATGCTCCGGGTCCAGTGAGCCAGACTCTCGAACCTTGAACAGGAAATTGAGGAAGGAGGCAGGAGATTCTGGGACACCAAAGTCTGGCCATGTGGTGTAATGAAAGTGGTAGATTTCCCGCGACTCCCCTGTCTAGGGCACAAAACATATGATGGTGGATATGATTGGAGAGTTGGAAAAATGAGCACTGTGCACGACTGGATAAATTTGTTACCATTTGTTGTTAGATCATCACACAGCATCAAATAACCGTATTTACCATGAGTATGTATGTACAAGTAGATTAAAGAAGTTTTTAAAGTAATGAATAATAATAAAAAAAACTTATTTTTACTTTTAATTAACTCCAAAGTTTAACCATTCAAAAGTGAGAGTTTAATAGAGGTTCTATTAACCATATATATCTCTCCTCTCACACTCACCTTTGTGTTCTGCAGTTCTAGCACTCGGATTGTATAATAGGATTGGTCTTCTTCTGAAAGTAGGTTGACAATAAAGCCTGTGTCTGTAAAAGACATCTGTACCTCCTCTGAGGTAGGCCAATACTGGGCACACTTCTCCTGTTGAAACACAAAAAGACTTAACTCATCAACTTAACAACCACTACGATCATGTGACTTATTTTCAGAATCGTTATAACTGTATTTTTCAAGAAGTCATAAACAGTAACCACATAGCACTGAAAGACATTCACTTGACATAAACAGATTTTGAAACCCGCAGAGAACTGTTTGCAATCAGGTATTTTCGCTTTAAAATGTACAATATGGAGTACTCTGATGCATCAGTTTCTATTTTCTATGTCCATGTGAAATCTCGGATTAGTTCCTCTGGCTGGTCAGATTCAATGTGATGTTGAATTTTTAAGATAGCAACAAAAATCTAAAAATGAGTGAGGTTTTTGCATATAATGGGTGTAAAATATAAATATAAATGTATTTGTACAATACAGTTTCAATCACATCCCATTCTGCCAATGGGGGTGGCCAGGGCATAGTCCAGCACAATATCCCACATAATCTAGCTGCTGCCTCCGGCTTCTTAATAAAATAGGTGACTGAGGTTGTCTGTAGAGGCCAACCACAAAGTAAATGAGGACATTTCCCAAAATATCGAATTATTATTTGAAAAATGAAAAGACCCTGCCTCACTGTGTGTATGGATGGAAAAACTACCATTAACTAAAATGCGACAAGCTCTGCAATGTATCTATATATAAAGATCTATATAAGTTTTGGCATCAATATGTGACACTAAGATAGTTTGCACATTAGAATAAAACTGGAAAATGAACAGATGTTAAAGCGTACTTACAGATCCCTTTTCAATGACTCTGTTGAGCATTATGACAGCTTTGGTACATTGCTCCCAAATCATCAGCCAGAAATGACCACAGGTATTCCTCAAAGGCCCCTGCAAAAAGAAAGAAAACACTTTAAGACCGCATATGCCTATGCAGACAATGACTCGCACACTGCCTGTGCTTACACCGTTACCTGAGAAAGAATGTAAGCTCTTTGGGCTTCTTCTACCGTGACTAAACTTGCATTGATGTAGTCATTTTCAGAGTTTTCAAGTTTTACTCGACTGTGATCATCTGAAAGCAGAAGGGAAATCACACAGGTTAAACACATCAGAAATCACAATTCTTTTTTACAAATTACTATACATTTGTTGTATGTGAGGCTCACATGGGCTGACATCTCTGTAGCGGTTCAAGTTGCGATTCGCTGGAAGTCTGGCCACTCTGTAAGGATATTCACCGGCTTGGTTGCGGATCTCCTGTTGGACCCAACAACACAAATTTAAGAAGAGTCTCTCTGCTGAATTAGGCTGAATGTAAGGCAGTGTTTCATAAACACTATGGTTAGGCAGTGGCAATTAAAACAGGCAGCATTAGAAATAACAGTTAAACACCCCTTTAATACAGTCTTATGCTGGAAGCATTGGAGATGCTCTTTTCTTTGAGATTATTATAGTACATGTGCTGATGTTAGTGGAGTTTTATATATAAATGAAGCGTTTACACAGAATTGTTACAAATACCCACATCGCCCAAGTTCTTAATCTGAAAAATGTATTTCAATGAGATATTAGTATTAAATGATGTTCATCACGTCCCAGCGTTGTTCTGTAAGCTAGCTGTTAAAATGTATTAGCTAAACAAGTCTATAATGTTCATGCTAACATCCACTTACTAGCTCTAAATCACCGGTCAAAGCTAAATTTAAACCGAACAGAAACACGACATGCATAACAACTAGCGGGCTCTCACGGACAGCTGGTGGTGAAACACATGAGCTTTTCTCTGGAAGTCCTGATGAGTTCTCAGAAACTGCAGCTGACGTCTGTTAGCGTCAGGCAGCATTAACCTAGATGAGTTCCACTACACGTTTTCTAGCTGCAATCTTTGTAGCTACGGAAGTCTGGGACCCCGCGGACTGATATTTTTTCCCCTTTCCAACCCACGAGCGCTAAGCGCATATAACACACACAAAAAAGAGCGTGTGTCGCGGTCTGTAAATAATAAACCGTCAACGTTAAACGTGTCACCCGTGAGGCTAAAAGTAGCCAAACACTGGCAAAGACAGCCCTGCTGGGCTAGCTACAAAAATTAGCTAGCTAGCCTTAAGTAAGTTAGCAACCAATCGTCATAGAAACACAAAAGGCCCAGGGTCCCGACTTACATTGTAAAGATTTTGCCATCTTCCGGACGAGTCGATTTCTTCAAATTCTTGCTCCATTGTTTCGTAGCTACTGCCCTGAGATGCTTATTGGATGAGCTCCGCCGACCAAAGTACTCCTTTCAGTCAGTCATCTACACAGCACTCTATGTAACCCTTGGGATCTCTGCGGGGAATCTGCTGCCCCGCACGGCACGATACTGCGCGCAGGGTGACTGAGTTGAGTTGAGTTGCCAGTTTACGTCTACGTCAAACTCCTTACCGCAAGTTCTTATAACACGCCCAAAAGGAACGCGTGGTTTGTGAAGCTATGTCAAACAACTTAAACGGGTGTTTTAATGGGTGCTTTACGAGACACGGTTGTTTAATCATAAAACTACGAGTTACATTACAAATCCCGTTAATGGCGTGAATATCCTACGTTGAGTTACTAAACCTGGCAACCCAAGTAATCTACGAAAGGCAGTCTGCCAGAACTAGAAAGTGTTACCCGCTAGCTTTACTAGCAGCTATGTGTTTATGTTTTTCCTCTTACATCATTCTTGTTCGTTAATTTGACATTCTTTATTTTTCTTTATTAACACACGGTAGTTTACGTGTTTGCCGCTTGATACAATTGACGCGAGCGCGCCCCCGTGCGGTCACGTACCGGTGCACACAGTCGGCTGTTCACGCCACGAGACGAGCACCCGCCAAACATACATACGCTGTAGTAAACACATGACGGGCCTGCTAGCAGGGTAGTTTAGCTTTAGCCGGCGTTGCGGGCACATTTTAGTTGCAGACATGTTTGTAGCGCGCAGTATCGCAGCAGATCATAAAGATCTAATTCACGATGTGTCGTATGATTTCCACGGCCGGAGGATGGCCACTTGCTCCAGTGACCAGAGCGTGAAGGTGAGTTAGGCTACGTGAAGTGCACACAAATTTCCTAGCGTTAGCTTTTCTTGCTAACTTGATAACCCTGATCAAACTGCCAACGCTCACACACAGTTGAATTTACTCGCTCTCGTTTCCCACCGGTTCTGGACACATGCAACGCTAGATTATGTGCTAGTCCTGGCTTTCAAACCTGTTTGTGTTTAGCTAGTTTGTTAGCCGTGGCACTCGTAGCACAAGCTGAAACACCGTTAGCTGAAGCGAAACAGTAATTTTAATGTAAACAATGCGGAGTAGATCCTGCATATATAAACCAGCTGCGACCTAGAAGGTGTAACATTAATGTAAATGTAGTTTTACAGCATCTCAGGGTGTAGACGTTTCTTTTTTCAGGTATGTCATTATACATATCTATGTTAATAGTATTTCTTAACTGTGTGGTCGTGTTCACCTTAGGTTTGGGATAAAACTGAAAACGGAGATTGGCACTGCACGGCCAGTTGGAAGGTAAAGTACTATGGTGCAATAGCACCATAGAGTCACACGACTTACTTTTTTCTATTTACTGTTCTGGACTGAAACGTATAGATTATGGATCCATTTTTGAATTGGAAGTGTCTGAAGTAGTTTTCATTTAAGAAGCTGTTTCTTCTTTCCCTCAGACGCACAGCGGATCCGTGTGGAGAGTGACCTGGGCCCATCCAGAATTTGGGCAGGTTCTAGCTTCCTGCTCCTTTGATAGGACAGCTGCTGTGTGGGAAGAGATTGTAGGCGAGTCTAATGATAAACAAAGAGGACTGAGCCACTGGGTTAGTAAATCAGTCAGACAAGCATACAACACTGAGCCTAATGCAAAAAGAATTTGGTTTGTATTTTTTCTGCGAGGTTTGTTTGTGTGAGTGTTTTGTGGTGGATTCACCAAAGTCTGTAAAGTAAACCATATAGGTCATGTTTTACTGAACAGAGACTGATGCTGGACACAGACTCCGGGAAAAAGGCAACAACTGTTTTATAATTTTAGATTGGTCTGATCCGTTGTTTCACTTTCATGTGTTGTAGATAAAAAGAACCACATTAGTGGACAGTAGAACTTCAGTGACTGATGTGAAGTTCGCACCTAAGCACATGGGCCTGATGTTGACCACTTGTTCTGCTGACGGAGTGGTGAGGATATACGAGGCTCCTGATGTGATGAATCTGAGTCAGTGGTCTTTGCAGCATGAGATATCCTGCAAGCTCAGCTGCAGCTGCATTTCGTGGAATCCTTCCAGGTTAGATTGTGGCTTTGGTGTTGATTCACTACATATTCCTACTTTATCCGTGAACATCAAAATAAGATTGAAATACATAATATTAGATTGCTTTTTGCAAAAATGGCTTTGAGTTTCCATAATAACTATGAATGTCAGAATTTACATTATTATACATAATGACTTAGAAGAATCCAGTTTAAGAAAATCTGGTTCACCAAACTTTGTTCAAGAGGAAAATGGAAAAGACATGTCACCAAATTCAGAACTTGATGAATTGTCCATTCAGCAACAGTACTCTGAAAGAAGACTGTGTAAAAGTGGTCTCACAGGGCATATAGCTGTGTCTTTATTCACACATGTTAGGATGGAGTTTTGTGACAATTGGTTGAGTACCATTCCGAATCGTCTTGATTCAAATGTAATGTTCTTCTGTAACATTCTTTGGCTTCCCAATTCTACAGATGATCGTAGTCTATAGCAAATTTGTCACATAATTTCTCTCAATTCAGAGAAAAAGCCATAAAGCATTTCCTACCGCTACTCGTCCACCCAGGCATTTCCTAGACACCTTCTTTCTATAACATTCTTTCTACAGCATCTTCTGCATTTGTTTGTGTAAACTGAATTGGGATTTGTCTCTTCTCACCACCATCTAGCTCTCGTGCCCATCCACCAATGTTTGCAGTAGGGAGTGATGACAACAGTGTAACTTATGGAGGGAAGGTTCAGATCTATGAGTACAATGAAAACACAAGGTATGTATTTGTTTAGTGTATGTAGACTCAAAATATGTCCATATAAATTTTCAATGCTTAATAATTTTTAATTTTTTTACCCATTGTTACAAAGGAAATATTCTAAAGCAGAGACATTGATGACGGTCACTGATGCAGTGCATGACATTGCGTTTGCTCCAAACCTGGGAAGATCTTTCCACGTTCTCGCCATTGCAACTAAAGATGTTCGAATCTTTAAGCTTGTTCCAATGAGGTGAATAACCTTGTTCTGTTTCTGTCATGTCATTATGCACAGAGATAAGATGAAGTTGCTGCAGTCAGTTGATATTAAGAATGACACAAACGAGAAACACTTTTCTGTTTTTCGTAGCAGGAAGGAGAGCACCTCTACAGGACCCACCATGTTTGAGGTGCAGATTGTGGCTCAGTTTGACAACCACAACTCTCAAGTGTGGCGCGTGAGCTGGAACATCACCAGCACCCTGCTGGCCTCGTCCGGGGATGATGGCTGTGTGCGCCTATGGAAAGGTGGGAGCCTTTTGTTAGCTTTTTCTAATCGCTGCTTGTTTGTCTCTTCCTTTCATTTTTATATTATTGGTTTTTATATGCAACAAGTGACTCAACAAGGTAATAACTTAGGTTAGTGCTTTTGTGTGTCTATTAGACTTGATCAGCAACCTATAGATTACTTTGTATTAGCCTTAGGTTTAGGCATATTCCCCATTGTCTATTCTACTAAAGAATCAAGGAAAATATTTAATTAACTTCTGAAGTTATGTTCTGTTCAGAATGTTCAGCTGTTGCTCAGATGGTGACTCTTCTGATACTGCTGGTGTTGGGATAGATTTTCAGATAAGGCATAGCAGCTGCGTCAACACATTTTCTGGTGACAGTCTTCCATGAAGGATGGTCTTGCGTATACTCACTGGTATCTTCTGATATGTCACCTAAATTGCATGAAAATATATCCATCTCCAAATAAGTCACATTACCATCTCTTTGAGCTGTTAACATTTTTTGTTCTTTTTCCTAAATACTGATTTTCATTTATAGTTGTGCATTTAAGTTATTTAACCTTTTAATCAACTGCTTGCTTGGTTCAAGTATCTTGACGGAAAGATTAAAGTATGACAGATTAATATAACTGTTATATTTTTAACACAGCTTTAATGAAAATATTTGTGTTCAGTGTTACGCATAGTATACAGTCTGGTTTCCGTTCTCATTGATGTTATCAAGTGTATTTTCTGACGTAAAAATCGATTGTCATAATGCTCAGACCCTCTTTTCTGATGTAGAAATTATTTGTTCACCATGTTAAAAGCAATAACTTTCTTTGCAGCCAACTACATGGACAACTGGAAGTGCACTGGGATTTTGAAGGGAGATGGTAGCCCGCTCACCGGTTTATCTGGTCAGCCCACAGCCATGAGCACTATGGTGGGCTCATCTGTTCAGACCTCCCAGAATGCTCTAAATGGAATGTCTGCAGGAAGGTAGGTGGTGTGGTGCATCTGATGCCACTCACCCAGGCCTGCCAGAACTGACAACTTAGTATGCCCCGCACTGACCAGGACTGCAGCTGTTCAGCTTACAGTTGTCTGGTCCCACACTGACCCAATGCTTCACCCAATGCAAAAAGCTTGGCTTCCAGCAAACAGGTTGTTACCGTCAAAACCTGAGAAACCTGCCTGTGGTAGTGTTTGTTTAACATAAAAGTTTTTGGATTATACTAAGCCACATTGAGGTCAAATTTGATATATAACCATTTGGGATATTCTGTAAAGCCTTTTTCTAGTTATGTATCTTTGTTTTTTCCCAATATTAAAACATTTTATTAGCTTCAGCAAGTCTCCAATTTTTTCATGACGATTGTAATTAAGATCAATATTTAATTAAGCTGGGATAAGAACAGATTTTACAAATATTGTCAACTTTGCTGAGAAGGACAGCTTGACACATACTAACCGAGTGTAACAGAAAAAACTTTGGCTCAGTCTAAGAAAAAACTTGAAGCGGTGTGTAAAAACTGCTTGATTTTGTTGAACACATTTATAAAAACATGATCCTTTTCTAATTAGTTGTCAGTGACATGTTTTGTATAAGGATAAGACGGATTCAAATGGGAAATGTTCTCCACTCTGTTACAGCACCTTTTTTTTGTGTTGTGCTTCCCATTTGTGCCAAATGTTTTCAGTGCCAATAATAAATTAATAAACTGCACTCTATTAACACCACAGGTCAGCGTTATGTTGCTGAAATAAACAAAACGTTTTCTAAAATTTTGTCTGTCCTATCCTTAAGCTTTAAAATGTGTTGCTGACAACAAATTAACTGTGATTTTTACAATTTTTTTTTTTGTAATTAACATGGTTTTTTGGAACCAACTTTGTCAGAAACCAGGTTTTAGTTAAACTCACTGTAGTTTTAAATCTAGCTATTCACATGAGCACATTTCAAGCGAGACTATGCAGCTTTTGAGAGACAGGGTGATGCATTAAATTTCTATGCCAAAAATGAAAAAGTGAAAACCTTACTTTTGTTTCACATTCGTGTATTAAACTGATTTCCTATTGTCCCTCAGTGTCACCAGTAATTACAGTAGGCATTGTTCAGCAAAAGTGACAGACTCGCTTTACAAATTTGATTGTACTTTAGCAAGTGTGAGAATATTGCTGAAGGCTAAACGTGCTACTAAACTAATAGTGTTTGAGCAACACTGTGCCCAACTCAACTTGGTAACTTATACCGCTTTATAATTTTAGTTTTTTAAACTAACTCTAACATCACATCGTTTCTATGAGATTTGTTGACATTAATTTAGATTTTATTATGAAGTCTGTAAAATTATGTATTTGTTACATTCCATCCTCTATGACAGTGGGTTTGTTTAAGTTATTGTACTGCTTGTGGCATGCAGGAATGGCAAGAGGGCTTCTTTTGCACCCCCCCTGCGGCAGCTGACCTCTCCAAAGACATACCAGCATCCTGCACATTACTAATGTTTCCTCTGCATCAGCTTCTGTTTGACCCTGTTCTACACGTACATTTGTCATGTGTCCTTGCTTCATACTTGGCGTGTTACTGGTTGAGGGCTTCGTTTTGGCACAAAAGACAGCATGCTTTTGTTTATATTCCAGTTTATTTTGATGCGTTTTAAATTCTTTGAATAGATACAGAAAATAAACTTCTATCAGCATTTTTGCCATCCTCTTTTTTTCTACAGCCTACATGCATTGTTTCTCCTTTAATTTCTCATATCTACCCTTCCCTTTTTATTTTTTCCTCTCTGTATTTTGTTATTGTCTTCCTTCTGTCTGTGTGTTTGTTGTCTGTGTCTCCTACCATGTTTCACATTGCTTTAGGTATTTTTTTCCACCTCTGGATCCTCCCAGAGCGGGGACCCGATATGGTCACCTGCTGCCTCCCTCGTCCCTCATAGAGCACTGCGAGGCTGAGCCCATTCAGCCTCAGCCGCTGGCTCTTCCCCACAGACTGTCCTCTAGAGCACTGCTGTCCTTACCAGAGGCTGAGGGGCAGTAAGATCACTGGTTTCTGGTTAAAATGAGCTGCAAAACCGCCACTCTGTTGTAATAAAGATCTTCATTTTTATTTGCTCTTTTGTGTAATTTTTTTGGGGCATAAACTGGAAATGGTGTATGAAGATGGAAAATTCACTGACGGTAAAAACCTCAACATTGAGTCCCTGCAGAGAATATATTCATCACTATTACTCAGTGCTTGTGGATGTTTAAAATTACACACAGTGGAAGTTGGAATACATATTAATACATATTTTCCATCACAAGAAGCGGGACTCATTCAAGAGTGACAAGCTTGCATGTGAACATTTTTGGATATGACAAATAATTCATCATCTTTATGTTAATAGGCTCACAGGTCCATTCAATCAAATGCATACTCTGTAACAGTTCTGTTTCTCCTCTTTAGAGAAACTAATTCATCCATACACTGATGTGCAGGTGCAGGAAGTGTTGAATTGTGAATAAACTTTACCACTTCAAAGTAAATCTAATAAATAAAGAGCTCGTGTCATTCGTTTTGCCAGGAGGATGAGACTTTATTGCATGCTTTCTTCCTCTGAAGACGTGGAATGCACTGGCTGCCGCTTCTCAGCAGGCGGCTGCCTGGTAACCAAGGCTTTACTGCAGCTGCTTGAACACATGACAAATCAACTCCACGCTCTGCAAAGAACTGTCAGCCTGCACATAAAAGGTTTTCATGTCATTTTACGTGTTACTTCCTTGACTTGGGGAAGACATCAGCTACATCCCAAGACGTTCTACTGAAAACTTCCAAACTTCTAAATACCAGTCAGATTGACGTGATGGGCAATCCTATCAGAGGTGAAGATTCCATCCTCTGAAGTTAGTTGTCCATTCGAAAGGGTTTAAACTGATTAAGTCCCGCCCTCACTGACGCAGACGCGCGCTTCCTGTTGTTTCCGGGCGCTGCTCGCTCCTCCGAACTGTTGAACGGTTTGTTTGATATGTTGTGTTTAAAGCAGTAATATGCAGCAGTGCGTGTTGGAAACGTGCCTTTGGGACTGAATTATGGCATGAAAACCGCACGTTAAACTCAACAGAGGGAAAGCTTGAGTGGAAAGAAACGTTTTTTGCGCAGCGCGGTAAAGTACTAATTGTGAGTCCAACTAACGCTTATGATTTAACGTTAGCTAATTCACTTGTTGAAGTGACCAGGGGTTGGGCTATGTTAGCGGGGCTAGCTAGCGTTCACCAACTGCTTAATGTAAGACATGTGTGCTGCCCGTAACGTGTCTTCCTGCGACACTTTATGAATGAAAACTGAAGTAAGTTGACTCACAGTTAGTCCGAGGGACTTGCTTGTTTTTAGCAAGTAGCTAACGTCAGGGCTGCTAAAGTTACAGATGGGTTAACTTAGCGTAAATAACATCACCGTTAACTAACTGAGGTAACAAAACACATGCAACGTGTTATGTAAAATATTCAAGTGTTATGTAAATATATTCAGTCTAAAAGTATTTACGTGTGCTCTCAGAGGACCTCGACTCGTTACTAGTTGTCACAGTTGTAGCAAGAGGTTATTTTAGAAGTACACTACTACAATTGTGCATTGTACCGTGTATAAGTTACTAGACGCTGATTGAATTGTGTTTTCTGATTTCCTTCATGTTAGTGTAAATGAGCTTCACCTGAAGTGAAGCCAAGCTGCATTTGGCTGTCCACCTGCTTCATCCACAGTCATGGCAGACAGTTTTTACAAGTTGGAAGATGAAGCCTTCCCCAGTTTCCTCTGCAAGTCTATGGACAGCACCAGCGGCCGCGCCACACTGGGGAATGTGACGTTGGGTTCAGGCCCAGGACTGCCGGTGGCTGCCTCTACTGTGGCTAAAATTAGACCTGGGTCTGACAACAGGTGGGAGCTTGCTGTTGCTTTGGACAGATGTGATATGCACGTGTTCTTTTTTACTTTGTCTGCGTAGTGGCCATATTCATCTAACCCTTTTATGTATGTCATTAACATGGAGACCACACAGGTTAGCTACACTTGGTGCAGCTACTTTTGTAGGGTTAATGGTGACAGATTTGAATGAATGTTGCATCTTAACTGTAATTACATGTAAATCACCAAGAAATATTCTTTTTAAACTTAAACAGACTTTAAACGGAATTAGAAATGAGAACAAATAGAACATTTTAGAAAATAGTTCTAAGATGGTCTAACAAAAGAGTAAAACATTGCTTGAACATATACAGCCCCTTTTCCCAAGTTTCTTTTGTAACAATGTTGATGATATTCCGCAAGCAACTGGGCAAGATTCATCTACTTAATTAATTAATGACTGCAGTGGCTAAAGAGGTAGAGCACTCGCCCACCAATCAAGATCAATGGTTTCTGGCTCCCGCAAGTCATGTGCCAAAGCGTCCTTAGGCAAGACACTGAATCCCAAGTTGCCCCCCGTTTGTCAGCTTAAGCTGTTTAGCAGCTCTGCCACCAGTGTGTGAATATGTGTGTGTGTATCAAACATGATGGTTTATCTGATTAGTATAAAATGTATTTGTAATGTTGTGCACTTTGTACTTTACAGAGGAGGTCCTGTTGAAGCGTCTTATGTTGAGAGGAAAGCACCGCAGCATGCCAACTCGCAGTCATCCGTGGCAGAACAGCCGAAATTTGCCCTAAGCTTTAAAGATGATATGTAAGATCTACCTATAATTTTTTTTTTGTCCCACTATATTTAGGAATATTATGTGTTGCTGTAATAATTCTTTTCATGACCTTCGTTACAGGGACAATGCAGATGACTTCATTGCAGCTCACCGTCTTTCAAACATGTTGGTTAAGATTAATCTGGATGAGAGTGCATCTCAAAACTATGACTCTATGCTTGGGCTGCTTCCCACACAGAGTCGCTCAGGTAATGGTAGACCCACAGAACTAGGAACAGGTAAAAACACCTGCTTCTGTCTAGCTTTGAAAGTAGTACCACTGTGCCCTTTAAGTTTTCAATGCTGAAGTTACCATCATCTTACACGAAATATACACACACACACGTTGTTTTTTTTTTTCTTCTAACAGATCTGTCAACAGGACTTCTGACATTTGCCAAGTTTGGAAATAGGGATGAAGATACAAAGGTACCAGATTTAAGATGTATATGAGTATACACAAGTTAAATTCTACAACATACTGAAATTTATACTCAGGTCCTCATCTTAGCTTTGTGTCCTTGCAGTGGCCTTGTCATTTTAGTTTTTTCGTTTTACATATCGTGCTGCAGTAAAATACTTTGATATAGAAATAGAAATATCAAACTTTGTTTGTTCTTATGAAAACATTTACACTGTAAACAGTGAACAGTTAGGTTAGTAGGTTAGAGTTAAGTGTAGGTTAGATTTTCTTTTAACTTTTTTTGCCAATATATCTTTTCTCAAATACAACTTAATAAATACCACAATTTGTTCAGTTCCCAGCTACTGCGGTGGAGGACAATGTGCAGAGTGAAGGAATGGATAGTGACCATTTCACTGGCAGTAATTCAAGCTTCCTGGCAAATGAGCAGCTCATGTCTGTGGACAGTGTTAACAGTGATATTACAGGTCTGACTTGTCTTTTTCAGTTGTGCACAGTTATTAGATGATTAGTTTATGTTATCTTTTTGTATATTGCCATCACATTGTCAAAGTTACATTGTTTGTATAGTAATCATGTCTTTGGTTCCTAGATGATGACATTGATTTGAACAATCTGCCTGATGATGAATTAGAGCTGTACTTCAATAAACTGGTCCCTCCTGCCATGCAGAGAGGTCAAGTGGAGGGCCAGGAGATTCCTGCTGTCGTAAGACTAAAATCCACAACCCCACCCCCATCATTAGCAAGCCATTCAAAAATATGAAGGTATAAGGTTTTAATTTTTCTAACTCTCGTTTGACCAATTGTTCATAGGGACTGCCTACTGCTGCTGATGACCTATCAAACTCCAGTCCTGCAGAGCCAGAACAGTATAGACACCAATTACTCGATGACTACAATCATGTAAGCACATGCTGCCTTATTAAGACCATAGTTAAGTCAAGTTATTATACAACTGATATAATTCTGTATTATGTTTGGGGTTTTTTTAAATCACGGGCAAAATACAACACAACACTACATTTAGGACATACGCATTTAAATTTCAATTAAAAGACTGAGATTTGATCATCCATGTAAGCTTCAGCTTATCTTTACAAGTTTGAGTAATGTGTTTTATAGGGTAGGCAATGAGTTTGTGTCTTTACTGTTGCTAAAGACTTTCCAGATGTTTCTGAAAATGAAGATGCTCTTTTTAGACTTAACTCATCCAGGATAATTTAAAACTATGAATAGACTCTTTTTAAACTCTGTGGAATTTTGAGGAAAACTGCAACAGATATTGGGGATCACTTAGGCTCAACTAATGCTTCTTTGAAGATACTTATTGGGTAACTACCATTGTCTCTCAGACACACAGACAGGCATTCTTCCAACAGATTAGCAGTATCAACTTCCCCCTGCAGCAATTACAATTCAATCATAAATCCTATATCGAAAAACACATTTTGTAATATTTTACTGTATTTTATGTGTCATTACTTCAGGAACACTTCCAGATGCCAGATGTACGTCTGGCTGCTACAGGTATGGATTCCTGTCCTGCTAGTGATGAAGACACAGACGATGAGCTGGAGTCTGCCAGAAAGAACGGCAGCGCTACCAGGATGCGGCTGCTGCCAAGCACCTCAAGGCAACTGGTCAGTTTTTTATTGTATTATTATTATTTACAGTGTATATGTAATAAAAGATTCCTTTCATAATGCATGTTGGTACAGGTTGGAGAGAGCAACCGCCCCAGTTTCAGGCCGGGTTTAGAGGGAGGCAGTTCTGACGATGAGTCCTTTAGTGGTCGTGGTGGACCATCAGTGTCTGGGATTGAACACAGACGATCTGCTGAGGGACAAGTCATCAACCCTTCTGTCACAGGTTTTATATGTCCTTCAGTGTTTAATTTATTTTGTTGTTTCCATTTTGTCTCTCTGGCTGTATTTGACTTTAATGATTTATAATCAGTAAGCTGTATAATAGTTTAGAGATTGTTCAAACAGGTTTTTGTAAATATCTTACTTTACTGAAAACCTTCAGCTAATTGCTTCTTTTGTGTAATTGTTCACCTGTAGGGGATGGGGGAGGTGGAGATGGAAGCAGTGGGAGTGAGGAAAGTGGAAACGATGGAGGAGTTGCCACTATCCCTCTTCCAGCAGCTAATGTCCAGACCACTTTTGATGTCCTGCGTGGGCTAGGGATTGTGGGTAGCAGTGCTGTTGGTGAGGATGAGAATGGTGATCTGAATAATTTAGAAGGGCATGGAAGGATCAGCCTTTCCAGACATTCTGAGGTGAGGCTCACATCATTTCTTTAACAAACACAACAAAGCGTATCTAAAAACTAATTATAATCTTTGAAGCAGCACGGATCTCTTCAGTGACCCTACTATAAAGGATCAGTATTGGATACAATTGGGTTTTACTTACATATTCATATTTATTGCCACATATTGAGCACTTCCATTCCATACAAGTAACATAATGTTTTATTACTACTAATTCTACTTCATAAGTTCATAATTTGTGTAGTAATGTTAAATTTTTTTTTTTTTGACACATAATATTTCTATAGTTTGTCACTGTTGCTGACTACAGTGAGTACAGTTGCTCAGTACTTCTGTACTGACAGACCTTTTGCAGATCATTTTGATTTGTTTCCAGATGGGTGACCGTGTGGCTCCTGTAGGAACAGGGAAGGACAGTTCCTCTTTAGGGGCATCGCTGGGAACTCCTGTGAACTGGAGCATTATCCTAGATCGTCAGGAGACACTGGTTGGTACACATGCAAGGCAACTTTAACTAAAAAACAAACGGGTAAACGTTACTAGTATAATACACAATGCAGCATTTGTATTTAAGCTATAATTACTTCTTTCTACCTAATGGCACATTTAAAATGAAACTGATTTATATCCACTGAATATGTCCACTTACATCACTAGGCCTGTGCAAGATGGACTTTGCATAAACATTGTAGCATTGCACGGCAGGAAAGTGCTTTTTTTAATATTCGGCTATTTAATATTAACCTTAACTCCTGTTTGTTAATATGGTTCTGATGGGATCCTAGGATGTCATGGAAAGTGTAGCGTCTGAGCCACTGATCGATTTATCTAAAGAGTGTAGCTTTTTCGCAAACCTTTCTGTTTCTGGCATCTATTCCCAGATAAACTACAAATAAAAATAAGGACTTAAGTTTTACTAAGCTATTTTAGGTATACAGAAGGTTTGGGCGCCTAATAAGTTTTAAAAGTTATGCCTGCCTCCACTCAGGTGCAATTCCAAGAATGTGGTGACGATGTTGACGATGAAGTAGATGAACCCGATGGTGCCAGGCCCTCGTTGGGCTTAAGGGGAGGACCCTGTGGAAATGTGACTGCTGCAGAGGACTCTGGCAATACCAGTGAGGATGACAAAAATCCTCGTTCCACATCACTGGAACCCAAGTATTTTTCCCAGAGCTTCTCCCAGGACCAAGAAGATTCTGATGATGGCTGGAACCATTGCCCAGACAACATGGAACTTGAGTTTCAACAAGGTAGTCTGTCTTTTCTTTAATATTAGGGGCAGACATTTACTAAGTTGGTACTGCATACTTAACTTAATACTTGTGGTTGTGTTTTTAGGAGCCACTCACAGTGTGGTGTACCAGGATGAGCAAGGACAGTGGGTGACAGACCTGGCATATTACTCCCCTTTTGAGAAAGAGGTTGATGAGAAGACGTCCGAAAAGGCGGAGGACTTTGTTCCTGCTAGTATGTAGCAAATCTACAGTTCTCTTGCAAAACTATACTATAAAGTGTTAAATAAATCTCTTAAATCTGTTAAATGTTTGACATTTTTATCCTCTCTTACAGGTGATGCTTTGGAAAAGATTGTTAAAGATCAGGAGGAGTTTGAAAAAGAGCACCAGTTCATGCAGGTAAGAATTAAAACCCTTTTTGTCATATTTAATAGTGCTGTATTTTTAATATAAATAATAAAATTATATTTACTACTGTATAATTATAGGTTGTCACTTTAAATGAGAGATGCAGCTGTTTATTTCTCGCTGTTTAAACAGGAGGAAAAGATTGAACCAGCAATCAGCAATAGCACCTTTCAAGGTGACTCCTCATGGAAGGTTCCATCCAGTAGCCATATTTTGATGCGGACTTCTCAGGTCTCCTCAGAATTTAAGCAGGACAACCAAAGCTATCTGCGACTCTCTTTAGGGGAGTTTTTTAGCCAGCGTTCTGAAGCCCTGGGGTGTCTGGGCTGCACTGATGATGTGGATGGAGTTAAACGAGTAAGTAAAACTTTTTTTTTTATATGGTCATTTTAAATAGATATAAGCTGCCCAGAGTGCCGTACAACAATAAATTCAGATAATAAAACACAGGGATAAAAGAGTGTGTCAACATTCGCCTGCATCAGCTGTCTGTCTGAAGGTGTAGCTGCCAAGAGGGACTTCAATAATATGGAGCCACTGCAAGGGAAATTCCAACATACAGTACATTTAAGTTTGTTATTTTTCTCTAGCCATCCTTCGGCTACATCATTACATCGCCAGAGAAAAGGGAACCGTTTGCCCTGATTCACCCCTCAGAGTTCTCAGCTACAAACCAATCTCCTCATAGTGACACCATGGAACTCAGTGAATCAGACAAAACTCTGAATCCAGGTATGTTTACAGTATTGCTCAGGCTGAAACCTCATACATATAGTTTTGTTGCTCATGATCACCTCCTCGCAGAGGACTTGGACAAGACTCTTGAAGCTCCAGGTGAAACAACATCACAAAATGGTAATACTGATCCAGAACCCTGTGAAGAAGATGTACAGGTGTGTATTTCATGTATTAATGTTTTAATATCTTCAAGTAAAATTACATGCTGAACCTAATACCTTTTTTGATATTTTAAAAAATCTGTTCTTATTTATAGGCCTCTACTCTTAGAGGTAACAGTGGTGGCTCTGGATCAACTTCGGGCAACCAAAGCTGTATATCTCCTGACAGAAGTCATCTGATGAGCATCAGCACAATTGCGTCTGCCATTGCCGATGCATCCATCAGCACTGACCCATCGCAGCTAGCTGCCATGATCATGGAGCTCTCAAAGAAGAGTAGAGCAAGAAGTCAAGCTGCATCCACTGGACCTGTTGGACCTGCAATTACCAGCACAGAAGAACATGTGAGACCCTCTTTGCTGCTTTGTGGATCTTAAATGAGAGTGAACTACCTTGTGTTTATTCTGTTGTGCTCTACACAGGCCCTCTCTCAACCAGAGCAGAACTTTATGTTGGACACGCTGCAGAGAAGTGCCTGTGCTGGAGAGCTAAGTGCCTTTGACATGGAGAAATACCTGAAAAAGACTGATATGTCTGATAGCATTGATGCTTCTGTGGCACATACCACTTTTGACTTGACTGGCTGGGCTGATAACCTCAGCAGAAGCCCTCATGCAGGAAACTCCAGGGAACATGGGAGCTCACCTTACGAGGTGACAACTGAGATTAAGAAGTTGCCCACAAGAACACAAACTGAGGACAAAGGAGAAATTGCATTGAACACCAGTTCATCGAACGTGTTGCTTTCAAATATTTCATCGTCAGGTCATCGGAATGAATCAAGAAGAAGCTCTATTCCCATTAAATCCCTGAGCTCTACTAGAAGACTCGTGGGCTCGGTGGAGTCCTCCAGATTTAAATCTCCTACAGAAAAACATGCAGCTGTTAATGCTGCTTCTTCTGCTACAAAGACTTCAGGCAGGACAGAAAATGAAGCCAAGCCGGAACAAATAAACCCACAGTCATCCAAGAAGAATACGTCTTCTTTAAAGGAACAAAGTGGTGTCAAACAAGTCTCCCCTGCCTCACCTAAGTTGCCCAGGAACACCTCAAGTATGACGGTTTCCTCAGCCTTGACTCAGAACATGAGGAATGCAGGACCCCAGCATCAGGACATGCCAAGTTATTCTACAGGGGAGAAATCATCATCCAGGAAAACGCCTTCTCCACTACCTTACACTTCTCTGGCGAAACACATCGACTTATCTTGTCAAAACGCTCCAGGTCCTCCTTGTGGTGAGTATAAATCAGAAATATGGCTTTAGATGGAAATGGTCTTAAACTATAATTTTATTCAAAGTGACACAGGTAGTACTATTAACTGTATTTTATTATCAGAAGGCCTACACATTACGAACCTGTGTTAACATTTGTTTCTTAGAGCCGCCAAAAGGTTCCTCAGACACGTGTGCGGAAGAGACTCAATATAACTTCAGACCGTCCACCTCTCCTCTCACCCACTCCTCTCCAAGTCAGACCTCCATTCCCAGTGCTCATAGGTATTGTATCAGATGTAGTCTCATATTCTGTATTAGTTACAGTAATTAAAAAGTAGTTGCCTGTTAAATGTTATTAAATGACTAGAAAAAAATCTAAAATGTTAATTTACCAAACTAGTTTAATGGGATGTAAGTGCTGTTAAAAATTACTACTGGTAGAAGGAAAGCCAAGTAATATAGATAAATAATGGTTCCGAATTTGAAGGTGTCCATGTTGTCTTGTCAGTATGGCGTCACCTCCATCATCTGGTAGAGCTCTAGCAGACAAATGTCCAAGTCTCGACACGTCTCCCCAGTCCACCTGCTCCAGTCCTAGTCTCAGCAGGCTCACATACATCTCGGTGAACGATGGTACTGTCATACCAACGCCTGAGAGACAAAAGGTAATAGAACATGGCCTATAAGACTATTCTAGTAATTTTAGAGCTAAGTTAGTTAGATTGTTGCATGTATAGACAATTCGTAACAGTAATGCCAATGTTTCTGTAGACTAACAGTATGATTAAAATATAGTCAACAGACTTTAGCAGATTAAGTGCCTGGTGATTTCTTTAACCTAAATACATCAGACAATTGCTTTTCAGCTGTGAAATATAACCGTTCACAATTCCTTTTCTTGATACAGAACAATTGTACCATGGCATTAAGCACCACCATCATCAGATTCAGTCCAACTCCACCCCTAGAACCTGATGCAGAGCCAAACCTCAATGTTCTTGGCCTGGCTAAAAACGTGGACCAGGTTCAACCTCTACATTCGAAAAGTCTGGATCCACTACCACCACAGCAGTCTAAAGGCCTGGAGTCCTCATGTGGTGCTTCTGCTCTGAGCTGTAGTCGCAGTCAGAGTGAATGTAATTACCGTTGTCCTAGAGACAAAACTGGTGATCTTTCAGCAGGTTGCAGAACCCACAAGCCCCTCACAGAGTCCAATGTAAGGCAGCTCTCTAAAGTGGACTCAGGCTACTGTAGCAATCTGAACATTCAGCAAACTAGCACCACCGCTGCTCCTCAGAACTCTCAGCAGTGGGGAGCTGCTAGCTCAGTTCCATCATCTGTGTATGCTGCTGGCCTTGGTATACCACCATCTTACTCATCAGAGGGACTTCACTATATGCCGATGCCCAGCTTTAAAGCCCATTGTGCTGGCCTGATTGACCTTCCTCGCCAAGATGATGTTCCGTCTGTCGTCAGTGGACGCTCTCTGTTCAACTCCCAACTGGCTCAGCCATATTTGGCCTCTGAAGCTCCATTACATCCTGGTGCTTATCGTGCAGGAGCTGGAAATGGTCTCTACAATGTGCCGACAACAGGCATGCTTTCTTCTTCTTATTAATAAATAAATAAATATGCTCCACATACTGATAAGCTACTTGTTTAATGAAATGTGCCTTTGACTTTCAGGGATACCAAACAGTGATCTAACAATGAGAAACATACATCCTGCATTGAGGCCTCTAGGAGTTTCTGGAGCTGCTGTTTCTCATCACCCTTCTATACCCCATCACATCCAACAGGACTTAGAAATGATGGGCAAACCTTATAATCTTTATGGAGCAGAGCCCCTGGTAGTGGGTGGACTTGAAGAACTGAGAGGTAGCAATGTCTTTGTGTAGAAAATTATCTATCTACAATCATATTTTATATATGTATATACACACACACACACACACACACCAATGTGATAGAATATAGGCATATGTATATCTTGGTGTAAGATGCACAGATACAACTTTTGCAATATTGTGAGATTAAACTGTTATAATATTCATATATTAAATAGTAATGTATTTGACCTGCTCTCATTTTCAGGCCAAGTAGTTGTACCAGAGGAGCTCCGATTCCCTCACGCCTGCTGCATAGGCATTGCATCACAGACGTCGCTCAGCATCTTCAACCCGTCCGAGAGGTGGCAGCAAGTGTCAATCACTGTCACCAACATGGCCATTGATGGAGAAAAGGTGAGGACAGAGGGTTTAGTGCTGATTAGTTGAAAGCCCATGTACTTAGGGTGTGTTTAATATTTGTCCTGAAACCAGTTTCTTCCTGTATCATTTCTGTTGCCTGTAGGTGGAAAGTTTCCCTTATCAGTGTCTGATAGTTAAGAACAAAACAATCATTGGACCGAAGAGTACAGAGGAGCAGAAGGTGTTGTTCATACCTCCACAGCCTGGCGTCTACCAGTGTGTCCTCAGTGTTTGCTCCTGGCCTGTATCTGCTGAGACAGAAGTGGCTGCCCGTGCAAATGTGTTTGTTACAAAGGTGATGCTTGTTGCCATAGCAGAGAATC
The DNA here is from genome assembly GCA_030770545.1 of Macropodus opercularis. Lineage (NCBI taxonomy): Eukaryota > Metazoa > Chordata > Actinopteri > Anabantiformes > Osphronemidae > Macropodus > Macropodus opercularis. The sequence goes on along the minus strand of CM061104.1, from coordinate 4,647,215 downwards.
CTGCAATAGAGGTGAGGGCTTCCGGTTTGAGAATCACTGAGATGTTTTTGCGTTACGAAAAACTCTTAAATCTGAAACACAGTTGTTTTATCAGGTTGAAGTAGGCAAATCTGGCTGTTTGGAGTTTGGAGATCTACCAGGGGGCAGTGCGAAATCTCTTCCTCTAAAACTGCTCAACAGGACACATGCTACAGTACCCATCCGTCTGGTCATCAGTGCAGTGAGTCACCACAGCCTGTTTCTACGTTAACAGAAAGAAATAGTGACCTCCAGTGGTAAAGATGTGTTAGACACGACATTGCTGCGTAAACAGACCAGATGCAAACATCTGTCCTACTTTGCAAAGCTATTAAAGCTCAGAAACAAGACTAATACTAATGTATTTGATTGTTTCACATCCTTTTATATTTCTTTATCCTTCAGAATGCAACAGCATGGCGATGTTTTACTTTTTCCAAGCATCCCATTACAACTACAGCTGAGGGAACAAAGCTGGCTGGACACACAACCCCAGTGCCCTCTTCCTCAGTGATGAATTACGTGATGCATGCAAGTTATGGAGAGGTTAGTTTCCAGAATCAATACATTCATTTAAATAAATATATGATGTGGTTTCTTATGGTTTGTGTCCGGGGGAAAAAAGATTTGTGTTTTTCAAAATGAAGATCATTATTTACTGTACAATATGATAAAACTATTGTTGATTGTTGTTTGATTTCAGAATCCAGAAAGTGTCATTAACTGGGTACATTTCAAGGCCCCTCAGAAGTACACAGGCTTTTCAGGTAATCAACCTCGATTGAATATTTACATGACATTACCTACGCTATAATAACTATATTAATTTTGTTCAATAAAAGCACACAACCATATCTAGTTTTTCTGCGAACATCAAAAACATGTGCTTAGCAGGAGAGCTTGTTCCAGCTGATGAGTACATTGCTCGGGTGGACATTGAAGTGGACTCTCCTGGTCCGAGCCATGTGATCATGAGCATTCCTCTCAGGGCCAGGTCTGGAATCGCAAGGGTCCATGCTCCTAAAGACCTGCAGGTAGTCTAAAACTAGCCACATGGCAGCTTGACTAATAGAGTAACTGTTCAGTGCACTGCATCATTGCCAATGTATAGTAAGTCTATGAGCTGCTTTAGCCCTTTTCTCAAAATAATTGTCGCTGAACTAAAACAATTGTTGGATCCGATTGTTGTAATGAGAAAACAAAGATGGAAATCAGTTTAATTTGGCAAAGATTGAAACCGGATGCTAATCTGTGTTGATTATGATTCTAACTACCATAGACTTGTACAAAGTTGCTTGTACGGTACATTTTCCAAACTGCTTCTAAACTGTTTTTGCGCTTGTTTCGTTTAGACTGTCAGCCTGTCTGCTCCACTTGGTAAATCTAGTCAACAAACACTGCCATTAAAAAATGCTGGAAACATTGATGTGCAGCTGAAACTCAAGGTAATTCTGACCTTTACTTTTCTTTTTACATCAGGGTTTTGGTTAAGCCTTTATGGCATTTTGGACCTATTCTAATTTTCCCTCCTCCTTACTACTTTTTTTTCCCAGTAATTTCTTTTTTCTTAACTATCCTGTTTGTCTTTTGGTCCCTCTTTCATTGCCTCAGCTTTTTGCTGTCCCCCCCCCCCCCCCCCCCCCCTTGTATTTTTTTTATTCATGTGCCGTCTTTAATTTCCCCACAGACCAGTGATAGTGTGGATTGTTTCTCTGTGATGCCTACTGAACTGCTCCTGACTGTTGGTGAAGAACAGGACATTTTTGTCTCCTTTAAAGCACAGTACAATAGGAAATGCACAGAAAGGTATAGAACATTCTTTATTTTACGTTCTTGTAACATTCTGTAGTTTTTTTTTTTTTTTTAGTTTTTTATTTATTTATAGAAATCATTGACTTTAAGGTAATTTATGGTTAAGAAAAGGTATTGAATATCTGTTTGTACTGTCATTATGTTCCAGCCTTCTCACTATCCTGGTGCTGCCTTCAGGCCCTCAGTATGAGGTAACCCTGAAAGGAGAAGTTGTTACAGAGGAATCTGGAAAGTCTGCCATTGCCTCTACTGCTGGGTTTGCCCGTGGTGTAGCTAATGACGTTCCGCCAATTCTCTCTAATAAACAGTTCGTAGCCTGGGGAGGGGTCACTCTTGGGAGAGCCGTGTAAGCAGTTTTTCAGTTTTCCATTAATTTGACTGTTACTTGGTTACTTGTATAATTAATTCACTGCACAGTAATCAATAAAAAACTAAAGGTCAGTGTTCCGTATTACTCTGTAAGGATTTTAATAGTATTTTTAATGAAAAGGGACAGAGAGGGTCTACAGAGAATGTTGTTCATTAGAAGTTAATTTAACATCTTGCCCAGTTCCTTTTATAGTGAGTGAAAAAGGTAAATTACTGGGAACAGTATAAAGGCATGAACCCAAGGAAGTTGAAAGTTTTAATTAATGGCCTGCTGTAGTCTGGTCTCCTAACCCACAGTTGCCACTTGTTTTCAGCCAGCAAAAATTGGTTCTGAGAAACAACTCTGCCAGTGCCACACAGCAACTACGGTTGCTCATTCGGGGTCAAGACCAGGACTGTTTTCAGGTAGGCACAAAACTGATGTTGAGACCCTGAAAGTGTCTCAGCTATATCTCTAAAACGAATTATGTGCACCTGTGATCTTTCAGCTCCAGAGTATGTTTAGTCCTGAAGAGCGTCTGACACGACATGGGGAGCTATCGATTCGTCCTAAAGAGGATGTGACCGTCCACCTTCTCTTTGCTCCCACCAGGGTGGCCAGTATGTTGGCCAAGCTGGAGATCAAACAGTCTGGAGCACGGCCTTCACAGCCAGGGGTCAAATTCACTGTAAGGAAGTAACCGTTCTTTTCTTCAACACACCTTTATATTGTTGCATTCATTTCCTGTTATGCTTTTTCCCCTGCACTTTCTTCGCCACAGTGTGCATTTTTCATTTGTCTTTACTTTGTTTCCAAAACGTTCCATCATCAGATCCCGCTGTCAGGCTACGGTGGCACCAGCAACATCATACTAGAGGAGCAAAGGAAACAGACAGATGGCTATGTGGCGACGCTGACCAATATTGCCGTTGGTCATGTCAGCAAAGTGTGTCTATGTGTGAGGAACACTGGGTCAAGAGCGGCCTTTATCAAAGCTGTGGCCTTTTCTGATATGCAGACACGTTCAGCTTTGGAGTCCACTGTCATCAGCCTTGCACCATGTCAATTCATCCTGAAGGAACGGACACAAGAGGTAAAATATAAATATCTTGTGTAGAACATAAAGTGAAAGTCAAATGTAGCTGTAGTTTTTCTTAACTGTGCATTTGTTATCACTCTTAGGTGATAACTGTTCTCATGAAGTCTACTCAAAGAGAACAGAGTCTGTGTAAGTCGGGCAGTGCCATGCTGGCTACTGTCTGTCTGTTCTGTGGAGATGAGGTCTCCAGGCAGCAGTACAGGAGGTGAGACCTTGAGAAGGCTTAATAAAATCTGGGTGACTTATTTAGTGGAATTTTCAATCGTTAAAGTTAATGAACGAATGAAAATAGCTTATCCTTTTGGGGCTGAAGCGATACCTTGTGTAATTCTGTTCTCCTTTTAGTTTGTTGTACCTCAAAGCTTTCATTCAACCATATATTTTTATACACTCTCCTGTGTTTCTTTTGTGTGATTATTACTGACGCACTACACCCCGCAAAGCGACAACATGGCAACAGTTAAAAAAAAAAAAAACTGAATGCGTTAAAAGTCCAAACATACAACACTACCATCAAGTCAAATCACAGCAGAAAACATTCAGACCACAGAGTGAATCTGACACGAGGTAATTAGAGTTGGCATTTAATAGGAAGGTGAATTCTAACAGTTCATTTGGAATAGCGAGTTACAGTATGATCAAGTACAAGTACTGTAAAAGTGCAATAAAGGTGGGAACGGCAATGGAAATAAATTATTTTTTTTGGAGCATTAATGCAATAACCGTAACTGAATGTAGTTAACTGAGGGCAGCTAGGAATTTAGACATGGATAGATTTTTAGAAAATATAAGCTAATAGCATCTTAATGTATCATTTGTGGTTTAAATGACTATTTAATCCATAAACATACATTAGAGCTACAGATACATTAACTTGTTTTTTAATAGGCAGATACTTGGCCTTGATTATGATTTAGTGTATTTTAACACCACTCTACATTATAATTTGTTTTTCAGCATAAATACAAAAATATTCCTGATTACCTGGTAAATTAGAGGCAGTGATTCTTTAAAGACTCTGTAATAACCAACTCGAAACACCATAAATTGTAACATTATCCTCTTCACAATAGCTCAGTATAATCTCAGTTCACCACTGTTGTGCTTTTCCTCTGTGACCATAAACACAAAAGATGTTGCATAACGAGCTGCAGGTAATTAATTACTACTTATGTTCATCACTTCAGTCCCGCTGAACAAAATCAGTGCTGTGTCTGTATTCACTTCACATTTGGAGGATAGATGGTCTTTACACCTACTCCATGTGTTACCAGCTGAAGAATTGTTGATGAGTTTACTGCAGCTTTTTAAGCGTTTATAGCACTCAGTTGCCACATTTTGCAGGATTAGAAACTATATTATTTAGAAACTATACAGGCATTTATTGTGTTATTGATAAGATCTTCTGGTGAACAGTACAGTGACTAGTCTGAAAGAAGTGAACAATTTCTAAAAACAAAGGAAAAAATTTACACAAGATTTAAAACAAAAAAAGTTCCTGTTAAGACACCAGTGTGCTAAGTACCTACAGCTAGCAACATTGCCTGTTTGTCTTTCTTTGTGTTCTATACAGTAAAACTGAAAGGGTAGCCTTTTATCTGACTATCAATTCATTGTACTTTCACGATGCTGGCTGCAGATCATGTATATTCTGGGATGCTGAGTCACTCATGCTGATCATATGCTGTTTATAAGTGACTCTTTGCAAGAAGCCACTTTTTTTCCACACTTAATTTGTGTGTATTCTGTTCTTTCAGGTTGCTTCAGAGCAAACCAGAGGCTGCAAGTAAGGTTCTCTCTGAGAACAGTCTGCTGAAAAACATTGACTTTAATGAGACGTTTCTTGGAGAAGAAAATATTTCCGAGAGTAAGATACCTTTTTTGTTTAAATTGCGTTGTACGTCATGCTGCTTAAGTGTACGCTTAGTGCTGCCTAATGCTATAATATGAACTTGTGCAGTAGTTGTAGTAGCTCTTACAGACACAGTGACGTTGTTGTCACCTTTCCTCTGCTTATGGACACTAACAATCTAAAGCTAATGCCATCAGTAAATCTTGACAAGGTATTCTTTCAGGTGACTAACTCATTATTCTGGTAATAGGATGTCATGGGTATTGCAAAGGTAAAAATCTAATAAAACACAAGATATATTTTGGGTTGTAACATGTTAACATTTCTTGTGTTGTAATTTCTAGATCTTTTATGTTGTAGTATTAAAATAATAACACATTTTTAAATGAGTTAGTCAAAAGGCCTTTTGACTGTTTGTTAGATGGCACTAAAGCACACTTTTAGTTTGTTGTGCACCTCAAAAGCACATTTGGCCTGACTTCTGACGTTATCTTGTCTACAGCCTACGACCTGCCCCTACGACCCAACGAGGCTCATATCTTCTACGGAAACATGAGTAAGGTTGTGGTGTCATTGCTGGGAAGTGCAAAGAGCACAGAGTGTGAGGAGAGGGATCCCACAGGAAAGCTACTGTCCTCTTCTGCACGTTGTTTGGAGACAGATGGGTAATGTCAATATTAATATTATTATTTACATAGTCTGTGTATTGCACATTACAAAGCCAGTGTCGTTGCTACTTATGCACTCATCTAATTTGCCTAATATTTGGAGAAATGCAGAGTTCTCTTTGCTTTTATTGTACTTTATAAAACGTCAGTAAATAAATACATTAATTAATTTTTATAATGTGATTTCCCAGGGGTTTGGCAAATGGCAATGTGTCATTGGATGTACTGCCAGTCAAGGGTCCACAGGGCCCAGCACTGAGGGCAACAGAACCCTCCTTGAAGGTACATATGCTCACTTAATGGTTAATAAAGGTTAATAATTTCTTGATGAGTGTTGCTTTAAAATACCCTCCCCCCCCCCCCCCCCCCCCCCCCCCCCCCCCCCAGCCATTACATAGGCAGTCTGAGTCCTGGACCATCCATCCAGAACAGCTTGTCCTCCCTGCTCCCACAATCAGTGAGTAGAACCAAGACTGAAGTGTATGATTTTGTGGACGTTAATGTCATCTTAGCTTTGACCTCTGCTTTTAGAGGTTTCTACAGCTCAATTAGTGTTCTTGACAGAGCAGCTCCCTTTAAACCAGAGGTGAGTGACTCGGACATTGGAGTTAACGTCAACTTTTTTTGTTTCGCTTTGTAGGTGGTGAAGTCAACACAAGTCAGATTCAGCTACGGAACAACACATCCAGAGACCTGAACTTTGACTTGTCCTGGCCTGCGCATTGCCTCACCATCACCCCTCAGCATGGAGTCATTGAGCCTCAGTAAGAATTCACTGGGTTATATACTATAAACTACGATTACTTTAGAAAGTGGTTAGTCACCTTAATATTTTTTTAATTTCAATGTTATTAATAGATTAAAATACGCTGAAAAAGTTCCCAATTCATTGAAAGCGAAATGCCAACATTTGCTAGCTACAAAGGTATTCAGTCCCTGGTCTAGTCAGGTCCATAGTTGTCTTTAAATATTGGCTGAATGTAAATATTTAATAATTGACACTACATGTCAAATAACAGAGATCTGTGACTTTTATTTTTTGCAACCAAGGTGCCACCTGCAGATTTTGATCAGTCCTAACCCTTCACTAGCAACTAAAGCTTCCCTACTGCCATGGAGCGGACAGATCTATGTTGAGTGTGGTGGTCAACAGAAGGTATGAGTAATACACTGTATAAGACATGGTACAAATTATGAGAACCTAATAAATGTTCTGTGGCTACTGGTTCAGTTTATAAAGGTTCAGATTCGTCAGGACCTTGCTCTGGATGTGTCTGCAGCCCCAGCAGACAAGTCTCTGTCAGCCCTGCCTCCTCAGGCTGCCACCCCTGTGCTGCCTGTTGTCAGGCCCACTGCCAGCACCTCTGAACTCCTGCAGACTCCACATACACCTCAGGCTATAGTGGAGATAAACAACAAGACCATTGTATTTCCCATCACTCCCTCAGGGGAAAACTCAGGTAGGGACAGTGACTGACCAGTGGTAAGACGTTTGTCGTACCGCTTTAATTTGAGCTGCACATATTAATTTGTCTTACTGTTCAAGTTTAAAGCTGACTTTTCCACATTTTTAACTGTTTAAATTTAAACTCACTGTGTCGCCTCTACCTCAGAGGCCCATCTGCAGGTGCAGAACGGTCAAGTGGAAGTGAGGTGGTACCTGTCGTCATTTGCTCCTCCTTATGTTAAGGTATCTCTATCAACCCTAATGTGAAATTTAATTTTATTGTCTTGTTTATTTAAAAATGGTTTAATGTAGTTTGTTAAACTATGTTGGCAGTCCTTGCTCCAAGACAACTTGGAACGTTGTCTTTTTACTGGCTAATGTGTCATGGCAGTGACTTCTGTTAAGCTGTGGTCATTTCTCTTCGTCAGGGTGTGGACAACACTGGAGATGTTTATCGAGCTACCTACACTGCTTTCAGATGCTCCAAGGTGTCAGGAACCCTGGGAGCCCATGAAAAGATGGAGGTAAGCGTTGCTATCTAACTAAGTTTTCATTAATGCGTCGTGCTTGTCACTATAAAAAGATGGAACAAGATGTACTTGCTTGGGTTGATACCTGCCTTTTATAACCGAGATCTTAATGAGAACTGGAACTTATGTCAGAGTTGCTGTCAAGCAGAGGAACAGCTGTTCAACAAACTCATTTTCATTTCACATTAGGCTTCTAAACATGTGTGGGCATATAGTTAATTTATTATTTATTAATTCTCCACAGGTGCCCATTACTTTCCTGCCCAGGGACCGGGGGGACTATGCCCAATTCTGGGACTTGGAGTGTCACCCAGTGTCTGACCCCCAGCAGAAAACCAGGATCCGCTTCCAGCTCTGTGGCACCGTAAGCAGCCTGAGTTGTGCTCATTTAACTTTAATTGAGACATATCAAATGGTGCTTTTGTAGTGAGTGGTTTACATCAGTAATGACACTGAAGTTTTTTTTTCTATGTCAAGGTTTAATTTGGATGTAATTTAGGATAAGCTTCAATTACTGTTTTGTTTTGTTTTTAAGTCTGGTTACCAGGTGGCAGAAAAACAGGATTCATTGAGTTGCGCGACTAAATAAATGGTTTTGTAATGCTTCCCAGCTCACGTGTTCAAATGTAAAACTGCATTAATTGCAGTATTCATATAGTAATACATGTATTTTTTTTAAACCTTTCACAGGGAAAAACTGTAAAAATGATGCATATGATTATTGTTTTCTCAAATTTACAGCCAACAGGAGATGGTACATAGAAAAATACATTCTTGGAATCAGTTTTTATCCTTCTGCAACTCAAAGCTCCAGCCCGTTGGTCGGGTCCATATTGTCACACTTCATCGGTTTCAATGAGAACTCGATCTAAAATTATCTTTGCCCCACACTTGACACTTCTTGTGCTTTTTATTTAATGACTGCAATGGTTTCATCTATTTCATGTTGCCAAAAGCTTGGTTACATTGCTACAGATGTGGAAAATGACAGCACTAAAGGGACTAAGGGGTTCCTGGAAGATTCATGCTTAACCCTTGTTAAAACAGAATAATATTATTATTTATTAATTAGTTGTTGTAGAATAGAAAAAGGGGGGAATCAAAGATCTGAGGTTCTTCTGTGTGTCTAAAGGGAACAAAGTCTGGCCCAGTGGAAGGACCTCAGGAAGGGGACTGCTCTCTGGTGAAAACGGAGCCAACAGTCAAGACCAGGAAGAGAACTGATGCTTCAGGAGTCAAAAACGGGTACAGAACTCATTACCTTCCCTCCCTGCAACCTAAGTGATGAGACCTGGAAGCCAAAGTTGGAACCATTCGGGAACAGATTTTTTTTTTTTGTCCTCGTGAAGAGGACCAACAAACAAGCACCAGCTATTATTGTCACTATTTATATTTATTTATTCATCTTCCTTTTAAAAAAAAAAAAAAAAGTGTAATGTAGACTTGACATGACTTGTTTAAGTTTTTTGTTTCATATTGGTATACTCAGCCAGGAGGAAGGTGTGCGAAGAGGTGTGTACTCTCCACAGGACTTGTACACCTTCCCAGCAACACGAGTGGGCGAAACCAGCACGCTAAAGGTCAACATTCGCAACAACTCATCCAACCTCCATGAGGTGAGGCTTGGCATGTTCTTATGAAGGCAGAGTTTTTGTTTACTTCAGCAAATACTGAAATTCAGTCTATGCGTAATTTATAAAGCATTGTCTTTCCAGGTAAAAGGGGAGATTAGAGTTAAAGCAAGGAGCATCATAAAATATGTTTTTGTTAAGTTGCGTTTATAGGTTTTTGAATGGTGCAGACATCATTTCACCTTGTCTATAATGAACATATCTGAACTGTGCATGTGTTTGAGTGTTAAGTGCAATAACAACCCTTAACAGTTGTCACGGTGCTTTGCATGGATTTGATATTTCATGTGTGGCTTCTCTAATTGACTTGCAGCTGACATTTGTAAACCCTTCAGAGCCCTTCCACATCAAGCATTCCAAATACACCCTGAGGTGAGTCCAACGGTCATTCTCTCTGACAAGTACACTGCCCTTTTCGGTAGGAACAACGGTAAATCTGAAATTGTAAAGCAAATTTTCAACTGTTTGTGACAAAGTTATCTCTCATGCTGGCTAATAGGCAAGTTGTTTATGACAGATTGTGGTCTGTAATGTAACTTGTAGTCTGTCTGATGTCGTCTTTCCATTGTGGAAGCTCGCTGTGGGAGGTCCGATGAGATGTTGCGACCCGGAGGATGATGTTACTATATGTGGCACATGCTTCAGGCCTTGTGGAGTGCTGATGTGTTGCCTAACTGAATCCGAAAGGTTTTTTTTTTTTTTTCTTGGCCACAGGTACTAGGTGTGCTGTGCTAGTCATCTTATGTGGGACTGTGTTCAGAGTAGGCACATGAGTGTAGTGTTTTTGAAACGAGTGTATTTATGGAAAATAATAAAAATCCTATTAGGATTATATAGATTCCACTTAAAAGTATCACTAGTGTATGGAATGACACGTTTGTCTCTGTTGTTGCCAAAATCTGAACCTGACCCGTTCATACAATGGAGCCGTCAGCGTGTGGTTTAATTTAGCCTTTGTGGTGACATCAGCATGTCGCAACTACTTTCATGTCCACACTTTAAGTGCAGTGCTGAGTGTATGTGTATTATGCGTGCACATTTGTGTTGCTGCATGTGTTGCATATTCATGCTTGAATATTTTAGATTGAAATAACTGTATATTTACTATACTGTCCCTTATTCTTTCCCACTCTTTAGATCACAGCATTATCTGAAACTACCAGTCCAGTTCAAGCCCAGTACTGCAGGCAGACACAATGGCTTGCTGCTCGTCCAGTCAGAAACAAGTGGAAGTCTTGTTATCCAGCTAACCGGTGAGGCGTCACCTTGAACTCCATACTGCTTCCACAGACTGGCTGTGTTTTAGTGGAGGCTCCTCTCTGTACAATTCAGTATTGGATGGATAAGAGTAACAGAGATAAGGCACAAATAAACCAAACCCTAGATCTAATTTGGCGTCTTCATATTTGGAGCGTTGTAAACTGTAGCAAATTAAACAGATGACTGACGAGGCCCTGCCAGCACGTCCACATCTGCCTCTGGGGAAGACACAGGTGTCCATAGCTCACCCATGAAAATGATTTGGTGGAACAAGCTCAGTATTGGTTCAGAACACTCTAGCAAATCAGAGTTGTTGTTTAGTTTTTTTTTCCAGTTGACTCTGGTATTTGCTTTATCCCTGAGTCATGTCACAAGGCTCTGTAGCGTTGTTGCCTCTCAGATGGTAGCAGTACCAGCTGGGATATGTTCTGGATTACTTAGAGATGCTTACATAGGGAAGGAATTGTTTGTTGTTTTGAAAACATGAATACAAGGATGTTGTGCACCTACATAGTGACTTGTCAGCACCATGTGTTCTTCCAGCACTCATTCCAAACAATCCTGATGTGTTTGATGTAATCATGATCAGTCCAAGGCAAAATAGCATCAGACACTGTTCACTCATTGGAAATAGGCTCCTCATCTCCTTTGGCTGTGGGGCAAACATTTTGAAACTGGAATGCCTCGTGTAAACTTTGACAGATTACCTTCTGTGCTGCATGCAGCTGATGGCACATTGTAAATGGAAAAACACTAGTATGAATAGTTTCTTGTTTGAATAGTGTTTTGTTATGAAGGTTATATAGTTTCTCAAGCAGCACTCAACACTTCCTGGAAACTGTCCTAAAATATTTTAACTATTTGCACATGCTTTAAATAGTATATTGTGTATTAAATGTATGTACACTTTCAATAAAGACTTTTCTACAGACTAGTTATTGTGAGAGAAATAAATTATTTCCCTTGCTGTTATCTGCAAATAGTAACAACTTTTTTTTTTATCCTTTACTGTATCTACTCCAACTGCACACATTTAATCCACACTGATATTTAAAAACGTATAATCCGTCGTATTTCTTACACCCCATATAAATATTTGCTTCAGTCTAACGACCGCTGTAACACAATAGATGGATGGAGCTTACTTTCCGTCTGACCTGTTGTAACACCAGAGGTGAATTTAAGCCAGGATTAGTCTATTAGAATCGGTTCACATGGTTGCTTGGCTCAGTCTTACTTAAGCCTGGAAGTAAGCCTGGTAATCGGGTTTTAAGAAACATCAGAAAGATCAGTCGATGCATTGTGCAAATAACACGTAGCAGCCGTCAATAAAGATGCTGTAGAATGACCTCAAGGCGACCTGAATGTTGTGAAGATCAGATCCACAGGTACAGGAAAAACTTGTTTTGAGCTTACTGCTGACAATGAAGGTCCTGCCAGGTAACGTGAAGCTAAGGGTTTTGCTTATACCCCGCTAATACTTTAAATGCGTGATAATAGCCTTTATCCTGTTGTTGGTGCGCCATTAGCCCTTGAACACGTCAGAACCGGACAGTTAACAGGTGAACGTGCTGCTGCCTGAGCCTACATGTAGCACAAGTTGTCTTTTTTTTGAGTGTCGTATCTGATGAGACCTGCGTGTGTCGCCAAAGCTTCATCCTCGGCTCGGATGTTAGCGGCATGTACAGTACAGTAGAGCAGCTGGGCTCTATTTTGCTCCCCAGCCTGGAAACCACTGTAGTGCAGTTTGACTTGACACCTATCAACGCAACACCACGGGCTTTTAACAAGCGCACGCGGCGACGTGGCGCGTTCGCGAGCGCATTACCAGGTAGGAAGCCTGCGACATTTTCCTAGTCATTTTTGTCCACTGCTCCGTTTTATTGCATAATGCGTTAGTCGTAGGCGGCTGGAGGAATGTTCTGGTGTTGCTAGCTCCGCTGGCTGCACGCTAGCAGGGCTGTCCGGTGTGTGTGTGTGTGTGGGGGGGGGGGGTCTCACTTTGGGCCAGACGGTGAAAGTTGCTGTTTAGAGTTGGAGCCGCTTTCCAGAGCTGCGCCAGACAGCAGCGCTAAGCTAATGCGGCTAAGTTAGCTGGAAGCGGGCTAGCGCTGGCTCCTACCCAGCGGGGGACACAACACCGCCTAGGTCTCTGTCCCGGCAGGGCACGGCTGCCTCTCCCACAGACCGTGACCTCGGTGCCAGCCGTGACGTCTATGAGCCTCGGCAGTGGAGCATAGGAGCGTTGCGTTTCCTGTGTGGCCGGCGTGACGTTAAGTGTTTTTTTTTCCCCCGTTTTTTTTTAACCTTGGCTTTGAATAAGCTAGCAAGAAAAAAACTAGATCAGAAATTCTAATGATCGCGTCACTAGACATGCTAATGTATGCTCTCCAACTTTTTATGCTAATGAGACACGTGATGCGTGTGATCGATCAGTCGGTGTCACCAAGTAGCCTCATCTGGGTTGAGGTGGCCCAGAGCAGGGTGGAGTGAGGACCACGCACCCTGGCTACTTGTTTTAAGAGACCACACTCAGCTTGGTCCTTTCCATCATGTGTGAGATTTAAAAGGTATAAACTCCCAGGTCCAGACTTGACCCCTGTAATTCATGTTACTGTAAAAGTTACCGGTTAGCTTGTATGTTTATTTGTTTTCTTTACAGAGATTTTGAAATTTCAGATGTTCAAAAGAAGCGGAGGCGTGTTTGCATCAACGGTACCGTCACCTGATTCTGCTTCATGTGTGACTTGCTTCAACATCAGATGATTATTGTGCGTACGTCTGGCAGAGTGACTTCGCGGCGATGCTAAAGTTTCATTGCTGCTCGCCGGCTGCTGGCTTATACTGCCAGTGAAAGTCTGCCTATGTTTACTTGGCTGTGATCTTCTCTTTCTCAAGGTGTTCTCATCGCATGCACACTCGCTTCCCCACACTTGCTTTACATAGTTGTTCTGACAGATGGTGAACTCCGTGAGTGAGTTTGGATGCTTGTGTCAGAGTGTCTCAGTCTGTGGCAGTAAAACTGTGTGGGTGTTTTGGTGCAGGTGCTGGTTTGTGTGGCGTCTCTGCTGTAGTACTGAGAGGAGTTCAGTAAGAGGACACCTGTGCATAGTGATGAAGGTGTGTGCACCGGAGACTAACACTGGAAACATTTGTAGAGTGACATTTCGATTTCCATCTAGCCTCCTATGCTCCTAGTTTGGAAGACATGTACGTGAATAGTAATTTGCTGTCTGTTGCTACAAATCTCCTCCAGATGATGTAACATGGAGGAGATTTTCTGGCAGAAGCATAGACAGAGCTTGTATTTAGATGGTTAATCTGTTAGATAATAAACCCAAAACATATCCATGTACTACTCTTCTGTGCTGTCTGTTGGAGTGCAACAGATTGTTTTTGTGTAAGAAACCTAGATATGATCATAAGATGTAGTTTGTAGCTTGATAATCCATTTTAAGTGAAGTCAAACTGCAGTTTATTGTTTCATAAGTCAGTTAATTCACTTCATTTTCACCTGTCTCAGAAAAAAGGTAGATGTAACTAATGAATGTAGCTAAAGGAGCATGTATGTATGTATGTATTTACTTAGATGCCTGACTGCAGTGAGCTGGGTTACATCAAAATGGTTCTCCAAAACAATCCCGTGCCCACACGTCTTTATTCATTCCAGTAGCTTGATGGTTTCTCATGCAGTGCTGCCTTAGGGCGGAAGCTTCATGCACATTCAACAGTGCTTTTCTGCCTCTTAGTCTTTTAACAGTATTATGTACTGTGGATGGTGAAAGATCTAAATTCTCTTATTATCTTGTGACATATTATCTGTCAAGCCATGCCCAAACGAGATAAATGTACAAACCTAATGTAAGGATGCAAGTTAGCTACATCCTCAGTCAATAATCCATGTGAACAGTGAGTAGTTGGATACATGTCAGTTAACACAATCTAATGCTCTTTTTCTATAATAAATCCAGGGCTGCAGCTGCTTTAAAAGTAGTCGTACTCTTTCACTTTGTAATGAAATTGATCATTTTTACAAATTGAAAGTGATTTTTTTTTTAACTGTACCTTTAAATGATGATAATACCTTATCAGTCCCTCACACCCTGCTACACCACAGGTATGGTACACTAGACTGCCAAAAGTATTCTCTCACCTGCCCTGACTCGCATATGAACTTAAGTGACACCCCATTCCTAATCCATAGGGTTTAATATGACGTCGGTCCCCCCTTTGCAGCTATAACAGCTTCAACTCTTCTGGGAAGGTTGTCCACAAGTTTTGGAGTGTGTATATGGGAATTTTTGACCATTCTTCCAGAAGCGCATTTGTGAGGTCACACACTGACGAGAAGGCCTGGCTCTCACTCTCTGCTCTAATTCATCCCAAAGGTTCTGTCGGGTTGAGGTCAGGACTCTGTGCAGGCCAGTCAAGTTCATCCACACCAGACTCTGTCATCCATGTCTTTATGGACCTTGCTTTGTGCACTGATTCCCATTATTTGGATGAGTGAGCGAATACTTTTGGCAATATAGTGTATCAACCAGTGCCACCACAAAGGCTTGATTGATGGAGTGTTGCTGAGATATTTGTCCTTGTAGTGAATATCTGAAGCTCAGTTTATAATCCTACTGTGGATTCCTACTCGCTTTCCTGACCACGAGTTTGGCTAGAAGTCCTGAAGTTTCCAGACTTCTTTAATTTTGCAAATACTGCAGCCACTGAGCATCCGGGATTGCTCAAAGCTTTAGAAATGGCTTCGTGGCCTTTCTCCTGATCTCAACAAACTGTTATTCTAAGAGACTTCCTTTGACTCTAAGCCTTCTTTTTAACCCTGGTATGCAGCACCTCGGACTATATCACATGGTCGTCATCAGCAAAAGCTACATGTTAACTTTGTAATCATCTGGTTTATTAATATATATGTATAGGAACTATTAAGTCAGGAAATTATAACTCAAAGTAATAAAGTGAGAAAGTTGAGGAAAAGTCAGTGATGGACTGGAGTATTATTAGCTCCGGTTCTGTTTTCTCGTCTGTGTGGTTGTGCTGTGAGTCTGCTTCACATGCAGCTCAGTGTACCAGACGTCTGTGTCCATCTGCTCGTTTGTATTTCTGTCTGTCTCTTTGTTCTCACTAGTGCATGTGTGTGTGAGAGATAGAGAGAGATGGACTGTAAGTCACAGTCGTAGTGTGTGTGTGTTTCACCCTTTTGCCAATTAGCGGCTTCTCACCTCTGGAGGCGAGAGGCTGAGTGTGTGTTAGACGGAGGAGGGTTACTAGATGGGGCTTGTCTGCAGGCTGACAGATCAGCCTTAACCTGAACTCTCATACTCATGCTCGCTCTATCTCGCTCTCTCTCGCTCTGTCACACACACACACACACGCACACACACAGACAGATATGCAAGGCATGAGCTCCAGCCAGTTGTTGATAATACAGTCTTGTCTGTCTCACAGTCCACGCGACACACCGAATTTTGACAGCATTGTGTTGAGAGGCGAAGGCGCGAGACTGGCAAAGACGAGTGCTAGCCTGCACCAGTGTGTTTGTGTGCCTTTGTATGGAGAATTGCAGCGTGTGTTATTGTGTGCCGGCAGTAACTGCTGCCTGTGTGACTTTATAGAGTAAAAATAATAGCCTAACAGACTGAAGAGCTACTGCGGCAGCCTGGTGCGTACAGAATAAACCCAGTGCATCTCGTTCGGTTGGTTTAACGTATTCTGTTTGAAAGTGTTTTCTTCATGTAATCATCCTAAATAGATTTGACATTTTGCTGTTTAATTAATGAAGAAACACTCTTTATGTTTATTATTCATTATGTTTATTATCCTGTTTCTAATTTGTTCTGTTATAACTTCAGACATTTTGGAAAACTACTCTATCTTCAAAGCATTTTGGCAGCGCCTGAGAAGATCTAAGTTGAAATATTCTTTGGAAAGAATCTTTTCTTTAGCCAAAACGGTGCCATTTTGAGATCTCTATTTCAGTATATTTAACATTTACTTTTAGCCCCACTTACCTCACTGAGTTCCATAATGTAATGTTTTACATTATGGTAATATCTTTTTCAGTCATTTCCTTTTTCAGAACAAATCCTTCCACTGTCCTCCTTTAGGTGAACCTATTTAGGTTTCACACCCTGAAGCGCCCTTGCAGTATAGGAGGTGCAGAAAAGTTGTACTTAAAAGGCCCCAGAAACACTCAAAAAGAGCTGGAGACAGTAATTTGATCTAGTTTTGCAAAAGACAAACGTACAGTAGCTTGGGCCTAGTGCTGCAGTGCCTTTAATACAGCTTGTTCTTGTTTGGGGAACTTCATTTAACCACAAAGCCTAAGTAGTGATTTAATAATTAAGTGAAGGCTCTGCTTGAAGAAAAGTAAAAAAAAAAAAAAAAATCAGACGCACACTTCACACTGAGTCTGTTCCCTTGGTTTTTTCGCTTTTTCATGCTCTTTTAGTGCGCAGCGTTTCACAGCTCTATATTTTGCTGTGAATTACAAAAGTGCAGTTCTAACTTCCCGGTCTGCGGGGAAAACGAGCATCTCGCTCCGTTCTTGAATAGTCAGACGTATTTTCATTCGACAGACAAAAGTACAGTGTTTCCAGTAGTGTGATGAGACGCAGCGACCCACAGCATTGTGCGTGTGAGGGGACGAACCCTTCCTGAGGAACGAGTGTTTCAACAGACATGCTCACATTTATATGACTGTGAGTTGTGTGCGTCTTATTGTGTACTTAAAATAGTCCATCAGTCAGTGTTGTTGTTCTCGCTGGGACATCTTCGGGCTGCTTTCGTTGGAGCGTTGGGCCGGCGAGCGGTCTTTATATGCTAGCAGGCTGCGGGTCTCTGCATTATTGATGCGGACCGCGATGGGGATATGTAGGCCATAAGCTACAACTTAAAGCATCGCAAGGTGCCGTGAACTCTGGCTGAACTTGCAGGGAATTTAGCAGCAGACAAGCGAGAAGGCCGTGGGGGTGGGAGCTTGCTTCAGTCTGACACAGAGGGAGCTGAGAGACAACCTGATTCTGGTGACATGACAAGTTCACCAGTGCACTTTAATGAGCTTGGGTCCCAGAGTGAGACTCATGATGATTAAATTTGCTTAATGGGCCTGAGACGTTCTCTGTATATTGGGGCTGAGCACACGGTGGAGCCATGAGAAAAATATACAAAATGAAATCGTCTAATGTGGCTTCATTCATCAGCGCGTGATAGAATGTTTGAACGAATACACAATTGCTGCTCCCTCCCTGCGAACACTGTTCAGACAGTAAGCAAGTCACTCACTGATGCCTAGACAAGTCCCTGCAAACCAGCAGGTCAGCTTCACCACCTCTGCCAGATTTTTTTGTGCTCTTGTTCTCATAAAGGCCCATTATAGGGATATTAAGCAGTTTTTAGAATTGCAAATCATATAAACTAGACTAGAATAAAAACAGGAACATTATGCATACATGCAGTGGGAACACGACTACTAAATTATAAAAATATTTATGCAGAGGGATTTCATCTTGAATATTTAATGTACATTAGTCTATACTTTGTGTCACAAAAAAATGTAAAGATGACTGTTTTGACATGAATCTTAATATATATAGCTGTGTGTGTGTATTCATTGTTTGCCTCTGACTGTACTTGCGTACAATTCCCATTTTATATTTCCTTGTCTTGCACAAACTTGCAGAGTTTCAAAATTGGTAGCGCTGATGCAACAGAACTTGCAGATGGTATGGCTTCGCCCTGAGGACAGGAGCAGTGTTTAACACTATTTAGAGCACTGTTTGTACGCGAGGATGTATAATCGTGAGGATACTGTCAGGCAGAGCGCAGACGATCCGCATCAAACACAACATCATGTTGGGATGTGCCAGTTGACACATTGTGGACCAGCACTAGCTATGGAGGCTGCAGTTGGCACCAGCTAATGCAAAGAGCAGCTCTGATTTATCTTCAGCTCTGGAGTTGAAGCACACAATGAATTAGTCCTGATTAGCACTACTCGCTGAATAGCTCACATATGAGCCCTACTAAATGCAATTTAGAGCAGCTGAGATTTATCACGGCATAAAGTCGTGTGTGTGCATAACTTACATACTATAGAAACGTATACATACTTTCACAGATGAGGTCACTGATGCATGTAGTATTGTCTTATGAGTCTCAGAGTCTTTAAATTATCTGAAGAAAATTTGTGACTTAAATATTCAAATATTTTTGGCTGAGTTTAATCTATTTATGTACCTACCTTACCTTGCCTACCGGGGACGTCTGTTCCTCTGTCGGTCATGTAGTCTTTGAGCTTGTTAATGTGACATAACACGGCATTTCATCATTTCAAGTCTGGCTTTTCCAGTCCGGTTGTGTTTACATCTTTAACTGGATGCTGTGGGTGGGTGGTGCAGTGAGCAGCAGCCTGAAGTCATTATGATCCTTTCCTCATTTTCCAGGAAGCCCTTTCACTGAATTGTTCTTTTGCTTCGTGATTCAAAAATCCGCTCATGTCACTCTTTGAAGTGGTGTACTCCTTATGTGTAGCTCTTGTTGCAACCCATGCAAAAAGCGTGCATAGCTTGGAAGAGAGCACTGGAAGAGAACACCTATTGCTTAGTTTGCTTTCAGTTGCAGAGGAACCGCATTGTAGGAAAAGTTTTTTAAAAAGCACGGGAAAAATGAAAGCTGGTTAATTGATATTTTTACGTTCTCACTGTAAGTCATAAAAAAAAGTGTATTCAAGCTGCTCAGTGGTACACATCTCTATTCGGCACAGGTATTAGAATGGAGGAACACTCCATAGGAAAGCAGGGAGTCCAAGGAAACGATGAGAAAAAAGTAATTGTCCATTGTTTTTTTTGTTTTTTTGACACAAGCATTAATAGATGTCTCTACTTAGCAATATGGCTCTGTACAGTATCCTGCTGCTCTTATCTTGAAGTTGGGAAGGAAGCGTGTCTTCCTGCAGCAGTGGCTCACATTTGAAAAGAATGACTCCCAACGTACTACAGAACTGCGGAAACATCTGTTCTTTGGCAAGAATTGTATCACCTCTGCATTGTGCGCGCGTGTGTGTGTGAGTCCTGACTTACTTTTGCAGAGCACTGCAGTCTTGTCTTGTCAGCTGGCCAACTGTGACAGTACTTTCTGGGGTGAACGCCACACAGTCAGACACAGGAGGTGATGGATAAGTCTAGCAGTGAGAAATGAGCTCAGTGGCTCCACTGGTGGCTATGGTGGCTTCACTGCGCTTTAAAATCTCACGCACTACATTCGACCACAGTGTGTGAACCTATGTCTGCATGTTGATGATATAGCCCACACACACACTGTCTGTCTCTGTACAGTATGTCTAGTGCATTCCATGTCCTTATGACTATATCTTATATAACTATAACTATATTCTTGTATGGCTGTGGCACAAGGATGATTGAACCTTGTTGGAGCTCACATGAACGTCTCTATGGACTCAACCAGTACGGCGCTGCACTCACTGACCACAGATTAGTGACACAGATGCTCATATAAACGACATGTTCATTTTTAGATATGCCAAAACATGTTTAGAACATTTTAACTTTGCACCAAACGTCCTATTATTTACAAAGTCTGGATACACGAGAAGACGGTGAAGTGGAAAGTGTCGCGTGAGGAGAGAGCCGAGCCTAGAGAGCTAGGTCTGTTAGCGGCGTGTCGAGGTGTCGGGGGGGCTGCAGAGCGGGGAGGTGGCAGCTCTTCCTGCCTCACGCTGTGTGTGACGTGAGCGGATCGTGAGACCCAGCAGTCTGGTTGCTGGCAGTCGCGTCCCTTTTTGTTTATGTACCTGGTTCCGAACCTCTCCAGCCTGTCTAGCTGCCCTTGTGTCCATCTGCCGTGTTCCGTTCACATTATGTCTACTGCTTCCGTCTGCTAATTCGACAGACTTGATTTCTTTTCTTGCTCCCGTGCTTCTTATAATCTGCTTAGAGGAGACAGTGTTGTATTCTCTCAATAGGAATGCATCACATGGGGCTGTACCTGTTCTCTATATAGTTGTCCTTGAGCGAGACTGTCCAGCTGGATCCTGTGGCTACTGGTACCAAATTTAGACCTCACTTACACAGTTTACCCTACAATCAGCAGACTTTCTGACCTACTCTCTTTTCACGTCTGCCTTGTTACTTTATTCTCTTCCATATCTTTAGCGGTTGGTCGAAAGAACAATACTCAAACCACACAGCACACAAATCAGAGTACGTCAGCAAAGGCCAGCACTGTTTGCTGCAGACCAAACTGTACCATCCATTGCCAGTTTGTAGATGTACATGCTCCAGCAGCATATGGCAGCAACATGCTGTCAGGGGAGCTTGTCTCCTGGCCTCGGCCTTCTCAGCCTTGGGACAGATGGCACCGGGCCCCGAAGAGCAACTGTGCCGCTCAAGATACCCGGTCGACTCCCTCTTCTGTTGGCTCTTCCTGTCTGCCTGGTGGCCTCTTTTCCTGCACCGCAATGCCAGGACTTCTCTGCAATGCTTGCGGACTCTGATTGGCTGATTTGCCGTTGAAGTTAATTGGAAAAAAGAGGAAGCAATGAACAAAATACTAGATGGTATCACTTCACTGCGTTTGTGAGATGAGTTGAAAATGTGCAGACTTATTCACAGCGTTCCTTACTTTGAGATGTATTGTCTGAAGAGGCAAACACTTCGTCATGTCGTGAAGCTGAATAGAGATTTCACCGTACTTTGTCGTATTCTTAATTACTGTTGTGAGTTGAGGGAAAATCACTGTTATTGTCTAACTCGTGCGTATGTACTTCGAGCCATTGTCTCCTTATGACTGTCATGGTAAAACCCTCTTCACCGGCAAGAAACAAAGGAACGTTTTGTCTTTTTAGCATTTGATCTCAGTTTGATCTTAATCCAATAAGTCTTCACTGTACAGCAAATACAAAACAGTTGTTCTTGCTGTGGTGATCACTGTGGAGAGGAATATATGAACATTTCTTTTTGGGGAAAACATTGGCTGATGCTTTCACTGTGTGTGTTTATTTATTTTTTTTTATAACACAAAGGTGGATCCCAATTTCCTTAAGTGGTTCTTCTGCCCCCCCCCCCGGAGGATTCAGCTGCTCCTTCTGATGCTGTTTAGTGAGGGTATAGAGCTGCTCCAGCGTCCCACCAAACAATTCCTCCTAAATCTGGGGTTCAGTTATCAGCCACATTCCCCCTCTCTAGTACCTTGACATAGAGTTACCTTTGAAGGAAGGGAAGTGTGATCTCCTAATGCAGGTATCTATCAGCTGCCTCAGGTGTCCCACAAGCCAACCATAGGACCCCCTCCTCATCCCAACAGCGTCCCTTACTTCCTGTGTTGGGGGGGTGAATGTGATGTGTGTGTAATTGAGCCATATAACCCGTTTGCTTCTTTCTCTGCCTGGTTTTAGTGTCTCCTGAGTCAAGCGCCCTTCAACCCCGTCGGTGGTAAATGAGTGTATCGATAACTGCCTGCTCTGTTTGGTGCTTCTGTTCCGTCGCTGGGGATGGTAAAATTCCTGAAGAATTTTTCGTGGGGAATATTTCTGAATGTATGAGCAGAATTTCAATGCATTTATTCAGCATAGTGAATTGAAATTGAATTCCAATTCCAGTCAGCCTTGTTGCCCGTCATCCAGACATGCACACACACACACTTTGTATACACAGGTAGGTCTCCCTGCTCATTAACCTATCTCCATTGCTACTCATCAGTAGCACCACCTCTAGCGGCATACATACATCACTGGCATACACACACCCTGTCATGTGTGAAATGGGCTGTGGTTGATCCCTGCCCTGGGAGAAGAGAAAGCGTTTCAGCAGATGAGATGAAGAGGACGGGAAGAGGATGAGAGAAAAAAAAAAATACAGAAGGGACATGGGGGGGGGCAAAGACACAGCAGAGAGAAAACAGAATAACGATGAGAGGAGTTTTTCAGAAGAATAAATGTGAAGAGGAATCTGAAGGAGAATTGTTGGCAGGGCAGATGAAATAGAAGGTAACGTGGAAAGAAGCAGAGGAGAGTTCTGAATAGAGGGAAGAGGTGTTGGAGTGGAGGGGGTGGGGGGGTGACGGACAAGAGTTCAGCAAACAGAGTGGGCAGAAACCGCAAATTTGAAGAGAAGACGGAGACTGTGCTTCTAGTTTTCTTTTCAGCAACTCAACTATGTCTGCTTTATCCCGTAAAGGGTGGCGAGCCAATTTCAGCTTAGATTGGTTGGGAGGCAGAGGAAACCAACTCGGGTTAGACAGGTCACCTGCTTTACTGTTTGCCAAATCTCTTTGGCTTTATATTAATAGTTAATTTATATGTGGTGGCCAGAACCTTATCTAATAGTTACAGATTTGACTTATAGTAGAATTATCACCTTTCTGGCGGCTTATCATGACTCAGTTTGCGGTTATTTCAGCCTGTTTACATCGCGACAGCCAAACACATCAGCGCATTACAGTATACCCTTTGCTGTAGTCTTCCCATGCATCACAGTCACATTAAGCACCTCTTCAGTCACTTCAAATTGGTCATTAACGCCCCTGAGATGTATAGCACTCATTAAGTTCAACAGCTCATCCAAGTCAACAGAAAAAGGCAGTGAATTCATGGAGGTTTCCTGGGTTTGAGTGATGGGATCTGAGTGTGTCCAGGTTGATCTGCGTACAGGGAGCAGGGCAAGATTTTCACTGTATGCAGAAGGAAAGAAGCGATGAGCTCGGAAGGAAGGAAATGAAAAGGTGAGAGTACGGAGACGTGAGCGACAGGAGTCTGGAAAAGACAGGTAGTGGGCAGTTTGTAGCGGACAAAAGAGAGAGAGAGAAAGCAGGAGAGTGCAAGCACAGACGGAGCGAGAGAGGGAGTGTGGCACTGCAGCACTCTGCCGCAGCAGCAGCAGCAGCAGCAGCAGCAGCGCTGACTGACAGGACAGCCATAGCCTGACTACTGCCAGACTGTCTGTACTGGCTGGCAGGAAGCATCAAGTTGATCCAGATTAGAGAGAATACTCATGATGTGACTTAAAAAAGCTGCCTGTGAAGCTTTTTTTCTGTCTGTGCGGTAGCAAACAGCATCTTTCTGCTGAATGTCTCAGTCGTGGTAAAGCTGATTGTCTTTTCTCAGGATTCCCCCCTGTTGCAGACAGATGTGTTTGAAGATGCTGATTACTGTGGTTTGAAAGCTTTTCTCTCTGCTCGGTCCAGCCGTGAGGCCGTGTCCTCTTTGTTCTCCGCCACCGCTCTTTTAAACTCGACTGTGCCACGAATAAAGTTCTGATTATCGCCTCCGCCACTCGACTGAGATGAAAACCTGCGCTCCCACCGACAGATAGCCCGTAAAACACGTAAACACACGTCTTTGCGTTTACCTCCGCGGCTCGTGCATTATTATTATTCTCCAGAGGGTAGGCAGAGATAAATGACATTGGGATATGACAGCAGGCTTACAGGCTGATAAAGAGGCCATAATGTGTCTGACCAAGTGTCCTTCTTCCCTCACTGGGTCATACGTGATTATCTTCAGACGGAAGGGACCCGAAGATAAGTCCCAGATAGAATCTCCACAGTAAATAGGGCCCCGACTTCACAAAGTAGAAACATTTGTTGGCTCTGCCACTGCAATGCAGCACTATGTCATCCTCCCTGCTCCTCTGCTCCCTCTCTCTCTTTGTCTCTCCCACCCTCGTTCTGTCTCTCACCCTTGTCTCCCCTCCGTAACACACAACCACTGCTTTTACTTTCCCCTCACTTGAGGGTCAGATGCAGAACCTCGGAGTTAATCACCGGTCTGCCGGTGGCGGTGTTGTAATAAAGGTGCAGGTAACTGTTATGGGTGCTACGTCTCCACGGAATCGTTTTCTTCATCATCATCACTTCGTCACAGCCCCGTTCATGCTTTATGTTTCCCCTGCGATACATCCGTAGTCGCACTGTGGACACTAGGGGTGAAACGGTGACACACAAGTCTGTTGGCAGCTTCCTCGCCGCGCCGCCTTCAAGGACGGAACAGAGCGTAGTTTATGAAAGCTCCTGACATCGGCACAATGCTGTTATAAACCAAATTGTGGTTTCGAAATCAAGATCTGATTCCCACATGGATGCATCCATCCATCCACCTGCACGCTGCAAAACATGATGGCAGCTGTGGACATAGAAGGGAAATGAAATGATGACTAAAATCCCAAACTTTTTGTGTAATTGCCTCATGAGGACAATATCCAGGATGTTTAATTACATCATTTTCATTTTATTTTGATTGTTGCTAAGTGCAGGTTTTTTCAGTAGCAAAGAACTAGTCTGAAAAACATCCAAAAATACACAAGGCCATAGTTTCTCCAAAGCTGTGTTATACTGTTGGTAATGTTTGTGGTTAGTGCTTTAAACAGGCTCCATTGTTCAACCTTGAGTTCCATGTTAGTATTTACAGACTGCAGTAAGCTGTGCAGTCTGTCGTTCTCCACCACATCGGATTGAAGTGTCCACCGTCAGATTTAAAGTCTTACAAAACAACCCCGGCTGTTATTATTTTCACGAGTTTATTACTTGGTAGTAAGACCAAGCAGGTTTGGAGCTACGTCACCAGACGCTGGGCTTGAAAACACTTAGTGGGTTTTGTAAGACATTTTGCGTCACAAATCATACAGAAAATAATTATCTTTATTGAAGAAAAGGGGCTTCAGACAAGTTGGAGTTAACGTTTATTGCCTGTGTTCCCCGCTGAAGGACCCCTCGGTCAGCTTTCCGCCATCTTCCTTGTTTTTTTTTCCACCTCCTGTTATCTCTTGCTC
Source organism: Macropodus opercularis (assembly GCA_030770545.1). Classification (NCBI taxonomy): domain Eukaryota; kingdom Metazoa; phylum Chordata; class Actinopteri; order Anabantiformes; family Osphronemidae; genus Macropodus; species Macropodus opercularis. The sequence goes on along the minus strand of CM061104.1, from coordinate 4,621,757 downwards.
TGTCTCGTTCCCTCTATTTCTCGCTCAGCACCTTCATCTCATCTTCCTCTGTCATTGCTCAGGAAGTCTACGGCTGCCTGCTCGGTGGTGCTTTATCTGCGTGGCAGTGTATGTCTGACACACACTCTGTGTATGTCAGCTGTGTTGAGTGCTTCGGGTCTAAGTTCAGTCTTCTTTTTTAGTCTGACAGAGGATTGATATTCAGTGCCTGTAGAGCTCAATGTAAAAACTCTGGCTATATGAAAGATTCTTATAATGTATTGCAGCTAAATGACTATCAGGGCTTTTTCTATTACAGCACCACAGAGAAATGTCAGCCTGACGCTGACTATGATACTTAATGATTCTTTAGATGTACATGATCAAACTACTAAATGGCTTACAACTAGTAATCTGCCAACCTTATATGATAATTAGTCTTAAAGATGAATTATAGAGCTTGTGCTGTTTAGCAGCTATGCTGAATGGACCAATTGCTTCACATACAGTAGTTTTTAGTTCAGTTTGATTGTTCCTATATGTATTATTATTATATGCTATTTTGGCCACGTTATGTAATAAAATGAGACAAATCCTGTGTTAGAGCTGGTCCAATATGCTGTTAACGCCAGAGATAGTGTTACGTTACTGGTCCGTTGTCTGCGTTGCTGTATTCCACATAATACACAGCAATAACAAATGGGGAAAACCGGGACGGGGAGTTTGATGGTGATTGCAAAAGATGAAGCTGAGGTTCCCAGCAATTTCACTGCCGCTAATGTTTAAGGCTATGCTGCGGTTAGACAACGACAGGTGTGTCTGCGCGCAAGACTCCAGCAACAAACAAGGTAAACCTGGCTCCATTTTTTTTTTATTCTGGGACGCAATGTATTATTATGATATTAAGAGGCAATAACAGATGTGCAAGTGTATATACAGTCAGGTCCATAAATTTTGGAACATTGACACAATTCTAATCTTTTTGGCTCTGTACACCACCACAATAGATTTAAAATGAAACGAACAAGATGTGCTTTAACTGCAGACTTGTAGCTTTAATTTGAGGGTATTTACATCCAAATCAGGTGAACGGTGTAGGAATTACAGCAGTTTGTATATGTGCCTCCCACTTTTTAAGGGACCAAAAGTAATGTGACAGATTAACAATCATAAATCAAACTTTCACTTTTTAATACTTGGTTGCAAATCCTTTGCAGTCAATTACAGCCATAGACATCACCAGACGCTGGGTTTCATCCCTGGTCAGTCTTGTCCTCAGCAAGTGAAATGCATGCTCAATCGGATTCAGGTCAGGTGATTGACTGATTGCATAACATTCCACTTCTTTCCCTTAAGAAAAGGCTTTGGTTGCTTTCACAGTATGTAATGGGTCATCGTCCATCTGCACTGTGAAGCGCCGTCCAATGAGCTCTGAAGCATTTGGCTGAATATGAGCAGGTAATATTGCCCGAAACACTTCAGAATTCATCCTGCTGCTTTTGTCAGTAGTCACATCATCAATAAATAGAAGAGAACCAATTCCACTGGCAGCCGTACATGCCCACGCCATGACACTGCCACCACCATGCTTCACTGATGAGGTGGTGTGCTTTGGATCATGAGCAGTTCCTTCCCTTCTCCATACTCTTCTCTTCCCATCACTCTGGTACAAGTTGATCTTGGTCTCATCAGTCCATAGGATGTTGTTCCAGAACTCTGAAGGTTTTTTTTAGATTAGATTAGACTATAATCTGGCCTTCCTGTTTTTGAGGCTCACTAATGGTGAACCCTCTGTATTCACTCTGGTACAAGTTGATCTTGGTCTCATCAGTCCATAGGATGTTGTTCCAGAACTCTGAAGGTTTTTTTTAGATTAGATTAGACTATAATCTGGCCTTCCTGTTTTTGAGGCTCACTAATGGTGAACCCTCTGTATTCACTCTGGTACAAGTTGATCTTGGTCTCATCAGTCCATAGGATGTTGTTCCAGAACTGTGAAGGCTTTTTTAGATTAGATTAGACTATAATCTGGCCTTTGAGGCTCACTAATGGTGAACCCTCTGTATTCACTCTGGTGAAGTCTTCTCTTGATTGTTGACTTTGACACACATACACCTACCTCCTGGAGAGTGTTCTTGATCTGGCCAACTGTTATGAAGGGTGTTTTCTTCACCAGGGAAAGAATTCTTCTGTCATCCACCACAGTTGTTTTCCGTGGTCTTCCAGGTCTTTTGGTGTTGCTGAGCTCACCACTGCGTTTTTTCTCTTTAAGGATGTTCCAAACAGCTGATTTGGCCACACTAAACTTTTTGCTATCTCTCTGATGGGTTTGTTTTGTTTTTTCAGCCTAATGATGGCTTGCTTCACTCATAGTGACAGCTCTTTGGATCTCATATTGAAAGTTGACAGCAGCAGCTTCCAAATGCAAATAGCACACTTGAAATGAACTCTGAACCTTTTATCTGCTCCTTGTAAATGGGATAATGAGGGAATAACACACACCTGGCCATGGAACAACTGAGCAGCCAATTGTCCCATTACTTTTGGTCCCTTAAAAAGTGGGAGGCACATATACAAACTGTTGTAATTCCTACACCGTTCACCTGATTTGGATGCAAATACCCTCAAATTAAAGCTAAAAGTCTGCAGTTAAAGCACATCTTGTTCGTTTCATTTTAAATCCATTGTGGTGGTGTATAGAGCCAAAAAGATTAGAATTGTGTCGATGTCTCAAAAGTTATGGACCTGATTGTATGTGGGAAATTTCGACAATCTTCTGCTTTTATTAATTCAGGTGTCCACAGCTAATACAGAATTAACCACAGTGGGTTATGTGGAGTCACCTTCCACCTCTTTATGAAGCAGGGCCCACATTAAGTGGCGCCTTCGTGGCTTTACCCTCCTCCTAATCCTTGGAGGAGTCTCAGTCTACCGTATTTTGGAATATCTATATTATTCAATATAGCTTTTTTTAAATCTATCTTCATATAGCACATCGAAAAAGGTTGTGCCTTTATAATGGGCCAATGTTTGTTAGTTTGTTTCTGCATCACCACGCAATTTTTTAAAATTATTTATGCATGTTGTGCTGTTTGGTGTTGCCTTTATGCTTAATGTACTCTTGTAATACTTAGTCCTTCCGTCCTGTCCTGCTGACAACTTGTGTCCCTGCAGTGACTGTGGTGGCTCTGTCTGACCTTCCCTGCATTAGAGATGTGTGTCTGCTGGTGCAGGCAGGCCTTTGTGTGTGTTTTGCTACTTCAGGTGTGTGCGACACACATGAATTAAATATATAAATTAAAACGATGCAGCTTATTTACTACACCCAAGTGGAGCAGTAAATACTGTATGAGGGAGTGTTTTACAATTAACTGCTGATTTTTTTTTTTTTATTTTATTTGCGCATGCACGTTTTTAATCTATAATTGTGTAACTTGTTTACTTTAAATGACTAGTCAAAATAAGAGCGATATAAATCGGAGTAAGTGTAATCAGTCTTAGGATAAAAGCAGGCACAGTAAGTGTGTAGAGAAAGAGAATGATTGATATTTTTCATTTCATCTCACTAGTGAACTGTATCCTGTGGAATAACCACAAACAAGCTCCTGCCTCTTTGTAAATAAAACAGACGTTAGTGTCTGGGTTGGTGTTTTTAGAGGCTGTGAGCAAGTGATTGGCTGAAAGATGAGAGGATGGTGTTCTACCCACACAACCCACAGTAAAATTCACCTAATGGAATAATAACTCAGATAAAACCATAACTTTCATTTGGAGTGATCAAGTATGAAATGAAAACTGCATTCAATAGTATTATTATGATACTATACTAACTGTTAGTTGGTGTGAGAGAACAGGGGGCAGAGGACAGCGTTAAGAGGAGGAAGATGACTCACTGTGGCGACCCCTAAAATGGAAAAGAAAAGACTGACTATTTAATAGTTGGGCTCTTGTTTGCGCCATAGTCACGCTGTGAATCTGTCCCTGTTATTTTGATGCAACAGTGAAACCTTATCATCCAGCGCTGTACTGTACTGTACTGTAGACCTCCTGAGTCCTGCGAACATGTTCCAAAAAAACCCATATGGCACTTTCAGCACCGTGGAATTACCCGCCACCATTCCCACCGCTCCCAGACACCGGCCCCTGCTGTGATTGCGAAGCAAACGCTAGTTAATTTTCACAGCTTACACAGATAAGATTCCATTTAACTTGATAAGCCTGATCGACGTGACCGCGCAACAAATCTGATCCTAACATCGATTATTCATGAAAAGCACTTGTGTGTGTGTGTGTGTGTGTGTGTGCGCATGCCAATTCGAGACATTAATTGCAATCTGCTTGAACAAAAGCTAAAGTTATTTAAAATTGACTGGAAGAAGATGAAGTTATTTAGAACCACGTCACCAAAATGTGTACAAACACGAGAAACCACTGAAAAAGCTGATGTTGGGTTGAGTCTGTGAGCTCCTCCTTCCTTCCGCCACGTTCTCCTTCGTGTCTCCGCCGACTTTTAACCGCAATGTTCTCTTTAATTAGCACTTGTCAGAGTAAAAGTCTAATGATGTTTGTATTTCAGTGACATGCTGATGGTTCTGGAGTCTTTGAATGAACACACGCTTCATCATGTCACAGTATTGTAATTCATGTGAAGCCAAATTGATTTATAGTTTTTCCTCATCGTTTTGTAAACAGCGCCAAGCACTCAGTGTGTGTCTGCTGTCTCTTTGTCGTGCAGTAACCATCCAAACAGCTTGTGTGTCGAGTCATGAGAGGAAAATGCAAATCCATTCTGATCTAAATGGAGGCAGAAGAAGGTGCAGGCTAACTATTAAAGTTACTTAACTAACATAACATTTGGCCAACTGAACTCATCTGAAGTTAATTTAGCAAACCCATATCCACATTAATTATATCCAGGTTATAATGTTAAAGGAATATTAAACTATTACAATACAGGAACTTCAACAATAGATTGATCAGTTTTTACAGTGCAGTTATACCCTGTCCTTCTTTTAAAGCAGCATTCTGGCAGCTTTTCTCATGTTTAGCACAGCTGCATGAAACTACAGTATAAAACTGAAAAGCGGTGTCGTTTGTAGGTTAGTGTTAAGCATTTCTACGCAGACTGTGAGCAGCCACAAAGCCTGAGATGGATGGAGACAAAGAGACTGTACGTTAACTATGAATACCTTTGTTGCTGTTGTTTTGATCTCATTTCCCTCATCAGCTTACAATATCACACACACACATACTCTCACATAATCTCTGTCTCCTCCTTTGTCTACATGTGTAATAATGAGCTGACAGGTGTCTATATCAGTCTGTAATCGAACCCTCAGTAGTAACAACACATGCATACATGCACATACATGTACAGCACGAACGTCCTCAAGCATAACTGTGTACAAACGATTACACAATGGGTTTATTGTAGTAATGGGTGTACCCGTGCTGTCAAGTGTGCTCTCGAGACAGATCACACACACACACATATACACACACACACACACACACTGGCCTAATTTAATAATTTACCCAAACGTTAATGACAAAAACTCTTTATAAACCAACAGCCTAAACCACGATCCAGTTTTAGACCTTCGTGTTTCTCTACTTTCCCAGATCATGCCCCTCCTTGCTCTCTGGCTGGCACTTCCAAGAGATGAATGATTAATAAAAATAGGAGGAGGCCAAGATGAAATGAGAGAAAGATTCACACAGAAGAAAAAAAAAATAAAATAAAGTCAGAGAGGAGATGGGGAGTGAAAGACACTATTTGAAAGGGGGAGTCTTCTGGTCTGCAACCGATGGCTCGTGTTTAGGCAGCTCCACTCACACACAAAGCTTTTGGGAACACACTTGATGACCTCATAACACACAGCCTAAAGCTGCATTTCCATCCAACAGTCTGCAAATGAATAATTAGTAAATGATTAGAATTTAATTTGAAAAGCTGAATGAAAACAGTTCACCATGATTACTTTACAGGAAGGTTTGTGCCCTGCTGAACGAGGAAAGAGTTATGAATTCAACCATTTGAATGCACACTGTAAATAATATAATAAGCTTTGCAGTTGTAGTATGAGCAATAGCTTCATTATTATACATTATACATAGATCTAAACATTAGAAAGAACAAAATATAATAAGAAAAAAGGTCCTAGAGAATATGATGATGATGGTCAAAATGTTGGAATGAAACTGGACGTTGTGGAAAAGGGGGAAAAGTGTAAAATGGGTGAGATGGTTAAGATCTCAGATGCAGTGCATTGATCTGTGAGTCACATGTACGACATACTCGGCTTTCACCTGACACACAGGTAGAAGAACGTGTGCCTGGCTGTGTTGCCAGGTTTGAAACCATACACAATGCGGTATGTGAAATGAAAGAGAGGGCCAGAACATTAGAACCATCTTAGGGTAGGGTCACTGGTTTTCCATCAGCGTCTCTGTTCATTTCAAGTCAGTCCCATTCAGTGGGATTTAATTAGCTTTAGGGATTTATTTCTTTCAACTTGTCTTAGATGTAGTCGGAACTACCCAAGGTCATTTGAATAACATCTATATGCTCTGTGTTTTGAGTAGGTTTCTGTTCTTTGACTTTCTTGTGGTTTCACTTTTGTTAATCAGGGAGCTTTTGTTAAATAGGCCACTCATTAGCTCTGGAATGCCTTCAGCCTTCGAGAACCAAAAAAAAAAAAAAAAATAGCTTCTCAATTCCCACCCAACATGGCTAATCAGTTTCATTCTTCTAGGCCTAATCTCTCTGAGGGTGCACCCTGCGCGTTTCTCTCTCACCAATGAATCTGATTGCCATCTGGGAGCATTCATGTCCTCGGCAGACAATAGGTCTGGTCGGGTGGTGAGCTTAAGAAGTTCCAGAAGTCTTCAGGATCGTAACAGTAACACTGGAGAGATTCAAACATGAATGGCCCCTTTGTGCTTGTTTTTTTTTTTTTTTTTTTAATTTGTCAAGGACCAGCTAAAAATGACTAGACAAAGGATGAGGAGGCAAAACACACACTCCAGACGAGAGTGAGAGAGATTAAATCAGACACCATCAAAGCATGGATGCACAGCAAACGCATCCTTAATAATCTTGATTTTGACAATTTTGGCTGTACAGCGTTAAAGGTTGGGTTGGGGTTTGCCATGATTTATTGATGCAGTTTAGATTTGTGTTGTCCGAGTCAATGCAGAAAGAACAAGGCCTCAGTTCCTCAGTTCCCCAAAATTTCCCCAAACCTCTCCTTAGACTCCCAAAACCTGATGTTTTCTGACACGATGCTTCCACTTATAGTGCAACACATTAGCCCAGGTTGCTAACAGACTACTTACTGAACAGGAGTATAACAACAATAAACATATTGTTTGAGGCTTGCCCAGTGGAACGTGCACCGCCAGAATGGACCTGACCTTCAAAACAAGCAGTGAAGCCAATCCTTAAACAAGCCCACGTTCTCAGGTGAAGTGCCGCACACAGGCATGCGAAGGTTTCTTGCCGACGCCGGTCCGTTTTTAAATAACTCTAATCCACCTTGTCCTCGTGTGCTGTGCTGATGGTAAAGAGACTTTGGTGTATACTGTTGCAAACATCAACGAAGCAGTGTTTGTGCTTGGTACACGCAGTGAGCATTCTGAGATTTATCCACGTATTGCATTTGCGTCTTAAACACTCCACGGTTTGCTTTATTCATCCGGTAAAATAATTGTTTTTACCAGACCTGCCCTGCTTAATCCAGGTCAGGAAGCGAAAGGTGCAGGCCAGTCAAATCAAATGATAATAAATCAAACAAGATGAATAAGTTCACAACAAAGCATTCTTACTTAATAATCACATATTTATAGCTATTCAATAATGTTTTTCTTGGTTTAAAGTAATTAAATAGTTTCAAAACTTTCATGAAGGCAGAAACTTTGTCTGCAGCTTTGCTTTGATTAGGCCAAAATCGTGTGTTTTATTTTTGCTCTTCGAGTCTATTTTGCTGTAATTTCTTTCATAACCACTCTGCGTTGCAGTATGAATGCTTACAAAAGCCGTCTGACCTACGCTCTCTGCTGTCCTCAAACCCCTCGCAGTGCTGTTCCAAAAAGGCCAACATGTCTATTTATATCAGCATTTTGACGGAGGTTTATAATATACTGGGATCAGGAAGACAAAAGTTATGAGGAGGGCTGTGACTAGATAAGATACAGGGAGCAGATGTTTATCAATGTCTATATATAGCACGGCGTTACTGTTTGCTTCAGTCTAATTTTTTAATACAAAATATCACCAGTAGTGAAAGGAAATAGCTGCCTGGTACTGTACAACCTCTGTGTTTTTATACCCACCTTCTTTATTAATGGTAGCTGAAGAGTACACACATCCTCTTCCTTTTATATTCACACTCCTCCTGACAGTGTGTCTCCTTTCTACCCAAGCCACGTCCTGCAGTGCTGCAGATCTGCCTGCCTGACAACTCTGATAACACGGAGCTGCCAAACCTCGAGCAAGACAAATCACTGTACACACACGTTTTGACTGTATGTACTGTAGAGCCATCTGTGCATGTGTGTGTGTGTGTGTGTGTGTGTGTGTGTGTGATGAGTTTGATTGACAAAGCAGCCATAACATCCCACTTCCTGTCTGACCCTATCAGATCTGCGTTTGGACCCGTCTGCCACTGACGCGTACGACACGATCTTCCTTCCTGACAAGGAATACCAAATATCCGACGGTGTGCATTCTCTCCCTCGCATGATGTGTGATTATCTTTCATAAAAATGATGCTTTTCTGTGTTTGCTAGGAACACGTCAGCCCCTCTGTGGCAGCGGCAGACGGCTCTGAAGCGCTCTGCCGTCCTTCCCATTGCAAGTTGTAAAAGGGTGATTTATTCAGAGTCGATGTTGCAGTCGCTGTGTGCTGGGTTGAGCTGCTCCTTTACTGCAGCGTAACGGCGGAGATCAGGGTTTGGCTGCTGATACGAGGCACATCTGCTCGTATCTTCAGCTTTATTCTACAGGTATAGATAAAGGTAACAATTAAGTTGTTGATTTCACCCGCAGTCGAGCAAGAAAATCCTCCTTGACAAACCCTGCTTGAAGCAACGCAGCAGAACAGACCGTGTGACCAAAGCTGGTGATTCACTTGTCCAGCAGGCATGAGGAGCGGGACCGAAAGGAAGTGTGACACATGTGCCTTCAGTCCCCGCGTGGCTGTACACACACGGAAAAGGTCATTTGAACTTGAGCGCTGTTGTTTTAAAGGTTACATACAGTATACACACATTTACCGTAACTGGGTCACACATCCAGCATTTCCTAAACAGTGCAGCGATGTTTGATTGACAGCTGGAGCTCCTGGTTTTTTTCAGGAGACAGAGGCAGGACTGTGTAATACAGGTACTGTAGCTGTGGGTCATGGGGTGGAGGGGTCCATTCCTGCAGTTGATTAAAGAGTCTTTTGCAAGATGTAACGGCTTTGTGTTGCAGACAGGAAGACAGAATGTGTCATTGTTTCAAGACAATATTTTTAAAAAAAAAGTGTCCCTGCAGCTGAGTCTGAGAAGAATATTTGTATGATTATAGTTTTTGCCTTTTTATTGAAAGGTTTATTAGAGGTTGTTGACAGATATATTTGTTTGTACAGTATCAAAATGAGACCACAACAGAGGCCTGTAATGTGGGAAAATGCTGAGAGGTAACAAGAGATGGCGATGATGTTGGCTTTCTGGTTAGGTATGACAACTGTGGGAAAGTTGGGGATCTGTCACCAGTGTTGGCTTAGAGGAAACCTGAAAGGGTGGGACACATCCACAAAACCACAAACCAACTGTCAGCTCTCTTGATTTCTTTCTTTTTTTTTTTTTTTTTCTCAGAGAGTTGAAAAGCAGACTGGGAAGGGCAGCCAGAGGTAAAGCGAAGAAGAGAGGTAATGCAGAGTAATAAGAGAGCCCTCAGGTAGTCGTGAAGCAACTCTTTAATGCCAGAGCTCAGGCAAATGTTTAATTCAACTCTCCTGTTAATTGAGGAAAGGCTGCACATCACTACTTCACTCATGATAGTAGGTTTAGCTCAAGGATATTTGATCAAGGGAGTTCTGCTGTCCTTGCTGATCAATAGCAATTAGAGAGAAGAAGAAGTGCTGGTGGAATGACATAAAGTTCGCTCGGATACTCTGTCCACAACGCTCCTGAATAAACGAAACCCCTGTCAGATGTACACTCGTCCCCAGGAAGCAGGTCTTTACTCGCCAAAACCAGCCTAGAGGTGAAATCACTACTGATCTCAGGGCGCGTTGGGGCTGCCTGTGTGAGTTAGAGGAGGGGATGTGGCTCGAAGATCCCAAACCCACAACCTCTCCTTGACCTTAAACTGTAACACGTAAGGCTCTTTGGTACCTGAGGGTTTGAGGTGGGGTTTGTCTGTGCACGGTTGAGTGAGCTGATCTGATTCCCGATTGTCACGCCGTCACAGAACAAAGCCCTGCATCGCCACGGAAAAAGCAAAGGAAGAGCGTTAACGGTCAGCGCATAAAAGCAATGGTATTGCCAAGTCAGCTGCAGACTCATTCTGTGGCAGGAATGTATTTTTATTGTTGCACACCACGTCTCCTTTTCAGTTTCCATGGACACGAGACACACAGCACGTTTCTGACTGGCCGCCCGTGGCAGTGGTTAATATAGACGCATAATTTCACACGGTAACTCATGGTCATATAAAATCTTGATTGCGTTTGAATTTGGCAGTATTTATGTTTTCTTAATGTTCCTACGTTGGCTGTTTGAAATACGCTCATGTGTGGTTACAGGTAACAACGTCTCTTACATGTGCAGTTTCATCGTTTATTAATTATAATTTCCCAGGGACTATAGTGGCATTTTCTAATATCTTGTTTTGTCTGAGCAACACTGTATATCTGAATACAGCTCCTATGGGTCACATGACAGCATAGGGACAAACTGTTGGAGCACAAGGATACAGGGCTGCTGCTCAGCCCTTGGATGGTTCCAAATGATGACATGCATTATTGCAACAGATTGGACCTGACCTGCCTGACGAAGTTCTCTGTTAGTCCGCTGTTGCTTTAATTAATGTTCTGTGTGACGATCTTTAGTTTGTTTTGCCTCGAGTTCGTAATAAAACCTCATGATTACCTGATGATTAGCTCATTATCTAAATTGTTGTCAATCAAACTCTCTCTTTCATTTGCTTCTGCTCTTGTGCAGCTCACACCACACAGACTCAGACAGTTATTATAGCAGGTGGGTGGATTTTGAGAAGTGATTTTCTTCTGTCTGGGAGGAGAATTAATGGAGGAAGCGGCAAGAAAGTAGACATAAATAGATGGAGGTAGAGTATTAAAAACACCTTGTTGGACCAGTCAGCTGGACAGAAAATGACACACACTCAGACGATGAGTGATTCCATCTTGTCTCTCCCCTTGCTCATAACTGCGTACTTGCTAGAGTCCTAGAGTACATTATATAAGAATGTTTTCTAATGGTGACCATATTTAAAATGAAGCATTTGAAGCACCTCTCTGCTCTTGGTTGTTCTTCCTTTCCTTTCTTCAGCACTTCAGTTGAAAACATTTAATAATCACCGCTTTTTATGGATCTTCATCGCCAAAGCGGCAGCTAATCTTCCTACAAGTAAACACAAGTAGTACAAGTACAACTACTGTTGACAATACTGTGACTCTCTGCTTCCCAGTAAGATGTTGAATAACAGTGAATTAGTTGGAAAATATTCAATATACCTGAGATCTTTGTGTTTGCTTGACAGTCAGCAGACATACACACCTCATTTTATTCCCTTTTTCCTTGTGGGCAGAAAACAAAATCATCTGCAGAGTGGCAAAAGCTACAGTGACTCATCTACTATGTGGAGCGCCCCAGAAAGAGAGAGACAGAGGGAGAAAATGGGTGCCCACATGGAAATGAACCAAGCGAGAGAGGAAAAGTAAAGTGAGTAAGTGTGGACGTGAATACTAAAGTAAAGGAGAGCGAGACAGATGGAAGTAAAACCCTACGGTCAGTGTTTGGCCAAGAAGGGTCGGGAAGAAAAAGAGGAAAGGTGGAGGAAGGTAGAAGAAGAAGAAGAATATGAAGAAGAAGAATATGAAGAAGAAGAATATGAAGAAGAAGAAGAATATGAAGAAGAAGAATATGAAGAAGAAGAAGAAGAAGAAGAATATGAAGAAGAAGAAGAATATGAAGGAGAAGAATATGAAGAAGAAGAATATGAAGAAGAAGAAGAATATGAAGAAGAAGAAGAAGAATATGAAGAAGAAGAAGAAGAATATGAAGAAGAAGAAGAATATGAAGAAGAAGAATATGAAGAAGAAGAATATGAAGAAGAAGAATATGAAGAAGAAGAAGAAGAATATGAAGAAGAAGAAGAATATGAAGAAGAAGAATATGAAGAAGAAGAATATGAAGAAGAAGAATATGAAGAAGAAGAATATGAAGAAGAAGAAGAATATGAAGAAGAAGAAGAAGAATATGAAGAAGAAGAAGAAGAATATGAAGAAGAAGAAGAATATGAAGGAGAAGAATATGAAGAAGAAGAATATGAAGAATATGAAGAAGAAGAAGAAGAAATGGTTGAAGGGTGTGACAGAGAGACAAAGGAATGATTGACAGGTCTGCTTCCTGTTGACCACACAGCTGGTCTGCAGGATGGCGTTTAAAGTTGGTTTTCATTTGAAATGTGAAAACTGGACCATTCTGACTGTGCAGGCGATGTACAGAACAGATTCACCTTGATAGACCAGTTATGAAGAATCCAGTTGAATATCTTATCTGACAGACTGGTGCTGGTTCCTGCCACACCGGCCCATCACCGAGCCGGTCCGGCTGGATGTTAACAGCGCAACGTTCCCCGCATCATCTCCAGACGCCTTCACGCCTGTCACGCGTGCTCAGGGTGAACCCTCTCTCATCTGTACAGAGGACAGGCCTGTGCTGCTGTTCTCTGGTGAAGGCCAAGCGAGCTGCATGGCGGTGGGCTGTGAGCACAGGTCAAGCTAGAGGTCAGTGCGTCAACTTACTGTCCAGCTTGAACAAAGGAGCAGATACTGGAGCCAAATGGAAAATCATTCTCAGTCTTGCTTTTTTTGCCTCTCTTGTCCATTTTTCTTGCACCAGAGCCTTCTGTACCTATTGTGAGTAGTCACGTCCCTGACTTAGCTTTATATTATGACGATAAAGTGCCATTTTGCTCCTGTAGTGTCAAAATAAAAATATGTCGACTGGATAGAAAATAGCTTAGAATAAGTATCTACATTCTCCACCTTTGTGTTACACTAAGGACACAATGTAAACCTCATTTCTCCAAACATACGCCTTTATAAAAGAGCCATACAGGACAATAGCTGTTTGGTAAAGATGGCTGAGATTTTCCACACACGTGCTCGGCGGCCAACTGAGACTTCACATCGGCAAAGCCGAGATGTTAGTGTGCTTCACTTCAAGCCAGATCCATCCGAAATGATCTATGTATGCAATAAACCCTCCCACTGCAAAGGTATGAAACTTAATAAGGAAACAAGCGCCAGAGCACGCCGGGAACCGGTGTGTTCTGTGTAGCGAAGGAGAGAGAAAGTGGGCGTGTATTGAGTTGTGGAGAAGATGAAATAGCGACACGGACGCCTCTTCTATCGCTCTGAAAGGCATTTTAGTCGGTTTTTCAATTTACAGTTAATGAGATTTTCAGCGAACGCCCTCTTTTGTGTTGTTCCTCTCCCTTCGCCCTATCCTGGCTGGATTGGCTGAGTACGGGCTCAAGTCCTGAATGCGTCAGTGTCCGTATGTTGTGGTGGGTTATGTATTTGTGTTTGTAATACCTAAGGGGTTACAAGTCAGCCTTTGAGTGTGTGTCTTGTAGTAGCATGCTCTGGCGTCTTTCCCCGTGTCCTCCCTTGTTGTTCTACAGCAGCCTGACACCCACAAGACTTTTTTTTTTTCCTTCTTATTTATCAACCAAACACACTCCTACGACAGCTTCATCCCAGGAGCTCTGACAGAAGTGGAATTTCCTACACTCATCCACCACCTCCTCTCTCATTTGTTTCCTTTACAGCTACTGTTTTTGTTCCCATCTCGGTTTATGCTACAGTAGCTGAGGACAGGAGATTATTGGGTATTGGTTAAAAAAAACAAAAAAAAAAACACAAAATGACAATGAGAGTTTTGCTACAGCTACAGATTCTTCACAATTACGAGAAAATGGACATCAGTAGCAAGTAAAGCACGCGCAGCGTTATTTGTCGCTCTTGTATCTCATTATTAGACATTAGACCCAGCTATTAACTCCTTACACACAGAGAGACTGGCAGGGACATAAAGGATCTAATGTGAATCTAAATGTGTATTTTGAAGAGATTTGTGTTGAAGTTTAATGCAAATCTTAACTAATTTCCCAGTTCTGCTATAATGACATAGTGCAGGCTGATTGATTTGCTGTAGCAGTGGGATGGCGTGTTTTATTGAATTAGACATACACTGATTGGGATTGGTCAGGATTTCATGACGCTGGATGGATGGGACGATAAATTACATGTTAGCTTGAGGTAAAGAACTTGATGATTCAAAAAGCTGAAAACAATATGTGTTTTGTGGGTGATTCAGTGTGTTTATCTGCACGAACCTGCCGGCAAATATGATCATATTTTCGTCTGAGTCACAAATATAGACAGAAACCATGTGTAAAAGCTAATAATACATACATTATTATCATTTCTCTGTTCAGGTTAAGCGCTGAGGTCTTGACGATGAGCATTCACTTCCTCTTCACTGAGCACCCACGGCTCCATGAACGGGCCTTGGTGAGCCCCAAGCCCACCCACTTTGAACCCAGGCCCACCCAATGCCTCTCCAGTAACTGTATCCACTGGATCTGATTCAGGCATGTTCCCTTGTCAGATTGAAAACCGAAAAGGGAAAAGAAAAACAATAAGGAGTAGATGTGAAATAATAGCATCCAGGTGAAAAGACAGCAGAAACAGACTTGGGCTGAGACACGACTTTGTCTTTCGTGGTGGATCTACTACGTATCAAAATCAACCTCGGTATGTGTTGTTGTCCAGTGCAGCTTCAAATAAATTATGGTTTATTGATACAGTTCAAAAGCCATCAAGGCATTTTACAAAGTAAGGTTTAAGACACAAAGCAAAAATACCAATATACTCTATAGAAAACCTAACAAATCCCACTTGAGCAGCACAAGGCAAAGTATCAAGATATGAAGAAGGTCTTCCAGCATCTAAATGAGCAGGGGCAACCATTACTACATGTACAAGTGTTGAGCAACTGGCACATCTGGAAATAGGCCTAAGTGGACTTCATCATTCACACATAGAATTCAGACATAGAACCAGAATCATTTTAATACGCTTCTTGTATATGTTTTGTGGTTGGTGTGTCTCCAAGGAACCAACAGCTTGAATGCATAGGCCAAAAGAAATGAAAATGAGCCACATAGACTATGTTTTGATGAGCATTGTTTTTAATTAAGACCGTTTTGGTTTCCCAAACATGTCAGTGTAAAGTCAATGAAAGTTCAAGAGTTCGAAGCCTGATAGTAGTTTCCTTATAAAACTTTATGGCTTCTTATTTTCGTTTTGCCTTTAGCTCAAGAATTAGAAGCTCGCTGGGCACCACATTTAAATATCTGTAAGGTCAAAGGTCAAACATCTACGTTAATGCCACCTGTCAGATTTAAAGCGGCCCATGTCTATGCCAGCTGTTGCTAAGACTGCAGCACTTTCTCTGCCTTCCGTGCGCAGGCTCTTCGCCGCCGTCTCCGCTTCGTGTTGGTCTGTCTGTCATCATCACTGCCCCTCGTCTTTTCCGTCCTGCCTCCCGACACTAGAGATGATGCATGGCCAGATTAAGCCTGTCAGATTTGTCACACTCGACTGGCAAGGCAGCGTGACATGGAGCCGGATCAGACAAGGACGTGACGAATGACGCCTTCAGCCTACCTTTGTTTGGTTTTGCTTTGCCAATCATTTTACGCATCATTTCACACTTTTAGATGTTATTTTTCCCCTGAGGTGAATGATGTATTAGATAATTCCTCCAGGAAAAAAAAAAGTTTTTTTTAGTCAATCCTGCTTTATTACCTTGATACGGTAGTGGATAATGTTCTGAGGGTTTTTTAAACTTGAATCCTTTTTACTGCCAAAACACCTATGACCCTCTGAACATGTGCTGTTCTATCAAGATACGTTTATGTTAAGAGAAAGTCATATATTTAATGTGCAGAAGTTAAAAAGTCATTATAGTTGATGTTATTATTGTAATATTTTTCCACCAGCAGATTCTTTAAGTTGCGAGGCTGCTTGAGATCTGCCGATTTCGGAGCCTAGCCAACACCTCAAACTCATTGTTATGTTCCCCAAACCATTCCTGACAGAGCATCACGTGGTCTCTGACTTTTTCCCATAATGCATCCTTGTTGCATCCCTGTCAGCAATGTGATAAGAAAAAGGAAAATATGATCCACCAGACCCACCACGTCCACTGCTCTGTGATCGAGTTCTGATGCTTGTTGAATAGGCAGCCTGACTGGTCTGCAGCCACACAGCCCCACACACTGTGATATGTTTACTTTCAGCATTCATTACCTCTTCTAGTTAGTGAGTCCTTATATTATCCTTATCAACATGTTTAATTATTAAAATCCTGTCTCTTGGGTCGGGACTCGTTATTTTGCAAGGTTGTAGTATCCACTCTCCTGGGCTTCTGTCCTTGCCTGACAAACCACAGTCTGAGTCCTCGCTGAGGTGTGAGACAGTAGCTGCTGGGCTTGACCTTAAAAGCCTCCGTTAACTGCAACCTGGCCACAAGCCAAGCTCGTCAACCTGGATTACAGTACGGATGGGACTAATGAAGCGGACCAAAGTGGATCTTTCATTAATTATTTGTGGCCGTGTATAATCTTTATCTATCCGTCTGGATGCGTCTACCTCTCATTTACCATCAGCACCCACATATTCTGCATTATACACACATACAGTAGTCAGACATTTCATATTTCCACTAGCTTATGCTGTTAAGCGTTGAACCAAACACAAACAGTCTCCTAGAGCTGCGTTCAGAAGCATCTCTCTCTCCCGTCTGTTGCACAGATCTCAGCATCAGCTCAGCAGCCCCGGTTCTTGCTCCGTTACGCAATGATATCCGTGGCATGCTGGAATGTTCAGCGCGACAGATGCGACCAGCCCCGTCGTTAAAGCGGCGGCTGCTATCTCGCTGATGAATGTCTCCGCGACCCTGTGTGACCCAGTGGGTGAGTAGGAGCTGGCTGTTAGCTGTCCCCCATATGTTACAGTGACATATGGTTAGTGGTGCAAATAGGGAAATGCAAAGAAAGGATATTGGAATTGATAATCATCCAACCGCAGTGATATTGTAAAATCAAGCAAGTTTTTGTTTTATTTAGCAGACCGATAGACAGTTGGATTAGTTAAAGTTGGATGTTTGGTCTCCAGTTGTAGGTGTTTTTCTTCTGATGTAGCATCTGACAGACTTTGAAGTGTCAGATGGATCCAGAGATAAGACTGTAAACCAGTAGGTGTCCTTACGTGATCCCAGAGCAGACAAGACATCAGCTCGGAGCATCAGATGTCCCCGGCAAACCACGTCGTCCCTATCCTGTCAGGACAAGGTGTCCTCGGATGACTCGGGAGACGTACTGTGCAGACAGGCAGACGGTAGAGGTGGTGGGAGTGAAACGGAGAGTTTTGGGCCTGTGTTGACCCCACAGACATTGCGAAAAGGAAGAAGTTCAGTGACAGTGAGAATTGCTCAGTCACACAACGACAACAAATGATGACTCAGACATGACGAAGTATTAGCAGGCCAGTTCTCGCTCTCTTTGCTTTTCCATTTTACGTGTCCTCTGATAATGCTGGATAAGAACAGGCAAACAGAGTGGAGATAAGACGAACTGAGCCTTTCCAAACCTCAGACTGGGCGTGTGTTTGTTTACCGTCTGTCTGCATTTTTCAGCAACAAACTCCCCTCGTCCTTCCATCTTTCTCTCGTTTCTTGATGATTCGTTTCTGTTCTATATACTAGTCTGACCCGTGTCTTTTATTTTCATTTTAGATTTTTCATTTCTTGTTTTGATGCCTTTCAGTTCACTACTTTTTTCCTCACCTGCCTCTTGTCCATAGCTGCACGTGATTTATCTTTTGTACATTAAAACTATAAAAGAAAAAGACTCTGATCCTTGTGACCCTCTTGTCCTTCACCCACACTCTCCACCCTCCTCTTTTTTTTTTCCTGGTTTTTGCTCCTTTCCCACACAAAAAAGCAGCACTTGGCACTTTTGAAATGTAAATAAAGTTTTGTTGTTTCCTCAGCTGTAGTCTCCTCTAGCCCTGTTTATCAGGCAGACTTCAAAGTGGCACACGGACATGTGCTTCTATCTCTCGGCTTCTCTGTGAAATAGGGTCACAGGCGGTGCTTGGCTTTCAGAGAAACTTTTCCCTTTCATGTAAGAACCTAGTGGGTGAGGGGGAACTAAAGGGGGCCATGCCAGCCAGCCAGCCAGCCACCTACCCACTATCCACACTGAGACTGTGTGTGAGTGTAGGTGTGTTCGTGGGTGGATGTGTTTTCTCAACCGGCCATTACAGGCTAGCAGTTAACCCAGCTTATGTTTTTGGATGGGTGTATTTATTTTGCCTGCTGCTTTTGGTATCTCATGGTTTTATTCATAGACTCTCTGACTCTGTTTTTGTGTTTTTTTTTTTTCTTTTTCTGTATTTTCTCTAGGTGCGGTACCACAGTGGGAGCTCGGGCCCAGCTAGAGTCGTCAGCGGTGGTACTAAAGATAGAA
Organism: Macropodus opercularis; assembly: GCA_030770545.1. Lineage (NCBI taxonomy): Eukaryota > Metazoa > Chordata > Actinopteri > Anabantiformes > Osphronemidae > Macropodus > Macropodus opercularis. The sequence goes on along the minus strand of CM061104.1, from coordinate 4,602,940 downwards.
GAGGAGAGAAAGAGCACGGGTGGGGGGGGGAAAGAGCGTGAAACGTGAAAAAGAAGAAGAAGAATCACAAGGAGAACTGGAGAACAACAAGCGGAAAGAGGCTGAGTTTAAGGGACGCACCTGACCTGAGAGAGAAAAAAGACCCAACTCTAGAGAGAGTGATTTTCTTATTCTTTAACTTAGTTTGAACATAGGAAGAACGGATGAGACGCTGACACACAGCCAGACAGGTTGAGAAGTTACCTGCATATACGTAGAATTGGCCATGGCTGTAGGCCTTGCTGCTGGAAAAACCAAATTCAGATAAACCAAATGTGCACTGCAGCATCTTAAACATGCCTCCACCTTCCTCTATCATCCTCCTGTAACGACTCTCTAACCCAAATCTTGTGCGTTCAGACATCGCAACATTTGAAAGGACTAATAAACCAAAACAGCTGCGTGCTCAGTAAACGCGAGCGTTTAAATGACGGGCTTTTCATCCCCATGCGTGGATTGTTGATGAAGAAAGATGGCAGCGAGACTCACAGGTGCCAGCCCTTTTTCCCGGCCACCTTCCCTCGCCCCAGCAGCGGCTATTCGAACCGGTTAAGGTTGGTGTATCCATCGCAGCATCAGCAGCAGCTGGCCGAGCACGGGAAGGAGCAGTATGCAGGAAACTGACCTACCGGCCACAAATGCCTTCAAAGGTAAACATTAATAGTCCAGACATGTGAATGTACTGTATGTTTGGGAGGGTATGATGTATCATGATGTATGATGTCATCAACAAAGCTTTAGTGGTATTTTGAAAAGTAAATGTGATCACTGCTCGTCTTTATCTGTCACAGTCACGGGTGAACAAGAACTGAACCACAGCATAGTTCTTTTTATTATGATAGCCATACATCAGTGCCCATGGCATATGTGACTAGAATAGGAAAAAAGTAAGTGTGATGCTGAAGAAAACGCCATGACAGCACAACACACTAAGTGTAGAATGACCTGCAGCATGTGATGGTGTTTAACAGCAGACTTTAAGCAACAGTCTACCACAATATGTTTTCTGTGTAGTTAGTGAAACACGTGGCAACTGCAATGACCCAATAAACACTTGAACCCAAGCATTCGGTCTAAGATCCCCAAACAAATGGGGCAGCAGTGACTGGTGGCTGATGGGAAATGCAGTCTTTCAGGAGGATAGTTGGGTGTTTCCTGTTATGCTTTTTCACGTGTCTGATTTCTCAACAAGGTGTTTTTATGCCATAAAATCATGTAGATTGTCTGAACGTGACCTTAGAGTCATAGAATGAACCATAAACAGGAAACACGCATTGTCCTACTTAGCAGGTGGGAGTGCAAAGCATGATGGGAACAAACACTTCAGGAGTCCGAGCAGTCCCTTCTAGATTCCTTCTAGAAACACACACAAAGTGTAACCAAACTGAGTTAGTTCAACAAAGAACCCACAACAATGCATTTGATCATGACTTGAATATGTCCTCCGCAGAAAACCTAAACTCCTCTTGAGCAAAAAATACATCAACTGAAACTCCAGTAGCTTTTCCTTTCACTAACAAAATCCTCCAACCGACCTGGCTCGGATATTAAAAACAAGAGCGTGACAGAGCAGGCAAGGAAACTAGCAAAATATTTTTAAAATCAACTCATAAATACAGAACATGGCCTATAATGTAATACAGGTTTAGAGAATCCAATAATAAGTTATATTTCTCAGTTAATGGCTCTTTAGAGACATACACAGCTATTTTAACATATGCAGAGGAGCATAGTCTGAGGTAAATGGATAAAAAGACAACACCATGCAGTGGATACACAGCTGGCTTCAGATGTGTCACTGTGAGAACCGGCTCCATCAAAAGTTAATGTAATGTACAATAGGTATGTGATTAAATAGCCTTCGCGCCTAATGTGCTTATTCATTGATTCATTTACAAAAAACAAACAACAACATGTGTTCAGGCGCGTGTGGACGCTGATGAGGTAGCCGCACAGGTCACAGTCCGTGAAGGTGAGGTGAGGAGTTCATCCTGCTGCCGAGGGAAAAGCTGCCCTCGGGGGAAATAACAGCCGCTCACTGTATTAGTCTCTGCAGACTCGAGCTTAAGAGTTTCTCATTAAAACAAAATCACTTACTCTAATTATGATTATTGTAATTGAAGCGATACGCAGGCTTACGGAGGAGGCCCAGCTCTTCCTTGTGGCTGCACCACAAACTAAATATCCAACAGCGCTGCTTCGTGAGGCGGTTATTAATGCGCTCGGTTGCCTCCTTGCATTGAAAAAAAATGTTTTAGGAAGACGTTTAGAGATCAGCTACGCAAATGTGGATAAAAAAAAAACTGGAATGAGAAGAACAGAATGTTTTTTTTCTGAATCGCCTGCTACTACGCACGAGATTGTACTTGAACGTAGCAGTTGTGTGTTTCTTTCCCCGTTCTTCAAGCCGCTTGTTGATATGTGCTCATGTGCCTCCTCCACTTAGCCTTCAGCTCAGCTCAGCTGGGTCCACGTGTCGGCATTCATTTGCTGTGATGAGCTTGTTACTACTGTATACGCACTTCTCTCAGTTCTCAGGTGTAGCGTGTACACAGTGGAGAGTGGGAGTAAAAACTGCTTTTACTCACATTTTCCCTCAGCAGATATTTTAGATCATTTCTCCTCTGTCTGACTTTCGTATTCCATCATTCAGCGAAGCCCTCGTTTCTTGTATTTAACACGGCCGCTTTCCTTTCTTTCCTATTCTATAGTCCCCGAATCAATATTCATTGTGGGAAAATTTGTTTCTCTCTCTCTCTCTCTCTCTGTCTCAGTTCAACCAGTGTGATATTCATACCTCCCTCAAGGCGGCCAGTATAGTGAGAGACAACAGAGTGCAGCGTCCTCCTCAATCACTTTGACACATTCTTGAACACCTTTTTCTGTTCACCGTTTCCATTCAGCTCCCTCTGTCTGTCATCCCGTCCTCCTCACTTCTCTCCATCTCCAACCGAAGTCAGTCCATATTGAGCTAATGCGGAAACCTCCCTCTATTCGTAAAGTGACAGGTTGGTGTTATTAGTCAAGGACCTCCTGCCCCTTTCTTCCTGTCTGCTACCCAGGCCTGAGACCCCCAGACTCTCTGGATGTCAGTCCCGCTGGCCCTGCACCTGTCTTTGCGTTGGTGAAGGCTTATAGGGTCCATTTTTATCTAACGGTACAGTAGCTCGTGCAGGCGGCTGAGCCTTGTGGCATCCTGCAGGTAGAGGTCGTCGAGAAAGTCTCCCTGGTAAAAGACGAACACGTGTCAAGGACATGCTAAAGACAAGATATTTCAATAGATCTGGCATTTACTGTTTATAATGTGCACTGGGTTTCATAAAGGGTAAGTTGTTATAATAGTTCATAATAGATGGAATCGTAAAGCCTATATTAAAAATACCCTCATCTCATATGGGACTGTAGCGTCGTTCGTACAGTCAATATTAGCAGGTGGTGGGAAGTCAGTTTCCCAGTAGACATCAAACACAGCGAGAAGGAAAAGACAAAAACCACTTGAAAGTTCAGTTCAAAAGACACGTCACATACAAGATGCTGTAACGTTCCGACATACAGACGCTGATGATGCATTTTGATTGGAACCTTTCTGTTCCAAACTGTTTTTAACCTGTTCCTTCCACGTGTTCAGTTTAGAGGTTCGGGCTAGAGCAACACGAACGTAACAAGTTTTTAGCGTTTGTTTTCCTGAAATGTATAAATTAAATAGCTTTAAAAAAAAAAATGTAATCCATGATTAGTTAAAATTATTTGTAGATTAGGATTTATAGCACACAGCAACATAATTCCGTCCTAAATATTTTTTGTTTGATGCTGTGTAACACAGGATAAAACACACTGCATGGACTGTGTCACTATATCTATTGTAACCTCACCTTAACCCAGTTGTTCCTAAACAAAGACCCCTTTGATTAAATCACGTGACAGTGTCACAACATTAATGGTTGTTGTCGCCGCCACAGGCTGAAGTGTGTGGTTTGACCCTTGTGTGTGCGTGTTCCAACCTGGGTAATAATGTTTCATATTTCTAGATTTAGAAAGATTTTCTTTCTGTCTTCTCTAGAAAGAAGTGCAGTTTGAAAATATGTTAATTCAACATAATCGCAAGGTGTGTAACAAGATAGAGTGGACGTGTCCTTGGATGTGTGTATTTATGTTGGGCTCATACTGTATAATTACAAGATTTACGAAACGATGACATATGTGTCTATGGACATTTGCATATGTGAGTATTCTGAGACAAACTCACTGACTTTTAGAGAGATAGAGGAGAAGATGAGACTACAGTGAAGTTAGGGTTAGGTTTAGGGATGTTGTGGGTGAGTGTCCACGTAATGAATGTAAGTGAAGTGTGTGTAGGAACAGAGAAAGAGGCAGTGAGTCATTATTCTGTTACCAGTCATTTCTTCTGTGAGTGTGAACCTCTGGCAGTGGCTGTCAAATATGTTTATCCTTAATATATTTAGCAGTAAGTCATTTCCTTTACTTTCTGTTTTACCAGTGACTTTACAGATGCAGATTCTCAATGCAAAATATAATAAATGAATCAATAAATAATATGTTTTGCTATGGATTAACCAACTGTCACTATATGAATTATATGCTACTTTCCTTTAATGGAAATAATGAATTTACTCATCTTTAATGACCAGACATCTCCATAGTGTCCACCTCAAGAGCAACTAAATGTTATGTGGCAGGTCATGCAGTGTCACAATGAGAGGACAACACATACTGTACGTCATGCAAACCTACTTCAGGAGACACTGGCATCAGCATCAGCAGCTACAGTCCAGTTTTTTGCGCGTTCTTCTTGTAACCGACTCCAAATCAGCCTGTAGCTCATCCAACGGCTCTGAAACTGCGCGACCGGACAGACAATATGTTAATCACAGTGTGCGCCCTTTAGTGCAATAGCTTGATCCACTGATGATGCGCATTGTGTGATCTTATTTTATCAGTACTGGAAATGTTGCTTGCGGTGACTGATTTTGTTAAACCAGATGTTTAAGTGTAGGAAATCTGCATTGCCACATCATAGGAATGGATCTAAATACATCAATATTAAATAAATCTTTAGTCACGATTCCTTCCTTTGCCCTTGTCAGATAATGGTGGTGTGTGCGTCGTGTGTATTGGATCGCAACTCTTTAAGTTGCATGTCAGGGGCATAATAAGTGAAATAAAAAATATGAAGTCTTATAATAAATACAGTGTGACATGTTAAAATATTAACGCAAGCTCAGGCTTTTATATTTTACAAACTTTCTACAAATGTGTGCCTGTGAGAGTAAAACTCTCTCTTTTCATTGGAACTTCAATTGAAGCTGTTCTATAGCTTCAAAATATTCTTTGAATAGCTGTAGAAAACATGAGCCGTTGACCCGGTGATTTTACGAGCTCATCGTTTTCATCGGCCTTGCCGAACGGTAACAGCAGAGTCCAAAGAGAGAAATGTATTTAAACATTTTGAATGTCTTTAATTTAATAGAGGTTTTATGGATTTGTGGACAAAAACCTGCACCACGGATCAGTCTCGTGTGAATGGGTTGGGGTTTTTTTGTTTTATTTCTATTTTTTTTTACAGAAGCTCCTTTTACTATACAGCCTCTTCAGGGTATTTTGCTCTGTGACTCCCATCACCCCCCAAGCCACCGTCCCCTCTCCGTGGCAAGGACGCGTCTTTTTCATGCCGTGTTCGTTTAACCATCCTTGGTTTGTTTAGCTTAACGGCCGGCCAGGCGAACTGCCTTTCTGCTCTGATTCAGCTGTTAAAATGATGTCTGAGGTTACTGAGTTGAAGACTTTTTTTTTTTTTTGGGCTCAGCCTGTCAGCACTGCTCGCCTGCTGAGATTCATTCCTAAGTTGACTAGCTACTGTGTGTGTGTGTGTGTATGCCTCCACCTTATTTCTGTGCGTGGGCGTATGCGTGGGCAGAATGTTAAAGCTGACAAGGAGCAGGCGTCCTGAGGACATATTTATGAAGTTCCTCACTGCTGATGCTAACCAGTGAATATTAACCTGATGCTCTCTCAGCACCTTCAGCTGCACTGAAACGCACTAAAACACCGCTTTTCTTTCTCATGTGAGTAATGCAGAGCGGATTTTGCTATGAAGCTGTCAGCCGGTCTCGTATCGGAATGAAAGAGCGAGGCGAGGGATGTGGTTGAATCGGTGGTGAAGGAAACGCAACCTGGACACTCCTTGTACATAAAAAAACGATTTTCATGTAATGTCTAGATTGATTCTGCAGCCAAGTTAGTCCTAGTGGAGTGACTGAGTAAGTAAATAAAATATTCAAGTCAACATTCACATCTTCAATTAGTATATACATATGTTTATTATATTATATATATTATGCGTAATACAGCTACAGAGCTATGATCTACTATAAGTGTATGGGTGTGGACTGAATTCGTAACCACTCTTTCTCATAGTTCACGTAGTTTTTAGTGGTGTGACATGGAAATGACACGGATTGTCCAGTTTCCATAACACCGGCGTGTTCTTACTTCCCGCAGTCTCTCTCGCCACACTTTCAACATCTTCTCTGCTACACGAGTGATTTAGGGCTCCGCAGGGTCTCTTTAATGGGGTTTAGATAGACGTAATAAAATATTGCACAACAGCGCGGGGCAATAAAAATTGACAATGATGTCACGGAATAGACCGCTGCTGTGGTGTAGGGTGATATGTGTGCTCGTGTTTAAACCCCTTGATGGCTGTGAGACGGCGTCGGGGCCCTCGTTCGCGCGGTGATTTGTGAGCGCGGCGTGACACTTTGACGTAACGTTGGGAAAGAACGATGAAACTGTGATGCAGCAGGACGCAGGACAAACGACATACCGAGGGTTGGAGCAGTGTGTAACGTCACTGTCATGGAACGTGACTGTGTCTCCCTGAGGCGTACACACTCACCCTCACACAGCAGTGATGCACTGTCTGACTACAGAAAGGAGACACAGTCTGAAGGTCTCTCTCTATTTCTCTCCCTTAGTGTGCATGTGTGTTTGTGCGTGCGTCTCTCTCTCTCTCTCTCTCTCTCTCTCCTTTATATTGCAAAAGTGTCGATGGTGCCAAGTCAGCACAACTCTGACATGCTTAATTATCCTAGTAGAGCCAGCGAGCAGAGAGGAGATGGATGGGGGGAGGGGAGAAGCGATGAAAAGGGACGAGTGAGACAGAGAGGCCGCAGATTGGAGAGATGTCCCGATCCTTCACGGCTCACGGACGCCCCGTTACCTTACCGGCCTGCAAAGCTGCTGCTTGCCTCCATTCGGGGATGCAGGCTGGAGGGGAGAGAGGCAGAGATGCAACGATACCACGGGGCGCTGAGCAGCGTGACTCATACCGTGAAAAGTGACTGGTCTTGCAGCCTCCACGCCGATGTACATTATAATACGTAACAAATGAGAGGCTGAGGATGCAGAAAGTGGCATTAACACTGAAGGACGTGGAGAGATCCACTTCCCTTGAACGGCCCTGGTTGTTGCCTTTTGTATAGGCGGGACTGTGTTAGATGCTTTTTTTTTCATGCTTTATGGTGCTGATGTTGGTCCGCTGACTTCATTCATTCCCACACACACACACACACACACATGCTTGCATAGTCAAGGACACTTTGGTTGCCAAATACCCAAAACACACACACACACACACTGATACAAAACAAGTATCCGGTCCCCAGTCGCTGTCACTGGCAAGCGAAGACTACAAAGCTTTGTTTGATCACAGGCAAAAGTTAGTTGTTCTTGTCCAACGGCAAGATATGGTTTATTCTTGTTAGAGAGCAGCGCAGGAGTGTTAAATAACAGGAAATAGCGCTACGAAACAAAACAAAATGACCTTCCCTTTGTCTGACTTGCTTCTTTTTTTCGTTTCTCATGGTTGGCCACTGCGGAGAATGAGCTGGCTCAAGTCAGTGTCACACAAACCTACAGTATTTGGGCCTATTGTGGCGATATTTAGCTTTATACTTTAAGGCAGCAAAGAAAAAGGAAAAACAAAAAGCACGAGACATTTGTCACTACACACCCGACCTTTAAACGATATCTTTGAATTACATACATGTAGTTTGACTCAGCAGCAGGTGTGAGGTTATTAACATACTTAATTTGAATTCTTAGTTTCAGTCTGCCTCTTATATGGACATTGCAACCTACTATGTCTGCAAAGAATGTAACAGAAAAAAAATGTGCTGTAAACAGAAATATTTTAGAAGATAACCCACAGTAATTGATCTCTCCTTTAGTTTCCTTTAAAAGCTTTTGTATACATTACACCTCTTCTCATTTCTTCATCCCTTGCTTCCAAGAATTTGCACAACAGATCATGTATTGTATTGTTTTCAGACCACAGTAATTAACCTGCGCGCGTCTGTTTGTGTGACGAGGCAGGGTATGAATCCAAGGGGGAAGATACGTTTACAGTTTCTGGCCGTTTTTGCTTTCAAATTCGTGTGACAACAGGAAGCATTGCTGGAGGCCGAGGGTTTGCCAGGTCATACAGTCTTTACTTCCTTGTTACCACTTTACCAAACCTGCTCAAAGCTCCCAATCTGTTTTTTTTTTCCTGGAAGATCACTATCTTGCCTGTTTTTCTTCTTTGGCTTGTTGGTAGGACTCACTCCATCTCAGTTCTCTACCAGACTGAAAACTTTGCCTTGCAGTGACCATCCAGGTTGTTTTTACTTCCATCACGTCTGTGCAGGTTTTACCCCCTGATGTCTCTGCATATAAAGCTTTGTTCTGTCCTGACAGAGCTGCTAAGGACAGTTACGTCATTGTATGCCTCCGTTCCTTGTTTTTTCTTTGTTCCCAGGTCGAGAAACCCGAGTGTAAGAACATAGTTTCGATCAAATATGTCCTCTGTCCCCTTGGCAGCAAGATTGGTACCAAACCTCTCTGTACCAGAAAAGGAAGCTCTGTCCTCTGAGGATCTGTCCACCTGTGCTGCCACCTCGTTTCTCCTTACCTTCAGATGCTGATTTTGATTGTTATGCAAACTTTGAACTCACCTGTTCTCTTTATTGAGCGTGTTGCAGTGAGAGACAGGAGCACATGGCATTTTCCCTTAGCTGCAGACACTAGACTACAACCAGTTGTTTTACAAGAACATTAAAATATCCATAAATCCTTAAACCCTTGCACTTATGACCCCTCTTACTCTGTAGAGGGAGCCATAGTCCAAAGCTTCAGAAAACGATTTAGTTCCAGGACAAATTCATTCGCCACACTTGTCAATCCTTTTTTTATTAAATCTCAGCCCTGAGTGTCTCCTGTACAAACCGCCTCACATGTTGAAATATTATAAGCGGGAGATCTACGAAGGGGAGGAAGACGAGATGGGAGTAGAGGTGACTGAAAGAGGTGATGAGACAAATGATAACGGTAATAGATGATACAAAATCAAAGACACAGTGAGGAGAAGGGAGGCTGGACAAGTCACTGAGGCTTCTCTAACTTGACGCAGTTCTTTTCAAAGATCGAATCTTTCTGAGATGACGTCCTGTTAATTCCCAGTTTTGTACTTCTAGGCCAACGTTAGCTGTGTTATGTTATGTTATGTTGTATGTGGTTTAAATCCTTTATTACCACTGCTGTGTAAATGGCAGCAAGGTTGTGTCCCGGTGCTCCCGCTGGCTGATCGGTCAAACGTCAAATGCGCGTGATTGGCAGTCAGCATTATTCGGCGTTATCAGGTGGTCCTGCCCACTCGGAGACTCGCAGGTTAAAGGGGAACTCTGTGGGTCTTGGAAGTTGTTTGAAGCCTTTTGTGTCTCCTGGGGGAGCTGTGTGAATGACCTGGAGCGTCGATACTGGAGTCGGCGTCAGGCTGAGCTGAGTCTGACAATGAAAAAGGAAAAAGTGTGGAGGACGCTCTGCTGTTTATAATTAGTTTTGTGTCGTACCAGTAAATGTGTTACAGACCTAAACAAACTCACTTTCTTGCTTCCTTTTTAAAAAATAATAACTCCGCGCCTGACTTCATCATTTATATCCTGAGACACTTACTGTCTGCAGCAGCAACGGGCTCAGGGTGAGAAACACTTAGCTGCTGTTATTGTTGTTCACTTATTATGATATGTTAAGCAATAATATTCCCTCCAGAATTTATATTTTACTTTGAAGTGTTTTTTGCACCATATTAATATTTAGAGAGAAATGGTAATAATCACGACCGAAGCACATTATGGTTTGAGGGACTGCGGCACATCAAAGACCATTTTGAAAAAAGCTATTTATTTATTTGTTGTTTTGAACGCAGCACATTTTGTCTGACCTTGTGTCTGTGTGAACGCATTAACTCTGCTTTGTGTTGGAGCTTAAAAAAAAAATAAAAAATTTCAGATGACCTTGTGCGTTATGAGGTTCAGATAACGGGGAGAGTTACTCACAGCTGCCCAGCAGTGGAGTATTTTATTGTTTGTGCACATTATCAGTGCTTGTACACATTTTACAGTGTGCCCACAGTATCTGCGCTGCTTTTGCAGTGGCACGGGTGTACGTGTGTGCTTTTTAAAACTTTTTTTTTGTATCAGCACCTCTTTTATTCACCTAGTTTATCGTTTTACCACAGAAATGGACACTTTCTCCGAATTCCAGCTGCATAAAGAGCTAATTAATTCTCTAATTGTTCCTTAAAAAGCAATAACCAAATATGTTTGTTCTCCCTCCAGTAGCATGCGCTGTGGAACATCAGAGGCTGTGAATGCAGCTCTGCTCGCGTCCCGACTCATTTGAAATAGTAATCTCTCCTTCCACCTGTTCTCTCTCGTTCCGTCTCTGGCCGAACAGAGTGCAAGTTCCACTGCACCAACGGGAATTGTCTGCATCTGGGCTCACTGATCTGCAACCAGCTAAACAACTGCGGCGACAACAGCGATGAGGAGAACTGCCCCGTGGTCACCCAGCACCCGCCCCCAGGCATCTTCAACTGTGAGTGCTGCCTGTGCCTGGTTTCTCCTTGTTGATCCTTGTGATCTAGATACTGGGGTTACATCCTCAAACACGTTCTCTTGGATTGGTTTGTTTTGAACTACTGGAAAATGACCTTTGACCTCATCCCACCATATCAAAAAATTTCATTTAAGTTAATCTGGATAAAATGGGACTTATAGGTAAAACTAGTGCCTTTAAGGTTTTGCCTTCTTAACCATTTGCATAGTTCTTGTCTGTAACTGTTTGCTGCTACTGCCCACCCCCCACCCCCGACGAGCAGCACTGTCCAGGGAACGAGATGAGAGTGGTCCCTTGGCTCGTCACGATCAATGGAAAAGAAAAAAAAGCGAGGGGAGGTAGAGGTAGAGAGAGAGATGTAGACAGAGCGAGGGTGAAGGACACCAATGAGCTCTGATGGCTGTCTGCCAGGCCACTTTGATGTGCTGCAGCGTTCTCTTTCAACAACTTTTAGGAGGAGATGGAAAACTTTTTTTACAACAGCACTTTCATCCTTGGCTCTGTGTGTGTGTGTGTGTGTGTGTGTGCACTTCCTTTCCCCTCCATCTTTTCCTCTCACCCCTCCCTCATTCATTCACTCCCCCATCTCCCCACCCACCCAGCTTTCCACTTGTTCCCTTCTTTTCCTCGCCAATGCACTTGAAACTACCTTTTATATGGGGGGGGGGCACTTAAAATATTTAGCCGTCTAGAGTGAATGTTAATGTAAGTGTCTGACATCAGGAGAAAAATGTACAATGACTGTAATTTTCTAAGCCTGGTGCACGTTTTTGGTGGATGCCTTAGCGACGATGAGACGTAGGGACTGATGAAGGGAGAATGAGAAAAGCGAATGTTGGCAAAAGGAGGTGGCAGAGGACTGAAAAGAGTGGCGGACACGCTCACAAAGGAGAGGCACGGAGGAGCTTGGACGTGGGACAGGGGCCGAGACAGAGATGTGGAGGTGGACGGGCAGCAGGGGAGTGAACGAGAGGAGCGTGAGGAGCACAGGAGGCACATACTGTAGGAAATGTTTCTGTGGTAATGGAGTTTGCCATCTTGTTGTAGCCTCTGGCTGTTACTGTGGCAGTGGCAGACAGATGGATCATGAATACTGTCTAGACACACCGCAGCCTGACGCCCTCCATCTCGCTGCCTGCACCTCTCGTCTCGTCTCCTCTGCTCTCCTAATGATGGCAAACCTAAAGGAAATATTAGGGTATAAAAACATAATTGGGCTTCTCGCTCAGTTTATTAGTCCTCCATTCGACTGTTATGATAGAAATTAGAACTATTCCATCATCGTGGCGGCTGCAGACCTCATAATCTGTGACGTTCCTGCAGCGACGTGCGGCTTTAAATTTGCACTTAAATGGTAAAAACAAAACAGCGGATTGTGTCAGAATGAGAGCGACTGTGTGTATGATGAGACATTAACGTCATTAACTGTTTAATCCAACCCATGATCTTTTTAAACTTGAGGAAAAAAAACTGGATTTGGGGTTTTAAACTTTCTAGGATCACCTGTCTGCGTCAGTGGAGACTGTCAAGCCTATTAAGGCCGGATTTACAACTGACAAATTCGACACGATTTCATTTCGTTTATTTTAAATGAAGATCCCCTTTTTTTATATCCAGAACCTGAAGCCGTAATATCTGATGCTCTCTAAATCCCAGGGCAGACCCAAGGAGGTCCACTGTAAGTGATGTTTGAAAGAGCAATGGCTGTGTCCAAGGCACCTTTGAGGAAGAATGTGTGTGTTTTGTTTTTTTTACGGATCACACGGTTCAACTCGACACACCGCTGTTTGGCTGCAGCTCGTCTTGTCCCGCTCGCCCTGATAAGCTCCACTGAAGTGTGGGAAGTGAACTGGGAAAGAAACCAGATAATAGGTGGAATCAATGATCAGCTCCAGCTTAGCTATTGATTCCATTCTAGTGCGAATGGCACTTCAGTGAAATCCAGCAGGACTTGAGGCTCTCTGATTAATTCCCTTTGTGTCATTATTTACTACTCCTCCGTTCCAGACTGTCTGAGTGGCTGAGCTGTTCGCACAGTCCCAGCGTCAATGCTTTTAATAAGATACAGTGGAAGTTGCTTTTTTTTTTTGTTCTGTGAAACAGCATTAAACTCTAAAACCCACTACTTTATGGCCAACAGGTTTAATGCATCTACAAAAGAAAAAAAGTGTTTCTGTGACAATTCCACCCTCCGCCTGTGGGGGCGCTGGCGTTTTTGTTTCTCTCCGCTTACCCTTGTCACATCTGTTCTTCCTTCTCCGGATTAATTACAGCCATTGTCATCTGGACGTCTTTATTTAAAAGGACTGTTCGCCTGTTTCATTGCACCAGTTTGCCACGGCCTAGTATGCGAAACCTAGTATGTGACTTTGTTACCTTGTACTTTGGTGTCTTGGTGTATTCGTAGCCGCGGTTGAATTTGTTGGCCTACAGTAGTTTCCCAGTTAAATAGATTTGATGATTTAACTTTCTGCATTATCCCCCTTTCTCTTTCGTTTGGTGTTGCTTCTTCTGTGTATAAAGAGGATCAGACGAGGTCTAGACCCCTGTTTCTAAGCTTCCTTAGTATTTAAGGATCACGGTCGATCGCTTGGATTTTGCTGAGCATTTTTCTTTTTGTTTCAAATTCGAATCAATCTTTGAGCCAAAAAACCCCAAATGTAAGTTAGAACCCTCCTGAAAGGAAGATTCTAAATCTTTGGGTCTGAAATCTTATCGGTTAACCTCACTGAGTTTCTAGATCTAGATTTCCGCTCTCACGTAGAAAACATTAAAAGCATGCGAACAGTTGTTTTCGCTTGTCAACTGTGCATTTTCTTCCTCACCTGAGGCTCCAACTGTTTGTCTCTGTTCCCTCTCTGCTTTTTATCACTTAGCCTGATCTCGTGGTCGAACAAGCCTTCAGTCAACTGTCACATTTCGTCTATTTTACCTTTTCTATCACTATTCCATGATCCTTCTACTCCCTTTTCCCCCCTTTCATACAATTTTAAGTCCATACTGGGTTGACTTGCTGTGTAAACATAGTGTCGATGTAATAGAATGGCACTTGTGCAGATGTTGGCAAGTCCAAGACCTGATGTGCACTGCAAATGCAAATACATTTAGCTGCAGGATGCTGCTAATACAATGATGATTTTGCATTTATCAGGTCATGGTATGAAGTGTTATTTGCTGTGATGGCAGTAAATCCTAATGTTATCCTGCAGACACAAGTTGGTGAATTAACCAAATAGTTTGGTGATGTGATAGATGTGTGAAATAACAAATGTCTAGATTCTAGTGTTCCTAGATAATGACATCTGGAGAGATGCAGGTTTACGCTGCTTTATGTATCTTCTCTCTCACTCTCTCTTCCAATGGACATGGCTGCGTTCGCCAAGACAAATCACATCTGTAGTGAGCGAGTGGAGTATTTGACATATTTGAATGTCGGAGGAGTTGTAAGGTCCTGTTCTATGTGGCGATTAAAGTAATGTGGTCTGGAGCAGCATGGTGGAGCAGCCCTGGCGCCTCCCAGCCTGCCGGGGGCCTTTTCTGTGTGCTGTTTGCTTGTTCTCTCCCTGCCTGTGTTGCAGGTACCGGGCTACAGTTCCTGTGGCCAGTTTATTTATCCTGAAATACAGGAGATGGATTGTGAGACACGGGAGACGTGAGTGTGTTTCACGGAGTTCTCCTTCGTTAATTATTTAGACACTTATTTCTACAATTGTTACAACAATACATACAACAGGAACAGCATGCTTTCAGAGACACGTGTGCCCCATGTACCAACCGTTAGCATGTTTGCTAACAAAACTAGCAAATGTCCGGCCGCCACAGCGGCTACTTTCCGGACTTCACAATCTAATGTGCCCGCGTATCTCCCAGGCTTATCTCGCCTGCATATACAGTTCATTTAACGTGATGTTTATTACTAACCTGAAATACAGGAGATGGATTGTGAGACACGGGAGACGTGAGTGTGTTTCACGGAGTTCTCCTTCGTTATGAAGGGCAAAAACAAACTCACGTTTCAACAACCCACAGCCTCCACTGCCACCTAGTGGGCAAAATCAAGTACTGCCCTGGACCAAGGTAAACAAACTGGTCACATTCAGGACAAGCCTGAGTCAACACTAATCACATACATATATTAACAGATATATACACACTCCTGTGGGTATCACACGCTCCCTGACAAAATAAAATGGTTTCTAACATTTTGCCAAAACCTGTCCAACAAAAACACATTTTAGCTACTAATCCTAGCTCTCCCGTCCGCTCACCCCCAACTCTTCTTCTAACAAACATGCATTACGGGAGGAATGTACGATGTGAACGCTGCAGGTGGGATAAAAGACTGTGGTAAGTATGGTGCTGGAGTGTAAAAGATAGCGTTTGACCATGGTATACAAATGGATGGAATGTATGGTACAGATGGATAATCAGGCGGTGATGTATGAACTAAACCCGCAACAGGTGAGTATCCATTTGTGTGTTCAGCCACTGCGTTAACTGTAGCATATGACTGAGTGGATGGTTCACCTAGTGACTCATATGTAAGGAACCGCCGCGGTTTCTTATCACGTACAGACCTTCTAATGTCATTGTCAGTCTGTTCTACAGGTACAATCAGGGGTTTTGTTACTGAGTCAGTGGTCAGGTTTCCGTTGTCTTCTTCTGTCGAGCCAGTTCCAGCGCCATCTTCCCTGTCTTGTTCCTCCCCACTCAGAGTCATCTGTGCTGTGACAGGCAAATCCCTTTTCTCAGACTCCAAGTCCGAATGTGATGAAACAGGGTGTGTCGAAGATTCAGGTCCAGGCTGGGTTTCCCTCTCTGTCAGTGTCGGGGCTGGAAACTGTCCATGTCTTTGCCCCAGTGTTCCGTTTGTATGTCCAGGAGTACGATTCCTCTGATCGGCCGTTTGTTGTTTATAGTTAGCGTCTCTCTCCTCCCCTGGTCTTCTCAAAGGCGTCCTCAACCAGTACCCTGGACCACACTCCTCATCTGAGTCTTGTTCTGAACTTTCAGTGGAGTTTGCTCCCCTTTGTCTATTCGTTTCATTCTCATACCTTGGTTTGCTAACTGCCTGTCTTCTTCTGACAGAGATATCAGCATGAGTTGGGATACCTTCCATAGGTAGGTCATTCACCAACAACAGGAGATTACGGTGCAAAGTCCTGGTCTTTTGTCTCTCTCCCTTCTCTGGATGGACAATGTAAACTGGATTCTCAGCAAGCTGTTTCTTGACTATATAAATAGCCTTCTCCCAGTATGGTCTTAGTTTTCCGGGTCCTCCACGTTCACTGAGGTTTCTGACCAGGACTCTGTCTCCTGGTTGCAGTACCACACCTTTGGCCTTCTGGTCATATGTCATTTTGCCCCTTTTACTGGACTTCTTACTGTTTTCACTGGCAATACGATATGCTTCTGTCATTCTCCCGGCCCACTTCTCTGCATATCCTTTAGGTGAATATGATTCATTTTCTCCAGGCAACCCAAACAGTAGATCCACAGGGAGCCGAGGATGTCGGCCATAGAGGAGAAAAAAAGGTGAGTAGCCAGTGGATTCATGTCGGGTGCAGTTGTATGCATGTAACACATGCGGGAGGTGGTCCTTCCACCGGAGTTTTTCACTTTCGGTCAGTGTTCTTAACATCTGGAGTATGGTGCGGTTGAGCCGCTCAGCTGGATTGCCCTGTGGATGATAGGGTGATGTTCTTGAATGGCCCACTCCAGAGAGTTGTTGTAATCTCCGGAACAATTCGTTTTCAAATTCACGGCCTTGATCGTGGTGTAATTTTGCAGGATATCCAAATCTTGGTATGAAATCATTAAATATGCGTTCAGCAGCAGTTCTTCCACTCTTGTTCTTTGTGGGGTATGCCTGAGCAAATCTAGTGAAATGATCAACCACCACCAGGATATACTCATACCCTCCACGGCTGGCTTCCAGATGCAAGTAATCAATACACACAAGCTCTAAAGGAAAATTAGATGTAATGCTTCCCATGGGAGCTCGAGTGTGTGTTGCAGGTTTTTTAGACTTAATGCAGGGACATTTCCGGGTCACGTAGTCCTCAACCTCTTTTGCCATATGGGGCCAGTAAAACCTCTTTCTCACCAGATGGAGTACTCGCTCTGTGCCCACGTGGCCCATTTCGTTGTGTAGGTGTTTCAAGGCAAGTGTCCTATACTTTACAGGTAGGACCAACTGTCGATGCTCGTTTGTTTCTCTGTAAAGAAGATCATTGTTAATGTGCAATTTGCTCCACTCATGAAGCAGTTTGCGGGCAGTTCCTGTCACCATTTTGCATGCCTCTTCTGTAAGTTTCTTGCCCGATTCCTTTAATTCAATCACCTTGCTTATTGCTTCGTCCTCTCTCTGGGCTCTTACAAGATCATCATGGCTAAACGCGGGCAGGTGAGGATGTAATTGTTGTGGATCTGGAGAAGTAGTGTTCAGCGCAGCAACCCAGGCCACATCTTTCAATTTTGCTGCCTGGCTTCCATCCCATGTAGTGCGGACTGCTTCATCTGAAAACTCCTCTGTACATGTGATTTTATACTTCTCCATATCCAGAGGAAGACGAGATAGCGTGTCTGCATCTACGTTACTCTTTCCAGGTCTGTATTTCACATCGAATCGGAAATCTGAGAGTTCTCCCACCCACCGATGACCCACTGCGTTGAGCTTTGCTGTACTCATGACATAGGTTAATGGGTTGTTATCGGTGTAGATGGTAAAATGAGGAGCATAATACAGGTAATCCCTGAACTTTTCACACACAGCCCATTTCAATGCGAGGAACTCCAGTTTTCCACTGTGCAGGTGGTAATTGCGCTCAGCTGGTGTCAAAGTCCTCGAACCATATCCAATGACTCTCAATTTGCCATTCTGGCGCTGATAAAGGACAGCTCCCAGGCCCTGGTCTGATGCATCAGTGTGTAGAGTAAAGGGTAGGTTGAAATCTGGATAGGCCAGTACTGGTGGGTTGGTAAGGAGAGCGACAAGTTGCTCAAGAGCTTTCTGATGTTCCACAGTCCAGTCAACTGGCTCTCGAGATGATAGTTGTGGACACTTTGTTTTCTTTGCAGGCATAATAGGTTGGCCTTTACCTGGCTTAGTCTGCAGCAACTCATAGATTGGTTTGGCTATGCGGGAAAAATCTTGGATGTATGTGCGGTAATAACCTAGGAATCCCGTCAGTTTCCTCACATCACCAACTGTCCGTGGCATCTTACTGGTCAGGGCCTGTACTGCTTCAAGATCCCGTGGGTCTATTTTGACCCCCTCTGCTGAAACAACACGACCCACGTATCTCACTTCCTGTTTGAAAAGTTCACATTTTTCAGGTCTTAACTTTACTCCATGTCGTTGGAGAGCCTGGAGGACTTTACGCAGGTTGTCAACATGATCATCAAATGTCCTGGCATAACAAAGTACATCGTCAAGGTATGGGATGCAGCACTCATCTCTGAGGGGGCCTAGCATCTCCTCCATACTCCGTTGAAATGCTGCAGGGGCGTTGGTGAGCCCAAATGGAATGCGAACCCATTCGTAGAGACCCCATGGAGTGATAAAGGCAGTGAGGTGACGAGAACCCTCAGAGACAAAACCTTGATGGTATGCTTTTCCCTGGTCCAAGAGACTAAACCACGCATTTCCCCCTAGAGTGTCCGTTAGATCTTGGATCCTGGGCAAGGGGTGACGATCAGGGACAGTCTTCTTGTTTAACAGGCGATAATCAATACACAGGCGGAGGCTGCCATCCTTCTTCCTGACACAGACAACAGGAGCAGAGTATGGAGACTTAGATTTAACTATCCAACCTTTCACTAACAGTTCCTGTATATACTCCTTTACCTCCTTAAACAATGGCCGTGGGACTGATGAGTATGTTTTCTGTACAGGAATTTCATCTGTAAGGGTGATTGCCATCTGTAGACTTGGTATGCTTCCAATGTCATTACAGTCACGAGCAAAAGCTCCAGACTCCTCATAAAGCATTTTGTGGACTTTGTCCTTTTGTGATTCGTTGAGGTGGCTAAGATCAATAGGAGGTTGCCATAGGGCTGGCCCGGTGGTAACAGGGGTTGTAACAGCACTGTTGATGGTCACAGTGGACTCGCGTGTTTCGGGTGGGTCAGTCACGATCATTTTATCAATGTAGTGGAGGCTGCCAAGGGATGTCTTTCTTGGTATTGTAACAGCATGTTTAGTGTTGTTTCCCACAGGTACAGCCACATATGGTCTTCCAGCGTTTTGTACCTCTAACAGACCTGTGCCCACATCTAATTCTTCCAGTTTTACATTGTTGTCCTCAGGCTCAAACAGAACGACAGGGTGAAATCGACCTAAATCCATCACAGCTGGGATTTGGCACTTAACCCAGGCTACCTGACCTGCTGCGATGACTGTGTCGAGTCTACCTGTCCACAGGCGTCCACACTTCGCACTGGGCTTTTCAGTCTGGATGAGGCTCACTAAGAGTTCTGCTTTCTCTGCTGGTATTGCCAGGGCATTACAGAACAGAGTGATGAGGGTTGAAGCAAGCCTCTCTGGTTGTTTCCTGACCACCTCCTCCAGCACATTGAAACCTAGTAGTGGTCTGTCCAGGGCAACACTACTTACAAGGAAGGGCACAGTTATAGAAAGGTTAGGCTCCACATTCCCCATCAAGTTGACTGTCATTTCGACCCAACCATCGAATGGGAGAAGGTCACCATTCACAGCATAAATTTTCAGTTCTTCATCATCAATGATTTCACTAAGTGGTCTAATAGTGATATCTGGTAGGTATCTGCTTCTCCAGTCTCTGTCAATCATACTCACTTGGGCGCCCGTGTCCAGCAAGGCACTGACTGCTAAACCATTTAGGTTACACTGTGTGAGGGCTTTTCTGCCTATTAGTTGGGCCAACCATTCACCTTTACTTTTGGTAAAATCATGGAGAGTTGCCGTAGCTGGAGCGTTTGGCTGTTTTGATTCCTGGTTTAATGGTATTTTGACCTCCTTTGTGGTTTTAACTCCTGATGCACTGCCTCTGTGAGGTTTTCCAGTCCGATCTGTGTTGTTATGGGACAGTAGTTGGGATCTGTTCACTGTGTGTCCCTCGACAGGAACCGGTCCCCGTTTCCCTGATGTGCAGGTTTCTTCAAGCAGCCCACCGCTCTATGGCCTTCCTCGCCGCACTGGAAACAATGGGGACATGCAGGACGATTCTGCTCAATGCACTTATCACAACCATAGGTTTTACCCCTCCTGGGACCTCCTGTGTCTTTAAGAGGATCTCCTCTTAGGTCTGACAGTTGAGGCTGCATTGACTGTTTCATAAGCTCAACCATGCTTGTAAGTTTTTCAACCTTTTCTGCCAACAGCTGGATCATATCTGCTTTCGGTTTCTTTGATGAACATTCCTCTTTGACGTTAGGACACTGAGTGATCATAACTTCAGTCTGGGCACTGTGCACATGTGTCGTTCTCTGGCGAGAGAATGGACCTAGTCGTCGCTGTCTTTCACTCTCATCACTCAATACTCTTGTCATCACTTTCAGAATTGTGTCATCTGTCACCTGATTATCAAGAATTATTGGTTTGAGCTCCCGACGAATGTCATTGTACTTATGCCCCAAGCCCTGGTACACCGTATGTAGAAAAACATCTTGCACGGTGCTTGCACTATATCTAACATCGGTGTGGGCATGTTTTGAAGCCAGCAGTATCTTCTGTTTGAGTCCAATGACCCGGTAAAGGAATTGTTGAGGTGTCTCACTTTCTTTCTGTTTAGTACACATCAGTTCTTGGAATAGCTCTGTGTTGCTCTGCTCCCCAAGATGAGAGTGAAGAAAACATTTCAGTTCTTCTACTGTCAGCTCATCCTTGCTCATTAACATGTCTTTGAAACTTCCAGGTTTGATCGCTCTGAGGACTGCTCTTACAATCTCAGTATCGCTAAACTGTTCCTTGAAACCCTCATCGATCTGCCGGCAAATACTATTGTAGCTGACATCTGATCCCAGATCTCCGATTTGACCCCCTTGAATCTTGAGCTCTCTACGATGGAGGTAGGACAAATCTCTCAAAGAGACCACTTTGTCAGAGGTTGTCCATGTGGGATGTTCAGTTAAACTACCACTCGGCAGTGTACACTTTGCAGGTGACTGAGCCACAGACTGATGAGTAGAGGTGGGTAGATACTGCATGACTTTCTTACTCAGCTCTTCATAACTACTAAGTATTTTCTGCAATTCTGGTTCAGGTGTGGTGCTTGCCCATCTTGCAGCAACTTCAGTTCCCTCACTATCGCTAATCACAGGCACATGAGCATCACCACTTGCTCTACGTACTTCCAGATTAGCATTTTCTCTATTTGAAAATACATTTCCAGGATTATCTTTACTCACTACACATGTATGTCCACTAGAGCTATAACCCTGGGTGGCACTGTCCACTACATCTTTCAGCTCTAGTAAGTGCGCCATACCTAAATCTTCAGACTCAAGTAAGGACTGCGAACACATGAAACTGCTGATGTATTCAAAACAACCCTCCTCGTCCTCTGCCTTAAGATGGGATGAGTCCCTTCCTGGCACGGGGCCCACTGACTTGGCAATCTGGAACAGTTCGTCTGCATGCAGGGTAAGTAGATCCTTCTTGATGGCCCACACCACACGTTTTCTCTCACCCTCTGCCATAGCTGCTTCCCTATTCCTTGCAGTTGACTCCACGTTGTAGGTCTACTGGGTCTCACCCTTTATTTGTCTTTTAGCACGAGAGGCACCCTTTGCAGGAGCTTGACCTTCTTACAAGACGCAGCAGGTTGTGCAGCTGTACGTCATCTTTTCAGTGCTCCTTGATTCATAGGCGGCGATTCTTCTTCCGTAGACAGACATGCTGGTATATGGATCGAACAATGCTCTCTGAACGCTCCAGGTCGTTAATACTGTGATATTTCTTCTGCACGGTTTCGAGTTAACTGGATCAGCTCCCAATGACACATCAGGAGTGATCCCGGACGAGCCCCCATAAAACTGTTGCAGGTACCGGGCTACAGTTCCTGTGGCCAGTTTATTTATCCTGAAATACAGGAGATGGATTGTGAGACACGGGAGACGTGAGTGTGTTTCACGGAGTTCTCCTTCGTTAATTATTTAGACACTTATTTCTACAATTGTTACAACAATACATACAACAGGAACAGCATGCTTTCAGAGACACGTGTGCCCCATGTACCAACCGTTAGCATGTTTGCTAACAAAACTAGCAAATGTCCGGCCGCCACAGCGGCTACTTTCCGGACTTCACAATCTAATGTGCCCGCGTATCTCCCAGGCTTATCTCGCCTGCATATACAGTTCATTTAACGTGATGTTTATTACTAACCTGAAATACAGGAGATGGATTGTGAGACACGGGAGACGTGAGTGTGTTTCACGGAGTTCTCCTTCGTTATGAAGGGCAAAAACAAACTCACGTTTCAACAACCCACAGCCTCCACTGCCACCTAGTGGGCAAAATCAAGTACTGCCCTGGACCAAGGTAAACAAACTGGTCACATTCAGGACAAGCCTGAGTCAACACTAATCACATACATATATTAACAGATATATACACACTCCTGTGGGTATCACACCTGCATGACTTTCTTCTTCGCTTCTTTGCTGTCTTCCCACAGCCCGCGCAGGTTAGGTAAACTGGCAGCTCTGAAGGTGTTGAGCGTGAATGGTCGCGATTCTCTGCGTGTCAGGCCCCCCGTGACCCTAGTGAGTATAGCTAATGAATGGATCTGAGTGTATTGTCCGTCGTAATGTCATACTGCTTTTGAAGCCCTGAATGCAGACATGAATAATGAGCAGCAAACAATGAAGCGTGTGTGATTTTTCATGTCATGCCACCCCAGAAATCTTCAACAGATTGGTGCTGGGTGATTATGGAGGGAGAGTGTGTGTGTGTGTGTGTGTGTGTGTGTGGGGGTCCTTTCTACATGCGAAGCATCATGTAGAGACACCCTTTGATTGGATGACATGTTTTGCAGCTGTAGCCTCACTGGAGACATGGAGACCCTTTCACCCCAGTTTTCTTTTTTTTTTTTGCACGCAGGCTTTGGGGATATGTTGCGGTTTACTGTGTACAGCATGTGTGGCCGCTAAAGGCGGTGGAGGGGCCTTGTTAACCGCTGACATGAAGATGAACGTGTTACTGGACACGTTTTGAGAAACCTACCCTCACGCTCCCTCTTTCTACTTCTGGATTCCTGTGTGGGTTTTTTTTGTTTTGTTTTTTGAGTTGGGAATAAAAACCTTTTTTTTCCCGTACATTGGAAGAAAGACAATTCTCCAACAGACTGTTGCAGTCTGTAGCTGGTGTGTGTGGGGTGTGTATTCACAACACGCTCCTCTTTAGTGTTTTCCATTCGGCATAGTTTACATTCCAGCGTATGCCAGAGGACTTGGTCTTCAGCAAGCACGGCAGGAAAGCAGAATGTGTTGAGATGTTACTGTCCGTCCGGCCCCTTTTGAGTTGTTAGTATGCATAACAGGCACACTCCGGTGAACGGGTCAGGGTTGGAGGTCAAGGGTGAGTGGAGCTAATGCTTTCATGCTCTTGATTCAGCTCCTCTCGGGTGTAATACCCGCCTGTCAATTTGTTTGAGCTGTGGATTTACATAATGAATTTATATTAGCCACCCCCCCCCCCCCCCCCCCCCCCTCCCAATTCCTCTTTCTTTCTTTCTTAGCCTTGCACTTACTCTCCTTTCTCTCTCTCTCTCTCTCTCTTCACTCCCGCTTGTTCGGTCCTCCGCCCTCCTCCACTCGCCCTCGTCCTCCTCTCGGCGAGTTTGCCGCGTGTTGCGTTCCGCGAGTGAGAGTGTTTAAATGCAAACGAGCTCCGTTTCCAAACTGACGCCACGGCCCAAGTATGCCTCGCACACAACAGAGCGAGCCCCGCTGAGAAGCGCCGACGAGAGATGGATGGATGGAGGGAGAGAGATGAGAACATGGAAAAGTAGTGGCTGTGAGGCGACCGTGCCATTTCTACAGGAGAAGAAATATTGCTGTCACTACTCACTGATAATATGTTGATATTATTATGTTGATTTATTTCATTCATTAGTATGTGGCCACACATTTCTCATTTTGAAATAAGGCATAATTTCTTTTCAATTGTACTAAAAGTGTACTAAAGAAAGTTACGTTCTTGCCCAACCACACACCACACTCCAGATCAGTGTCCTGCACCTTCATAAAACTTTGTTTGGTTTTAGAAGTCATGCGCATAATTCATCCAGCGCATATCCCTGCAAAAAGCGGAATCACGTTTGCCCTTCGTTCACGTGAGAAGACCATTCGTAGAAGGCGTGGTTGGCGGCGGCGCCGTCTGTCCCACCACACACGTCGTCATCCATCATTCTGTTTTCCCTCTGGCCACTCTGCTGGAGAGTTGTGTCGCCATTCACCTGACAGCGACAGAGGCCTTACATCACTGTTCATGACAGAGAGCCGCTGTAAAGCTACCCCCAGGGGGCCTCGCTGCGTTTGTGTGTCACAGCGAGTGTGTACTTCACCAAGACACCTTGTACTGTGGTTAGCTGCTGGCCTGCATGAGCGAGTGTACGCTAGGTAATGATGATTGGCCCCTCCGCTCCTCATACATGGTTTGATAGACTGGTCTACCCCCTCCTTCTCCCCCCGCAGTCCATTTGAGCCCAGTGTGTGTGCTAGGTAATGATGCAGCTGGGCCATTAAAAGCGGGCCACTATTTGACAGTGCCCCGCACCTTTCATTCCCCTCAAACCCCTCCCTTCCACACACACACACACACACAGGGGTTGAAAGGACCCAAATGAACCCCTATAGGAGTAAATGGAGTATTTCTCTCTAGATGAGGATTGTGCATTTGTTTTGAAAAAAAAAAGGATGGAGGGAGGGAGGGCGAGGACACAGAGAGCTGAAGTTAGGTCTCTCTGCCACCGACTGTCTTTCAGGCTCTCAGGCGCCCTCCCACTCCGTCTTTCGGAGGTTGTGCATGTACATGTTTGAAGTCTGTCCTTTTGTCTTAGGGGATTGTGCGCTGCTTGTATTGACTACTGTGTGTGTGTGTGTGTGTGTGTGTGTGTACACGGGGGAACTGAAGGTGTTAAAGGCTCTGTGTGAATAGTCTTCATCTGTCAGCTGGCGAGGTCAGCAGGGTGATGCTGACAGTCCTGGGTGGTCCTCCATTCATACACGCGTTTGTCTACTGTAAGGGATGTGTGGGTGGCTCGATGGGTTCATGCACACACACACACACACACACATCTGCGTATGTGTAGCCTAGATTTAACTGTACTGTACAGCTACCTAGATCATCCAACAGTGGGACTAATCCCGGGACTAAAATAAGGCTTAGACCTACAGCCAGCAGTTAGATCTGACTGAACGTGCTGAACAGCATATGGTCACAATAAAGATCTTATACAGCTACTGTACAGTGGGCTCCAGCATCATATGCAATGTTTAGATATAAGTTAAGAGGCAAGTCAAAGCTGGGTGACAAACTCGTGTCGATCTATATTTTGCATATTAATTGTTTTCCTTGTCAACTGCACAGGCAGATACTATATATATATAAAGTGTTTCTAATAGCTTAAGTTTTTGCTTCATGATGCTGAAAGTTTTACAGTTTCATAAATTCATAAAAAGTATTTTACTGTTATTTTAAGATACACCTGGATTTTTTTTCTGGCTTGCACAGAAAAAGAAAACAGAGAGAGAAGTGTTTTTAGAATGACATTGGTTCACTTTCCGCAGTCCTACAGATTTTTTGATAGATCCAAACAAACCGAGAGCCCTGTGCATGACTGCAATGTTATGTATCAATTATTAATGGCTGGAAAATGTGATAACAGAAGTAGAAAATTAGGAAAGCTGTGAACTGACATCCTTTTGCGCTAGTGAGGGAAAATAAACCTCATAGGGCGCTTCTCTTCTTTTTACTGCAGGGGGGTGCACGAGGCCTAGATTTTAACTGGATTCTACACAAGAATTGTGTGAGTGTGTGTCTGTGTAAGTGCAGTGATAATTATAACTGTCTGACACCTCTAGGTTCCCAGACTGGGAAGCCTCAGAGAACAGCAGTCAGCCATCCAAACGCATGTGTGGGAGTTGTGTGTGTGTGTGTGTGTGTGTGTGTGTGTGTGTGTGTGTGTGTGTGTGTGTGTTGGGGGGGGGGGGGGGGGCATCCTTCACTGTCAAATGCAAATCAGAAGCTACTGTCGCACAGTCCGGGGGTCTGCAGCGACACTGTGTTTGCGTGTTTCTGCTTTGGAGAATCCACGGTCTATCAGATCAGAAGGTGACGGAGTGACATCTGATTGGCTTCCGTGTCAGAGAACTGACACCTCCATGTACACCAGGAGGTGAATTCTCAAGTCTCGGGGCTTAGATCTGAATGATTCGAACCTCTGAGTTGTTTTTGTTGTTGTTGTTTTTTTGAATAAATGCTGTGCACCTACAGCAGAAGAGTCGTCGGTTGGTAGTTTCTACTTTGCTATTTGTCTCCTAGAAATGTCCAAATGAGCACCGGCCTGCTCTGGACTAAAGGTATGTACCTGTTTCTATCCAGGATAAGGAAACAAACTAAGTCTGCCAACTCTCAAACAAAAAGGCCAAAGACGTTGGCTTTTATTGCAGCGTGCTGTTCGTCGTTGACATGTTTTCATCTTTACCTTGCAGTGCAGAGTTGAGTCCGTTTGGTTTTTCCATCAGGTCAGTAAGAAAACCAAGACAGGTTTAATGGAAAAAGGAGGATAGCAGGCAGCAGGTCTGGAAACCTCTGCAGCGGTTGGATTTGGTTGTACAGACGGGACTTAAAGGGAGGCCAGGAAAAGGAATAATTGACCATGAGCTCGTACGCCGTTGGTTTAATGGCGCTTATATGAACCTGGATTGCAATTGAAAGCAGCATTTACTAGAGTGAATCTGTCTTCTCGTCACTGCTCATAACCTCCACTAGATGACAAGCAGGGCGAAATTATGGCCCATACGCATCTCAATCACCCCTATCAACACGTGGCATCCTGCCGCCAACAGCACTGCACTAGTGCTGCTTTCAATGCAAAAGCACCTATACCTCTAAAGGTTTATATATTATATACACCAAACATTAGCAATCTTGACTAAGTTGGTTATAGCAGGGAAACAATTAAACCAAATATTTCAAATATGCTAAATATATTTAACCAGGGGGACAGAAACATAACTCCATATAAAAGATTGTTCTGTGTCGTGTTGCTATTTTAATTTTAAGCTCCCAGTTGGTTGATGAGGGTGTTCCCCAATGATTCTCTACATGAATGTTGTTTATTTTCCTTCATCTAAAACCTGTATACAAAAATTAAATGAAAACCCAATGTCACATACACTTAAATTGTGATTGTATGTGAGAAAGGCACATATTGATCAACTTAGGTAACCTTCTCATCATCCTGCCTTGTGCCCATCCATCACAGATATTACATTTATTCACCACACACACTTTTATCCATCCATCACATTGCTATCAGTCAGCAAATCTGCTTCAGCTGTTGAGATCTAACTGTCTGCAGCCTGAAAAAACATCTAGTATCTACTCACTTCACTGGGTTGAGTGAGTGTTTGCGTGTGTAACCTTCTACTGCCTCTGACAGACAGTCTCTCTCACACACACACACACACACACACACACTTTCTCCTACATGATTCTGAACTTGAGAATCAATGTGAGAGCAGGTCCAGCGTGTGATGCTCTCAGATATTGACTGAGATGTGGTGGGTGCCTGAGGTGGTATCTGTGTCTGTAAATGTTTTGATGGATTTGCAGCGTCCTGCAACTTCTGTTCCACTTTTTTTTTTTTTGAGCACATAGCCCCAATAGGCAGACAGACAACACATACACACACACGTAGGACGTATCCCTCTGTGGCAGCTTGGCAAGAAAGCATTTGAGGGCTGTGTGTGTGTGTGTGTGTTTTTATTTTTATTTTATTCCTGCATATACACGTTTTAATCATGGTAAGCATCTACTGTACATGCACCATAGGCACAGTCATTCTTTATTAACCCCAACTCGAGTAATTGCATCCAATCGATCACACAGTCTAACTGATAATTTTTTTTTTTTAATTTATTATAAAACCGTCTCAGTCCAGTGCTCACAGAGCAAAATTGTTTGTTTATTGGTACCCTGCGTTCTTCCGGCTCCTTGAGCATCACACCTTGGTGACAGTGGCGTGGGTGGCCAAAGTGCGCGGTTTACACAGCGACAGACTTCTCATTATGAGCTGTTGGATGCCATCATGCCCTTTTAACAGTCCAGATGTTTGTCATAGAGCCTGACTGAGAGGGGAAGGACATGCAGGTGTATGTGTGTGTTACTGAACGCTCACCCATGTGTTTTATGTCTATGTGACGCCTATGTGTGTCTGTTTGAGTGCGTATGTGTGTGTTTCACTTCTTTGACGCTCATGAGAGTACAGAGTGGGAGCAGTCGCACACGGGATGAGTGCTGATGAAGGGGAAGAGTTGCTGAGAACGCAGAGCTGCACCACACGCGCGCACTTTTTTTGTCGAACGCATCATATACTCACTTCAAGTCCAACAATGTAGGTTTTCACACAAGCCAACTGGGACTCTCGTTCATTTTATACCCCCACTTGGACGGAGGATGAATTGACTGAGAGTTTAGTGATCAAAGGTCAAGGGCTCTGTGGTCTTGGGTCAACACAATATTTCAGGAACACCTTCAGAGAATTTTATCATGGCCTGGTCTGGACAGACAGACATGTAAAAGTTCCAATCCCAGCACCATTAGTCCAGCTCAGATGACTGCACACCAGTATGTAACTATTCGGTTACTGTTTCTTGTAAATATAATTCAATATTTATTTTATTATATATTTGTGTTTGACATTTGTCCCGCTACTGGGTTTCCTCTGCCAGCTCTAGCTGTACTGTATTTAATGTCTCGTTGCAGCTGTAACATGCAGTCCACCATCATGCCTGTCTCACTGTGCCACCTGTACCTGAGATATAATTGTGCTGCGAACAGAAATGCAAAGTGCTTTGGAGGGTTTCTTTCTGTGGTCCCTGAACAGAAACGGCCAATGTTCTCTGTCAGCCCTAGAGAATTTAAAACTTCGTAACATACAATGAAGTAAATATCTCCAGAATTCCAGCATGTGGACATTTTAAATTGCCTTTGTTGTAAATAATTCCATATATTACCTGTGAATGTCTTTGACTTTTAAGTGTGAAGACATGGCTTCTTATCACAAAGTCTCTTCGTCCTCATAAAAGACAAGTGAAGTAAACATACCTGCAGTCAACTTATTCTAATGTGCTACCGCTTTCAGGAACAACAAAGATGGGAAAAGGCGGCTTATCAGAACATGCTTACTGCTGCTTGCTGCACATTGGTTAATCCGAGTGCAACATAACAAAGACAGTATGTTCTTTTTTGGTGTGTGGAATCAGAGTTTTAACCAGCTGATTGCTTGTCTTCCTCTGTAAGTGCCTTTTATTCAGCCCAACAAAATGCATATCAGGAAAATTGCAGCCCGGCCAGCTTATTTGCCTCAAGTGCTGCTGCTGAGATAGTCTGAGAGCAAAATGAAAGAAAATGGCCTGTGCTCATGGTTTGAAATAATACAGAAAAAGAAGAGGAAAAAAAAAACCCACGGTCTTACAGTCCCTCTCTCTAAATACAGGCCTGTTTTATTGTGAATTAAACTAGAGTGGCACACAAGAGGAGGAAGAGTTCGAAATAAAGAGAGCAGAGGAAGGGCAGGGAGAAGGCAGAGAGATAAGGGCTGAGGCTTAGAGAAAGGAAGAGGGCAGAATGAAGAGGAAGCATGGACGCAGAGAGGGTTGGGGGGGATTGCTGAATCAGAGAGGAACGAGAAGTGATGCTGCGATAAGTACTGCAGAGAGGAAGTGGGGCTGTCGAGATAAAGGCAAATTCAGACGGAGAGGGAGCAGATTAGAGGCAGGCTGCAACTTTTAAAAGAAAGATGGATGGAGGATACAGTGAGAGCAAATAAAAAGATGAAGGGAAAAGGCAATTGGGAAGAAAAAGGAAGGACACACAGAGGCCAAGGAAGTGTCTTCAATATCCCAGCCACGAGGAAGTGCCGATGGCCGTAACCACGGCAGTAGCACCGGTTGCTATAGGAACCAGCGGAAACCAAAAAACAGTCTGGTCAACAAGGGCAAATTGACTCTGTCCTTCCTCTTTTCATAGAGGGGAACACTAAGAGGACTTATACAGAGCTGCAATCACTATTTGTAAGCGTTTGGCATTTTTGCCATGTTCTGTTTCTCCAAACAGTGTTAGTGGTTTAAAGAAAAGTACAACAGAGCACGTAGGACATACAACCTGCAGCACACGTCCACGCGTTGTAAACATCCTCCAACACTGGTGGTCATCTTAGAGGGGAAGCAGCCGAAGTACAGGAGCCCGGTAGCTGCGAACAACGTGCTTATGTTAGTATTTATTAACTTAGTATCTCAGCAACATACCCGGCGAGTGCGATGGGGAAGGTTTTTGAGAGTCGCTTACATGTTGTAGCTTTGGTGACTTCATTCTGTCTTCGCCTGTTATATTTCGTAGACCTTAAAGGCTAAAGCTCAGAGCAGCTCCTGCTCCTTTTACCCAAACGTTTCTGATGCCAAGAGAAACCTCTTGTCTTGTGTATCAATAATGTACAGCTGACCAGTCGTTACAAGTCTGTAATATGTAGTGCACACGTTTTGGGTGTGTGCGTGAGTGTGTGTGTGAGTGAGAAGATGGTAGAGGAGACGGAGGAGAGAGAGATGCCTGCATACTGTGACTTGTCCTGTTCAGTCTCAGACAGCTTTCACGGATCCTGCGGCCTCCCAGCAGTACAGTGTGACACACACACACACACACACACACACACAGTCTTCCCCTTCAAGCCTGGTGCTTTGTATATAGAAGTAGGACAATTGAAGAAGAAGAAAGAAAGGAAAAGTGTAGAACTGAGAAAAAAAAACTGAAGATGAAAAATAAAAATACAAACAGGAACACACACACACACACACACACACACACACATCCCTCAGATTTCACAGAGGCCGTGCACTGCATAAGCTGTTCTCCAGTGCACTGGTGGAGCCAGTGGAGTTGCGGAGTGTTTTTTGGAAACTAGGTCATTGTTCCTCCCACTCAGCCTGTCTGATCCGGCGCATAGCCTGGCTTTCCCCCCCCCAACTACACACCTCTCCAGTCTCAATTCTTTTTCCTGGATGGATGGGAGGTTTGTTAAAAGTCAAGCACTTTTAACAAATGTCTACAAACATGCAAGAAAAAGACAAAACACACAAACACACACACACAAGTGGACACAAACGTCAAAGAAGCCACCTACTTTACTTGTGAGGTGTCAATATCTCCAGCGGTGCTCTCCTGTCCTCCTGCTCTGCTAATGCCTCCGCACCGACAGACCATCTTAGGGGCTTTTAAATAGTCAGCCTCTGCATATTGACCAGGCTCCGATTAAATTATACAGTAATTTATTCATTACTCATTTCACACGAGAAGGTGTGACGCACAGCCCTCGTAACAATCTGTGAGACATGCATGTCTACACACACACACACACACACACACACAGGACAGAGAGACTGCTGTTGAGGGAATAATAAAGCCGTATTCACGCAGGCATTTTCCCCGGCGTTAAGACTGGTTTTGTTTCATGCAGAGGTGAGAAACTGAAATTGGAACCAGGATGTCCAGTTACACAGTCAGGGGGACAGATTTATATGCTTGGAGTTTTCAATCCTAATTCCCAAAAAGTTGAGACGAAGTGTAAAACGTAGGTGAAAATACAATGCAACGATTTGCATGGTCCCACCATCAAGACAGCTTCATGCAACTTTTAGCTTTAACTTTTAAATATAAACTTCCAAAATCTGAACTTTATCACCATGTAAATACTGTAAAAAGAAATCTAGAACATGACAAAATGTGCAATATGCACTTTTATGTAAATCGTGGTATTACTTTAGTTTATAGATTAGCAGGCTTGGATAATGCACATTATATGATTTTTTATAGTTTTTATTCACGTCACAAGCCTCGAATGAGGTCTAAAGGAAACAGAATATTGATTTATTTAGAAACTCTCCAAACATCCAAATTGTTATAACAGCACATAACTAAACATTACATTACATTGCACAGATTATATTTTAAACGGATTCACGTTTCGCCTCGGTTAAACAGCTGCTCTATGCATCCTGACTGTATCAGCTGTCTGTCCGAATTAGGATGATTTGAGCACAACACGCAACACCTTGTGTTTTTTCCTACAGTTTTAGGTCTTATAATTGAGCAGCTGCAACTTTAATGCTCCCTAGTGTCAATACAGGATGCGTTGAGGTGTTACACTGAGTTGAGGTTACCTGTGGTTTCATACATGGTACATTCACAGTAGTTACTTGGGGCATAAAAAAACGAATGGGTTGACGTTTACATCAGCGAAACTTGAACTCAGGGCAGCAAGGGAGAACCTAGAACATGTCAAATAAAGTTCTCATACCACAGCTGAATATAAACAGAGGCCTGGAAAATGAAGTAAAATAATTCCAACAAGTGGATTGACAGAAAAAGCAGAAACGTTTTGCTAAATTTGAGTAGCTGATTTAAAAACAGTAGCATTGAATTTAGGATTAGATTAAATAGTATATCAGTATATCATTTGTACAGAAAAATAGATCATCGCTGAGCTGGTGAGAATGACATAACCAGGTTGGTTGACATAACCAGAGAAACCGATGAACGAGGAGTCAAAAAGAAGGCAAAGTTAATAAACATGTGCAGGCTAAAGGTTCATACGCTACAGTATGTGCGTTACTCGAAAGGGCTCAAAATTGAGAAAATCAAGGAAAAGCTGTGCCGCAGAGACGCCATACACACCTACACAAACACTCGCTAATCTGTCAAGGCAACAAAGGGAGACAAGCCAGGGCCGCATTTGCATGACAAACTGGCCCCAGTAGGTTGATTGAAGAGAAAACAATTTTAGTAGACAGGCTAACTGTGTGGTATGGTGCCTGCCACCTCTGGGTGGGCCTCGGGGCCCGTAATCAGAGAGCACTGGTGTGTGTGTGTAGGCGGCTGGTAGAATTGTGTGTGAGCCACGAGGTGTTCGTTAGGGAATAAGGGCTTTAGGAATATGGCAGGAAAACTGAAAAGCGTGTTTTCGCACAGCTGGTAGGTGTTTGTAGAGACGTACACATGTTGACTACTGGTCCACACAACCAACTTAGTCAATGAAATCAATAGAAACAAGGAGGCATGTACTGTGTATGTGATGCCATAGGAGACAAGTAAAGGCCTCTAGGGTTAAGCATTTGGTGCGTGTATGCGTGTGTGTGTTATGCACTGTGGGGACATTGGGAAAACAAGTCGTACGTAAAGCGTATATGTGTGAAACATGACTGTCATGAGGAAATCAGTCCCATTTTTTGGTTTATTTTATTCTAAACCTTTCTTGTCACTAGGGGAACCTGCAGACGCCTGGTTGGGCCGGCCCAGTCAAGGGTCAGGGAACGAAAGGACGGACAACGGATGAAGTCCTGACTTTCACTCCATCTGCGTCTGTGCTCTGCTCGTGTGTGTCATTAGCTTTAGGTTAAGCCAGGGAGTCCCAGCAGTGACAGGTTTATTAAATATCTGAGGGTCCACAGTGGACGTGGCGGGGTGGGAATCCCCCACTGCTCGTGTAATTAATGCGGCCACTCAATGCTCGTGTTTGGACCCTGTGTGTGTGTGCGTGTGTGTACGAGTATGTGTCTCAGCCTTTGCTTTTTACTTTACCAGCAGGGGTATATTTGTTAATGAGTAGGTGTTAGTCTAGATGGCGGTTTTCCTCGAGCTGCGGGGGCATAACATGCTGCTCTTGGGCTGAGGCAAACTTCCCTGCTGAGCGAGAGAAAGGTGAATTTGAGACAAATACAGTAAGAATGACTGAATGATGCTATGATTTGAAACCTGTGTGGTTTTAAGACGGTTTGGTTTAAAAACGACAACTTTGATGAAACACACTAGGTGTCATTTTTTGTACAGTTCCAGTCGGTAAGTGAACAGGCTGCCACCTTCAGCCTTGTTTGATCAGATAAACACTGGAATGGCCTCAAACCGAACTGCATGTACTCACTCCCTCTTTTTTCCGAGGAACTGTGTATATTTATGCCACCTCTTGCTCATGCTTGACACAAATATTATGTGTCTCCAGACAAACCAGTTTCAGACTACCTCCTCCTCTAGTTTTTAATTAGTGTAGTTCGCTTAGCACCTTCCTCTTATTATTTCATCGAAAGAGGATTTGTACACTTTGATGAGATACCTCAGATTAATAGACTGCAGAAATATTCCCTCTGTGTCCTGAGCGACTTGATGTATTAAATTATCAGTTGGATGTTTATTAACTAAGTTCAGTGAGATGTACAGTGAATTGGACACATTTATTTTCATATTTTGATTGCACAGTGATAATCAATTTAGTGCTTGGTCCAACCTTAGTTTTAAAGGTTTAAACACTGCTCGCCTAAGGACCGATAAAAAGCATAAAGCAAGTAGCGTAGATATCAGGTAAAACATAAAATGTGGAGCATTAAACGTGGCAGCACCATGGAGGAAGACTCATCATCATATTCACATGAATGTGACAGAAGTAGAGCTCTCCCACCTCTGTACTGTATTACTAGCAAACCTCACAACACACACACACACACACACATAAAGTCAGACAACTCCGGTGCAGCCTGTGCTCGGTTCGGTGTTCAGACTATTTCCAGCTCTGTGTTACCGACCATCTGGACTGTGTCACGATTTGCTTCCTACTCAAAGACTGGCTGGGCTTTTCTGTTCTATTTGTGCTGAAACATGCCAGTCACATGTGAACTCAGCTTCCTGATGGCACCATGCGGTTATACAGCATTTTTCAGAAATGTATGAAACGCTCCACATCTGGCAGTCTCGCGCGACTTCAGAGTGACCTGAGCCATCTCTGACTGTAAAGGAAAGTTTTGCGCCTATAATCTTAAAAGTAGAAGATGGTGTTTCCGGAACCTGGAGCTGGAAGCTGGTTCCACAGGAGAAGAGCTGGATGGCTAAAGGCTCTACCTCCCGTTCTCATTCTAGAAAGGCATGGAACCATGACGCCTTTAATGATACGATGGAGCTTGCTTTTCAAAGTAAGCAAAGGGTTTATTAGATTCTATTTTACAGGGAGTTAATGAAGGAAAGTTAAAGTCAGACAAATATTTATTGCGTTATTGGGGCGTTTTATTAGTAAGGAATAGTCGAGCCTATAGAGATTCCTGTCATATACATGGTAAAGTAGATCTGGTCTGATGGAGGTGAATGTGGCATTAAACATTAACATAAACATCAACATCATAATCCCTTGGCATGCTGGGTTGAGTGTGCAATATATAACAGGTTTACAAGACAAAGGGCTTCAGCAGTTTTGGCATTTAATAAATCAAACTCTTTTTTTTTCTAAAGTAGAATTGCTTTTCATCTTCTTTCCACCTTCCCACTAGTACCAGGACGCCTGTTGGTTTTCCTTGAGTTGTGTTTGATTCAGATATGGCTGCAATATGCGCCGTTTTGGCAGCTCCTTAATCACAAATGAGCTGCCACTGCTGACTGGATTTAGCGTTAATGTCGTTATGTTGCCTTGTCTTTGGTTTTAGCACCTCAGCGGTGAACACTATGGTGACAAGCTGTTGTGGGGTGATCTGTTGACCCCCTATAGTCCTGCTCGCTACTGCTGTAAAACGGGGACGCTTGCGGAGGGGGGGGGGGGGGGGGGGGCGGGGGGCTTCGCAAGCGCTGCAAGCTGTGAGGAGGGACGTTCACTGGCCTGGTGTACAAGCTGTTAACTTGGCGGTCCTGCTGCAGCGTCAGGCAGATTGCGGAGAACACTGACTGGCCTGGCGCAAGCTGTCGCGGGGTACGTGCTGTTTACAAGGTGTACGGTGGTGGGAGTGGGTCAACCTGGGAGCTGTGTGTGTGTGTGTGTGTGTGTGTGTGTGTGTGTGTGTGTGTGAAATTCAACCGGGGGGGGGGGGGTCACTGGAAGTGCTTATGTTAGTGGGGGTGGCATTACTGCTAACCTGTGTATCAGGAAGTACTGCCAGGGTGGTGGTTTGTCTGGGGTGGTGCAACATGTTCCCACTACTATCCATCTGTCAACCCTTGTCCCAAACACAGCATCTCTCGCCTAATGTAATGTTTTCATTATAGTCCTCGATATGAGAGCTATGGCGTTTTGTGTGGTCGAGACCAGTCAGGCAGAGAAAAGAAGAAGAGCCGTGAGTACTTACAGCAGCTTGTTCATATAAGCATCCATCTGCTCCGGACCTGCTGCCCTCACTGTCAGAAGCTTATGCTGTGACATTCTCAGATGTATGTGGGATAATTCCTCTTTAGATGGTTTGGTCTTATTTTTGTATGATTACAAAAACGTGTGACATCACCAGGTGTGTTATATGAAACCTTGGAGCAGATGTGATACCTCTGTTGTGTTTTATCTTTACCTTTTTGTTTTTAGATGCACATTGAACTCAACATGCTCTAGTGAGGCCGTGGTTCACGCGCCTGTAGAGGTGACTGTGTGAGTAGCACAGTGTGTGTGTGTGTGTGTGTGTGTGTGTGTGTGTGTGTGTGTGTGTGTGTGTGTGTGTGTGTGTGTGTGTGTGTGATAGTTGCTGTGTGCTGCCTGCAGTGAACAACCATCACACACACTCGCATTGAAACAGTAACAACAATCTGCTGGTTCGTTTTAAAGCATGCATTCCGTGTGTGCACGTGTGAATGTCTTGTGTGTGCCTGGAACTTCTTGTATGGATTTTTAACAGCAGGAGGCCATAACCTGCACCATCCACACTCTGTAATCACTGCTGTTTATGGCTGCATAAAACACACGCACACACACACACTCTCTTCTTCCCTTCATTTTTATACACACACACACACACACACACACACACACAGAGGCATTTATAGCTCCTGTCTGTTTCACTGGCTATGTGATTATTGTCGTCTGGTTCAATGCTCACACACACACGCCTTCTCGGCTCTCGCCGCCACTTTTATTTCTCCTTTCCTCATTTTTGTTTTCCCTTTATCGGCTGTGCTTTGTCCTTCTGGTGGCAGGAGAGCGGCAGCGGTTGTAGTGCTGCGTCTGCGCTCGCCCCGCCGAGCCGTGTGCCAGTTCAGGAGATTGGCATTAAAGCCAGACATGAGCTCATCTGCCCAGCTGGGCAGACAGCCCATTACAATGCTCAGCAGGGCCCTACCGCAGGGGTGAAAAGAGCTCAATACCTGCTGATTATCTACTCTTTCGTTCTGTGTCTCTGGCTCCCTCTCACCCTCACTTACAGGCTTTTGCGTTGCTCTCTTTCCTTATTCTCCCCTCGTCTCTTCCTCTCGCTGGCATTTTTTGATTTCACACTCCTTGTCCTCTTCCTGTCTTAATCTACCTCAGGTTCTGACGGTCTCTTTCTTGGTCCGTCTTATTCAATCAGTTGTCCTCTCATTCAGACCCAAGCTCATCCTTTTTGACTTTCCCCGTTTCCACCACATACACAACTTCTCCGCGAGCGCCGTGGTGCTGTTTCCTGTTGCAGTGGTGCCTGCGGCAGCAAGAGAGATGGGGAGGGGTGGTTTTGCAAATGACGGGTGGAAGTGAAACTTGTGTGTGTGTGTGTGGGTGCTTGTGCGTGTTCGTAGAAATGACAGGAGTGGGAAACAAGACAGCTGGTGCACCTGTATGGACGGGATATGACACAGCACTGAAGCCAGACAAGGGCAGGAAGCAAACGCCATGATGTGGCTCGCCAGACGTTTTTATTGAATGCAGCTCTCTGCTCTGCAATCTGACTGTCTGGAGTGGCCTTTCTGTTACTTAGCGCTCCACTGGAGATGCCAAGCTGCAGTCCATGCTGAGGCAAACACTGTCTCTCTCTCTATTTCTCTCTCTCTCTCTCTCTCTCCAGGTTCGTCAGCTGGTGAGATGCATTGCAGTTAACTCATGAATCCCATTCAGCCTTTGCATGAATCATATCATCCTTTTGTTTCAAGGTTGTTCTGTACTGACACACGCTGATATCGCTGGGAATTTGGAGTTACTGGTCTGACTGACAACGTTATGTTAGAGAAGAATGGATCGTTTGCTTTCATCAGACTAGACAAATGAATGAAGCTTCACCCCTATGAGAACCGGTATAATTAGCGATATTCAGTCCAAACTGGTTAGTGCAGTGAGTAGATTTACACAAGTTACTTCATATACTCTGTGTCTATGTGTTCATATTATCACTGATTGTTTAATAATTACTATGATTAAAGCATGTTGACTGGATGGGACGAGGGATGAGTGGTTTTCCCCTCTATGTAAGTGTTAACTTATTTCTTAAAAACTCTTTCATCCTAGTGTCTTTTGTGTGTACATTTCAACTTGCCTGGCCTTTTCCTGACAAACACAAGTTCGAATGGACCGATTCCCCATATGCGCCACACGATGGCGCACACGGGCTCAGAAGGAGCTGCTGCTCTGACTTTTCAGAAGGGAGGCACAGAACTGACTGCCACTGAGGCGTTGTGTTTTGAGTTGGCCTGCTCACACATTTGGTGCGTTCATTTATCCTTTATTATAAGAACGAGTCACATATTTGTCTTTCGTGTATCATTAGAATGTTGGACACTTGTTAGGTAAACAAGAACTCACACTCAGCAATGTAAACTCCAGTAAAGCTGACTTCCCATAACTGACAGCCACCCAACATCATTTATTCTCTGGATGTTTATCTTGCGGTAGCATTGCCTATAAATAATAAAGAATAATATAA
Source organism: Macropodus opercularis (assembly GCA_030770545.1). Lineage (NCBI taxonomy): Eukaryota > Metazoa > Chordata > Actinopteri > Anabantiformes > Osphronemidae > Macropodus > Macropodus opercularis. The sequence goes on along the minus strand of CM061104.1, from coordinate 4,564,060 downwards.
GAAATAGCCACGTCGCTAGGAAAAGGTGCAGTAATCTGTTAGCACCGGTTTGAATTATATTTTGGGCCTTGGCCTTGTTGGCAAATACGAGTTTTAACGATCAACACGGAGGAGTAGCAGGAAAAGACACACCAGGGGTTGAATGTACGGGACGACGTGTGAATGTCACGTGTGACAGTGACCTCCCATCAAGACCACACCCCCACCCCCCCTCGCTGTTGTTGCAGCAGACAGCAGCTCCTCAATTTGTTGCTTCAATAAAACGATGACAGCTGCCAGGTGTGTAAATTGCATCAGGATCTATTTTTTGCCTCCTTCCTGAAGTGTCACTTTGCTCATGAAGGAGTGTGGACATCACTCTTAGCTGTCGAGGAAAACAGTTCTACATTATTAGGTACAGAACGTGGCTGTTGATGTAGCATGTAACATCTGCAAGAGGTCTTTGCTTAGCTTAATTGTTTCCATTTGCAGCGATCCAACTTAAAATGTAAACACTATAAATATATATATACAGTCTATATATGATTTGATTTTGACATAGATTGAAAAACACATGTTACTTCATGATCATATAATATTCAATAGCCATATTTTATAGCCCTTGTCTTTTGAATGGATTAAATAAACCCTATATTTGTTTTTTTAGGGATCACCTGGATATTTTTCAGTGACCTCTAAAGCTCCCTAGACCATAGTTTGAGAACCTGCAGGTCTAGAATGGCATTCAGAGTCTCTCTCAGACTTGAATGGCCTGGTTTATTTATAGACTGCCCACGGTCCTGCGCTAGACTGCAGTTTGCGTGTGCACACGTGTGTGTGCATGCATGTATGTGTGTGTGTTGGGTGGAGGGCTGCACTGCTGGTTAGATCCAAAGGGGAGGAGGTGGAGGGGTGGATTACGAGGTGGAGGTGTTGCACATGTGCCCCTGAACCACAGGCCTAGTGCAGGGGGTCACGTCAAGGTTAGCTCCTTCAAAGAGCTGTCTCTATTGGCTGCGGCCTGCTCTAACCAGGGAGTGAAACTCAAAGCCCTCTCTCCACCCTCCCCAAATAACACAGCATCCCCCTCACCCCACCCCCAGGCTCCCCTGCCCTCCTTCATTGTCAACCGCAACCAGGCCGTCTGCTACTTTTCTGAGTCAGGTCAGCCCTCCCTTACAAGCCCACCCATGCACACCCACCCACCACTGCAACCCAGACACACATACACTATATTGCCAAAAGTATTCGCTCACCTGCCCTGACTCACATATGAACATAAGTGACATCTCATTCCTAATCCATAGGGTTCAATATGACGTCGGTCCCCCCTTTGCAGCTACAGTATAACAGCTTCAACTCTTCTGGAGTGTGTTTATGGGAATTTCTGACTATTCTTCCAGAAACGCATTTTGTGAGGTCACACACTGATGTTGGACGAGAAGGCCTGGCTCTCAGTCTCCGCTCTAATTCATCCCAAAGGTGTTTTAACGGGTTGAGGTCAGGACTCTGTGCAGGCCAGTCAAGTTCATCCTCACCAGACAGATCCATGTCTTTATGGACCTTACTTTGTGCACTGATTCCCATTATTTGGATGAGTGAGCAAATACTTGTGGCAATATAGTGTACAAACATACAGTATAACCCTTGTCCCAGCCCTACTATGTTGCTGCCTTCTAGTCTTCCTCGTACACTGAAGTTGTCATTAAGTGTGTCAAAACACATTTAAACGGTTTCGGAAAGAAATGGGCATGTATAGTGAAAATTTAAAACACTATTCACTATAGTTGCGTATTTTATAAGTAATAATTTTGCCCTGTCGTTGAGCCGTTCAAATTATAATAGGAATTTACACCACGTCTTACCTGAATGATTGGCAACGACCGAGCCTTACAACCCAAAGGGATTGTTTACAACTTAAACCAACGAGGACTCGTGTTGTTAAAGATTTAAACCCAGACCTGATTATCAACATGTATTTCCCATGTTTGTTTGTTTTAGTATATATTTCTTTTGGCCGCTCGAGTTCAGAATTTCTGTGCCGCTCCTGAAAGCAGCGCGTCTTTCCCCTCCTTGTCTGGCTTTTTTTTTTTTCTTCTTCGGAGTCCTCCGATTGGCCACAGCGGCAGTATGTCAGCGTGTGGGCGGGGCCTAAGCCCTACGTTGTCTTCTCTTCTGTGCTCGTGCAGAGGAAGGGCAGCTGCTCTCAGCGGCAGGGGAAGGACCGGGAAAAAAAAAACATTAGGAAAATGCGTTAGCTGCGGGCAATGGCTTGTCCCCCCGAACCCTCCTGCTAATCAACTCCCTTTCCCTCCTCCTCCTCCCCCCACCCCCCCACCCCCTCGGCCGCTCCTTGGCAAACATGACGTGATAGAATTCGTGGAAAAAAAAAAAACCAACAGTGTGGAGTTACTCGTAGCAGCGGACTCTGCTGCCTGGAAGTTTTTCTGCGCGCGTTCCTGTCTCGGGGGCCCCGGACCGTGGCGGCGGCGCTGCTGTCCCCGGAGTGGTGTCCCGGTCCGCTCAGCCCCATGCAAAACCTAACGGCCCCTGGCGGCCCCGACGACTCCAATGTCACCTGCTCCTGCAACTGCACCGCTTCCCAGCCACAGGGAATGGAAATATGTGAGTAGCGCTACTCTGCGTTTTCACTCGACCTTAGAACGTAAAGGGAGACTCGACTCGACTCGACTCGACTCGAGCGGCTAATCCGTTTTATGTGCGCTCTGGAGTGGCGCAACAGAAGGACAACAAATTAGACTAAGTATCCAACCGAGATGATAAACCAATTCAGCTGTGGGCCGTTCAGTTCACACACCCTATAAGTTATTCGCAGTTTAGAAACTTTAGCGTGTCTTTAATGTTTTCGCACAGTCGAAAGTGAGTTGAAGCTCTTACTTTATTTAACACGGACGCACATACGTGCAGCCATCGGAATGTTAAATCCTATAGTTTTGGAAAGCGTTGCCCTACATTTCGCTTTAGAAGCGCTTTTTTCTTTCGTTTTAAATTGTGTTCACGGCTTGTGCGTCTACTTTCTAGGCGTGTTTTGCAGCAGGGCTTGTTTTTAGACGAATACGTTGACCCCCCCCCCCGCTTGATCTGCACGCATTACTTGGATAATCACCCCCAGAGGGTTAAATAGTTTGCTTGTCACCATAGACAGGAAAGGCTGGAATGGTATGTTGTGTCTGTCCGCCTTCTGAGCAGCCCGGAGAGGAGCTATCATTATCGGCTCTCTAATGCTGCAGCCTGCTAGATCTGTTGCAGATGTTCCACTTTTATAACTGAAGCCAAGAGGAGCACAAAGACGAGCAAGCCAGCAGGCAGGCGAGACAGGTAGACATGCAAGGGTGAAGCCAGACAGAGTGGGAATGAAAGTCTTGAGAGATCTGCTGACGGACGGACGGACAGATGGAGAGGGAAGAACAGAAGGCAGGTAGATTCAGAACCGGGCAGCCAGACAAGTACTGACGGAAACGTTCAAGATTCAGATGCAGCAAAACTTTATTCATCCCAGTTGTTTGAATAGACAGACGCATCTAAAGCCAGGCAGACAGATGTGTCGACGCACTTGTGGACAAGATACAGACAGACAGACAAAGTTATAGTGTTGTGTAATTTTCCAAGAGAACGCAGGCTATTAGATTTGGATTTGGCAGCAGAGCATGGCAGCGCTGACGCCGCGCTGTAACCAAGAAGTATACGCTTGCACGTCTGTCTGGCAGATGCACTGGCAGTTCCACCATTTGTTTTCTGGGGCATCGTTGTAATGCCAGCAAAGGGGGAATGAGACACACACTGACAGTCAGACACCAGTGCGTTCACAGACACGGTGACACAGCACAGAAAGAGAAAAGAGAACCTAATTAGATAATCCAGTAGAGGTGCCACCGTTTTCTAAATTGAGCAGAGACGGCACACGCACAGGTCATTGCAGCGTCTTTAACAGCAACGTAAATGGTATAGTTTCCGTGTTTAGTGATTTATCTAAACGCTGCTTTGGCAGTTTCAGCGCATTTCTCGTAATTGGAAGGGAGTTCTCATCCTCGAGGGGTTTGAAATGGTCGTGTCCTACTGTAGTGGCCGTCTGGTTTGAAAAGAGCCCTTGTTTGTCGGCCGTGTTGTCATGCAGACTCGGCAAGGCTGAATAATGTAGCTCATGCTTTGATGATTTCTCTGGCTGAAGACAAGAGCTACAGTCTGCCTCTCTCTCTCTCTCTCTCTCTCCCCCTCCTCTTTTTTCTTTTTTTTTTTTTAAAGAGGAGTGGGAAATCGGCCTGTTGTGGCTCCTCTTTATTCAGACAAGGAGGAAAATTGAAAGGGACTAGGAACACAGAAAGATCACAGCACATACAGTGTGAACAGGAACCCAACATGTGCTACCCGAAAGACAGAGACCTTTTAACAAGCGCTTGTCTCTAGCTGCCGCTGTGCTTGAACTGAATGTTCAGTTACAGTAGCTCGTGTGGCGTATTGTCAAATCATGATACTATAATGTCCCAAGGCCTCACACAGACTTTTTTTTGTAGCCTTAACATGCAGATAATAGTGAGCACTTCTCCCTTTGGTGATATTTTCAACCTACAATGATTGGATTTATAATTCAGATTTCATGGGAGGCATTTTTTTGTGTGTGTGATGTTTTCCCTGCAGGCAGACCCTCTGCAATCCTTTCCCACTGTCAGTTAATGTGTCTGTGTTGACTGTCACTAGTACCAGTCCAGTCTTTTTTTTACACTAGTAGGAATTGACCAATATACCAACTGTGTGACGTTGCATCACTTCTACGTGTCCATTGACCTGATTTTTACGGCTGTGCAGTGGGTTTGTTGGCTTTATTGAGACAGAGCGTAACTAGTGTGATTATAAGATTGAAAGAAGTTTATTTGTGAGCAACTGTCAGCGTGCGCACGCTCCTTTTTCACACTGTAGCGGCCACTGTTGCACGATATAGCAGCACACAGGAGAATGTTGTAGAAGAAGAAAGCAGACGGACATTTTTCTGTAGTTTCACAGTTTTGGTACGTAGACGTCAGCTTGCTTTTCTGTTTTTTTTTGTGTGTATTGTATCTGAGAGGAGGTGGTGTTTGGGATCAGATTTTCTCTTATCAGTGAGACAATCACCAAGAAGGAACCACTGAGTTTCAAAAACGCAGACGTATCGTGGCACGCGCTGGGTTTTGCGCCACCTTCAGAGGATGCGTGAACTGAAATTTAACTTGATGAATGTTGACAATTGATAAAGAAGAGTCTCCAGGATCTCTGCTGTAGCTCAAATTCCTATGATGTTTAAAAGCCATTATGCAGTTACTGGTTAATACACCAACCAGTCTGGACCATAATGATAAAAGTATGATGTGATATGAAATAAATGTCTCTAGTACTCATTACTTAATCTCTGATTAGAAAGTGACAACACAGTCATATTTTTTTAAATTCGCAATTAGTCCTACAGTTGATTTTGCCGTTTCAGATTTTTTAAAACTGAAATATCAAACTCTATACAACCATGTGCGCTCCATGTGTGTCTGTGTATGTAACAGCTAGCACACAGCAGGGGACGGCCAGCCAGACGGACGTAAACGGCCTGATTTGTAATCCTGTGTATGAGTGGTGTTAGTGTGTAGGTGGCAGCAGGGTCATCTGTCAACTACCTCAGGCCAAACATGCACACTGGCTACTTGTTGACTCCTGATACATACACAAAGGTGTACACACAGGGACATGCAGACACATTTGCACACACACACAAAGGCACTTTCAGACTCAGCCAATATTTACCCTGCAGTCTCCAGCCAATCCAATCTAAGCTCTTTACTGTTTGTTTGGGGTTTGTTTTTTCCCCCTTTTTATGTAATGCTTGTTTGTGGAGGTGTTTTGTTTTGGCAGTAGTTTGTTATACTATTAATGAATTTCAATAATGTGACTAACTCAGTGTATGAAATTCTAGGACCTGGGGGAAGGGAGTTACGGAGACAACCAAATAATTTTTGTCATCCTTCTGCATGGATTCATTCCTTACACTATGCCGTGATACTTCCATAATCAGAATAAAATAAAGATAGCATTTGAAAAGAAAAACGATGTCATCAGGATGAGTTTTTGATATACATGTATCCCAGAAGAGAATCACACAAAGTGATTAAAAAATTGAAGAAGTAATATTTAAGGTAAAATAATTTAGTCTGTGTGTCAGTGTTGAACCTAGGGCTTCCTTTGTGATTCTATCAGTTGTAATTTTATAAAACTAAAACTTGAGCTGAGTGGCACATGTAATAATAATATTAAGTTGTGTCAACACACATGGCTGTGAAACAAACGTGAACGCACTTGTGTGAAGCGAATGTACATGTTAATAATTTGTAATACTAATTAATCTAAAAGACATTTACCTTTTTAGATGAATACGAATAATAGAGTAAAAAGTAATAATAATAATAGTGAGAAACGCAATTTCCATAGAATATCTTTAAATCTACAAAATGGAATATTTGGAATCTACTGTAGTTAGTAGTAACATGAGACTCAAAACTAGTTTGTTGAGCTTCCCTCACCCTTCATGGCTTTGCTCTGCACAGCACTTCAGTTGTTTGTCATCGTGCAATTACATAACTGACCAAAAGAATGTAATTGGTCTGCTCTGATTGATTCGTTAGGAAGCCGAGCTTCACTCAGAAACCTTCAGGGTGGAGTATAACTGCACCGACCATTTGTTTTACCAGGGTTTATCTTTTTGCGGACCTTGAACCAGCGCAGCTCAGCTCACTGAATCTGAGTAGGTCAAGTTGAGGCAGCAATCTATGCAACGCAGGGCAGGGAAAAGGTCAACCAAAGTGTTCTTCCACTCGTTCCAGCAGCCCCTACACTGCCCACTGCTTCAGCCACAGCAGCATTCACAACCCCACCTCTGGCTGCTGGGATTCCCTTTGTGTCTAGGATCTGCACCCCCAATCTCACACGCACACCGCTACAGACACCCTAGACCCCTCCTCTCGAAATGCCCTTGGGACCAGGGCAGATTTGTAGTCCTAGTGTGTCTGAAGACAGGCCATCCATCAAGTGTGTGTGTGATGGCAACAGAGGGGGGTGGTTAGCACCGGTAGTCTACTCTCTCAGTCAACATTTATTTACACACAAGTTTGACTGTCTGGGATGCTAAAGAGCTCTGCTGAATGAATCAGCCCTGCTGTCTCCCAGGACTGTGGATGTGGACATTACATTCCACATCCACAGTCAATTACATTTGTGCCCCAGACATAGGTTGTCATATCAGTATGGGCATATTGGTGACAAGGCTACATTTAAAAGCACTACTGCTATAGAGATACACGGTCCATCATTGTGTGATGTTAATGTTTTGGCTCGATAGCATTTTACAGAGGAGTGCGCCGCAACAACAAATTCTAGCTTTCTGCATGTAGTTTAGCCAGGAAGCCGCCTGCTTTGCACGTCTTCTTCAAATGTAGAAATTCTGTGTTTATCATGGTTGTGAAATTAAAGCGTTCTCCAGAAGCAACATCCTGCAGCATAAATCTAGGCCTTTCAAACACATTGATTTAAGTCACTGGAAAAAAATAACACATACAAAAAATCTTCTTCTTATTATTATTATTATTATTTTCAGTGATGCCCTTTGACTTGCTTAGTCATGAATCAGAAAGCCAGTGAATAGTCCCTGAGGCAATCGGAGAGAATGCAGTAACTCATAACAAAACTTAACATTCTGCTTTGAGCTAGTGTTGTCTGTGGGGTGTTTTACTATCATTTTTTATCTTCTTAACCCAGTTTAACCTTCCAGGCTGGAGTCAAGCGGCACAGGATGTGTGTGGGAGTCAGCAGCCTCTGGTTCCTGAATCCTCCTCCTTGTCTTCCACTCATCTACTACTTTTATTTTTCATTAGTGATTCAGAAGCCTGTCTGATTTTTTTTTTTTTTTGGTCACTCTCTGTTCTCATCCAGACAACACATCAGACGGTGGTGTCTGATACCTACTACCCCCTCTTCTCCTCCTCTCTCTTTTTTTTGGTCCCCCTCTCCCCTGAGCAGCCACCAGCTGACCCCAATCAGGCACAGAGCCGCTCTATTGTCTAGCCAGGGAGAGGGTACTCTCACTGGTCTGGCACACACAAACACACACACTCACCCACACACATACACAGGGAGTCAGAGGGAGATAGCGGCAGTCTGGTCTGGTCTGGTCTGTCTCTGACTCCCAACCCCCAACTACAAAGCACCGTTCTTCTCCTCTCTTCCTCTTTTCATTTTCTTCTTTTCCTCTACTCATCCCATCACCACTGCAGACATCCCAAACTCCCTAACCCTTTGAGTTTGATATCAATATTGTAATACCTATTTTTTCCCCCATCATTCAGCAACATTAAAATAACAGGTCAATGTAAGTAAGAGAAGTAATATAACATAAGACAAATGCATCTTTTGTGAGTTGAGTTAGTTTCGGATTTTTTGTTTTGTTTCTTTTAGATACATTTGCGGGTTAGTCTGATTGACCCGCTTGTTATTCTGCTGGAAGCTAATGTGGCTTCTGCCTAATTTGCTAATGATCATTTGGACTTTTGCTCCACGCAGTGTGGAGGTCTTGTTTGTGAATTATTAATATAGGTCACAGTCACAGTATACTGCCTGGCTTAGCCCAGCACTATTGCAATGCTTGGCCACCTTTTACCCACAGCCTGTCTGTCAGTCAGATTAACCCAGTGCATCACCTATGCAGCAGGCCTGGCTTCATAAAAGGATCCCCACCGACAACTGTCAATGTCCATCTGACAAACTGTTAAACTCATTCATATGTAATAATAATATGTGTACTTAAACTATCTACGCTTACCAGGTACCACCCATGGCTCCTCATTTATAGAACTGTTAATATAATAATTAAGAGTTCATAAAACCTCATAAGAGACCTACTTCCCATGGTGAATTCCATCTGAATATTTGTGTGCATGAGGCGCAAGCAAATGGTCAAGGTGCCAGTTGCTGCAGTGAATGTCTGCTAGTCTGGCTGAATGTCTAGGATCCGGAGAGAGAGAGCGAGTGAGAGGGAATGCATGTGTAAGCCCCACACAGAGACAGACATGCCCTCTCAGCTGTTTTTGTCTGCTGGAGCACAGAGAGCGAGAGAGAAAGAGACAGACTGCAGCTCTTTGCAGTGTTGAATGGCTAGGAATCAGCCTCTGTCCAAAATGTTTTACTTCTGCTTCAATCCAGTGTATGTTACTGATAAAAACACCTCACTTAACATTTCCTTCAAGCTGTGATCTTAAACTGCCGCCTGCCGCCTGACAAGAAAGCGAAGCCACCATGAGCACAAGCAGTAATGAAAATATTAGTAAAAGGTCTATGTGCATGCACACTGCTTAGTTGTTACCATCTTTGGGTACACCTGGTCTTTGTGATGCCTAAAAAAGGTCCTGCCTCGTCGTGTCAGATCTTTTTTATTTTGCAACGTTCACCTTGAGATGAACTCCCCAAGTGGTTCTTCCAAAGACAGTGGAGAAAAAGAAGAAGTGGGCGGTGTGGGTGGGAAGGAGGCGTGCGAGAGAAAATGCAGAAAAGATGAGAGGGAAAAGAGATGGAGAGGAAGAAGAGACTCAAAGAGTCAAGTCATCGCCTGTAGAAAGTGAGTTTTTAGGAAGATTTCGTTGTCTCGTTGTTTTGATGACGGGGCTGACCTACCCTTTGTACTGTCCCCGAAATGGATGACCTCGTGCTCTGTACTGTTCCCAATAGTAGCGGCAGTTCATAGACAGGTTAGCACATTTTGATGCAATATCTTAACGTAACGCCTGCTTAGAAGTATTAAATCCAATTAATACTAGACATATAGAGATTTTTGGACACTATATAGATCTGCTGGGGTTTGAGGTAGAGCTGATGGATCATCTCTGCAAGCCTGAAACATTCTGGCCATTGGTTTTAAGCTCTTTTCTACTGCTCTTACTAGTGCCTTGAACGCCTCCATGCTTCATCTTTTTCAACTGCATCTTGCTATGGTCGTTTCCTCTATTGTCAACAGCTGTTGGTCAGTATCACATTGAAGTTCAGCCTGCGGTCATGGCCAAGTGTTCTAGGGCGTAAACAAAAAGTTTAGCAATAGGACTTTTCCCCCACACACATACTTCGCTTTATCTTGCATTTTTCCCCTTGCACAACTTGCCTTTCCGTCCTGTTTCCACCAAAGTAGCTTTGCTGTCAGTTGTGCGCTTCTCATTTTCACCCATCTTTCTTATCTTTCCTTCTGGTCTCTCTACTTTCACTTCCTTCCTCTCTTTTCTGTCTTCATCTCTTGCTTCTGCCTAATCCTGCCTGCCAGGCATTGCTTCATGGTTGTTAAGCATCTCAACCTGAAGGGGAGGAGGGAGAAGGCAGCTAGTCATGTGGCGAAGCCTATTGAGCGACTTAAGCGTGGTTGGTTTGCTCTGTTGGCTCGGCACAATGAGTCCGCATGTGGAAGACATGTTTACACACCTTCATTCGAGAGTGGGAAGGAGAGAAGAGTCAAGGGGGGGAGGTAGGAGACAGGAGGTGGCCTAGAACAGAGGGAGGCAGATATGTTGACAGCAATGAAGTGAAAGGTAGGAGGTGGGAGAAGCATAACGAGGAAAAGGAGAGCAATAAATAATAAAAGATTAAAGAGAGATGGATTAAAACTCAGACAGAAACAGATGCATTCGTACAGACTAAAGGAGACCGAGGATTGTGACAGAGTGAAACAGACAGGCATAATGAGAGACAGAGGAGAAACGGACTAAAATAGAGACAGACAGTACATCTCAGTAGAGAGATGGTGAGTATGACAGTGAGTCATAGCAGAATAAAACGCCACGCAAGCATATGCTGCTACTGAGGAGCCATGTTTTTTCACAGTCAGACATGGTTAACGTCCTTTCTCTTTTCATTTTTGTGTCTCTGTCCTGTAGTTTGAAATGTAATACAGCAACATAAAACCGACAAAAACATGCATATATATGTGATTATTTAGTAAAAGAATAGTGGTCAGTGCATGACATTAACTTTGTTCATCTGATAGGAGCAGCAAATCTTAATAATTGAGAATTGGAACAAGGACATATTCAGCATTATTTGTTGAAACTATTCATGGTGACTGTATTATAAATGTGCACTGTTATCTTCTGTTTAAATTATTTCAACTCTATTAAAAAAATGAAATGATTAGCTGATTTTATAAGATTTGGGGGAGAAAACAACTTTGGCTTGTGGATTAATGGCCAAATTTAGCTGGTATGGGGAAATAATTGAGCCTTTTAATGGCCAGCTGAGTGGCTTTTTATAGTGATTTAAACAGACCATCCACCTGTGTCTGGGTTTGACAATAATAATTAATCTCAATAATTAACAAAGTCCTGATTGACCTGATGAATTGTTTGGGACTGATAACTGTGAATTTGCATACCTGTTGCACATCCCAAAGAAAAACAGTAATTTTGTTACCTAACTCACAATGTGACAGGAGGAAAACATCGCATTATTTTACAGTATTTTGTAAATACCCAAATGAATGTGAATACCTGAAATGAACTCAAAAAGAAGCGGTGGCGTGATGTGAGTGAGAGAGGTGGAAAACTAGGTTTTAGACGGCACTGGAAAAAGCATTTACCACCACTGTTCATACGTCATTGACCTGCTTTAGCACAGCTTCATGTTGAGCCTGGCAAGCAGAAATGTTGGACCATGTTGGTTGCAGAGAGGATTGAGTTATTAAAGATAGTTAAGAGATACATATAGTTTGATTATGCAGCAAGTTTTTTTTGCAAACATTGCTCTTCGATTTAAAAAATAGTATATATCCTTGATGTGAAAAGACTTAAATATGTCTCATCCCTTCGTAACAGTGTGCATTTCATTTACCACACGGAGAGTTTCTGAGTGCTGTCGGTATGAAATGATGTATTTTGATAGTATTTTTGGCCACATCGCACACTTCAAGGCTCATGTCCCCCAGAGTCTCCTGTGTTCCGCCCACACAGTCCCCTGCTGTCTCTGTTTTGCTGATCGCACCAGCTATGCAGACTTTGCAGCACATGTAGACGTCTGGGAGGTGTCTCTTACCCCATACCAATGTTGAAAACCCATGTTAGGGTGCATGCTGTCTTCCCCCCCTCTCCTCTGGGGAGGAGGTGCGTGTGATAGTCGGAGGGAAGGAAGGATTGACTGTATCAAATTAACGTGCCAGGAGACGCAACGATGGCCAGAGACGGACAGAAAACCAGCCGATTTCTTTTCCCTTGTGTTATTCGCTTTTTCGTGGTCCAGCCTCGGAGATGGGGCCCAAAACTAAGCTTTGGTGTCAACATGCAACATTGACCTGTGCAAAGATGATGTATGTACATTCTGTAGCAATATAGACATTGGCATTTGCTAATCACTGAAAAATGAATCAGTTTGCACACTGTTATCATATTAGTGAGAATAAAGTGCACCTTCGTTCTCATTTCATTGACTGGGCTTTTACTACAGCCTGATTGTCGTTATCATTTAGTGACATTAGAAAGCCTAGTATATTTTCTACTATACTCATGTCTGCTAATATTTTACCTTTCCAAGAACCAGTGTTTTCAGTGTATTACACAAGACATGGCATCTCTCTGTGTCTCTGTGCTCTAATAGGGTGATTTTGTGGCAGAGATTATTGGTGGGAATTAGCTCATTGTGTTTGTACAACCTTTTTAACTGGGAAAACAGTTTTAGCACACATATACCTTAAACCGTCATACACACACACACACACACACACACACAGACTTCAACGCATCCAAGTAAGCGTCCTACATGCACACACTCATTTAAGCCTGACCTAAGTGTGACCCTGCAGTCTGGTTCATTCACTTAGTGAGAGTGGTGGGGGGTGGGTTGTCTAGACGCTATCCTGTCTGGCTGGCACTAATAATGTACACATACACCTGAGACAGTGCAGGCCAACTCTGACTTGTGTGTGTGTGTGTGTGTGTGGGGGGTGACATGTTGAGCTGCCTGTGTGTCTGTCATCTCTCATCTCAGTGACTGGATGAATACTTTAACACTGCTCCCCTCAGTGCTTTACTGCTGTTCAGGAATATCGCTGCCTTTGAATAGTGGTAGTGAAGTCGTCCACATTGTAATAGTGATGACATGCTATCACAGAGTCCTTAGTCCTTGTGGGATTTTTCCAGGGGCGTAATCAGCGATTTGGCCAGATTAAAAAAAAAAAAAGATGGAAAATGTATTGTGCCTTTTGATGTCCTAAAGGGCTTTCATATCCTGGTGGAGTCAGTCTTGTATTTTTGCGTTTCCGTTAGCTTTTATATGATTCTGTCTACTATTGTAACATTTGACCTGTGAAGGTTACCACCAGAATAAATGGGATTCTGGGAATGTTGCTATGAAGAGAAGTCAGAAGTGGTGAAATGCGAGCAGCCAGACGGATTTTAAACATGCCCTGGGGTTAGGCATATTTACAGAACGACTTCCTGGTTCGGCTTTGACCTACTGTACTTGCGTCAAATGTGCAACACAGCATTTGAGATGATCTCACTTTCAGTTTACCTGTACTCAAAGAAGCGAAACCATGACTTTTTTTTAATACTCACTCAACTGTTTTTTAATGATACTGATTGATACTTCTATTGTAACAAAGGCCAACTATAGCAGTGACTCCTATTTTATGCTGTCATACACACACACACACACACAGTAGTTGACTTTTGCTGTTGGCCTGATACCAGGGGTCCAGCCTCACACATTTCCCAAGGAAGTCAGATGAGTGTGTTTTGATCGTCTCTTCTAACTCGTGTCCACTTCACTGCTGAACATTCTCTCCTTTCCTTTCCCTGCTGTAAGGTCTGTGTGTGTGTTCCTTTTTCATCCCGTCTTCCCCTGCCTCTCTCTACCCCAGTATGCATATGCGTGTACGTGTGTGAGGCTACTGGGTCGCTACCATGGCACCCCCAGCCACTCCGGGCCTTGACGATCACGGCACTGTGCCCAGGGGTTACCATAGCAATGGCAGTGACAGCAGTGTGGGACTGTGCACAGTATGTTGGAGGAGGACCGTGCATGTGTGTGTGTGTGTGTGTGTGTGTGTGTGTGTGTGTGTGGTTCCAGTATGGTGGGCAGCAGACTGTGAACTCAGCCAGCCTCTAGCTGGTCTGGAGCTCTATGGGCAGCACGTGAATGAGCACGTCTAACCAAAGAAAATATCCATCATTTCCTTATTTCAGTGTAACTCTACAAGAGCCATTTTTGTGAGGTTTGGATATAGACTAGACAAAAAAGGCAATTTTCTCTTTGACATAACAAGCACCTACATGTAAATTGGGAAGTTTTCTTTTCCCCTTATGGATGAAATAGAATTTTTGAGTGTAAGGGGAAACAGGAAATGGATGCAGAGGTATAAGTCAACTGTAGGATTTATTGAACTTGAGCTTGGTTTAGTAAAACAGAAAGAAAGACAAACCTCAAAGACTGTCTTCACGTTATAACAAGTTTTTAGGGGAAGCAAGCACAGCGCTGCATTTTATTTTAACACAATTTATCAAGTATTGTTATAAGCTGGGTGTCTCTATACATAGCAAATTTTCATTTTCAGTGTCAAATACAATAAGCTTGTGTATACTACTGTATACTCTGCTATTGTATCTGGGTTTTATCCATGTTGACGCTCTGAAATGTCTTCACCACGTCTCTTTTAATTTTGTATTCAGACAGAGTGAAGTCATTGTTCTACTGCTTTGTAAGGCACCTGTCTACCGAGTTGAGGAAGCATTTGGCTGAATATGAGCACATAATATAAACACTTTGAAATTCATCCTGCTGGAGCCAGGTTCTGTAAGCAGCTGTTAATGTCCAGACCATAACACTACTTGATCCATGAGGTGGTTTGTGTAGATCATTTACTTTTACCCTCTACAAATTCCTGCTATTTTTAAATGTCCTTTTAGTGCAAAAAAGGCTTTAGGTCGTCGTCTGCCTTCTTCCTCTAGCGTTGCCATTAATTGACTGACTTCAAATGCACAATTGAATTAAACGTCCTACCTTTCTGGATAAATAACACACACCCTGGCCATGGAATAACTGAATAGTTTTAACCTGTGGAATACTGCACTTGTAATTTCTAGATGGTGTTTTCCCTTAAAATTGACAACTTCTTATTTAGTTTTATGTTATTTGATCCAACCCAGCCTAGATAAATCATCCCCTCCACTAGTTCAAATACTTATCGGCAGGTCTCCATTTTGTGTGTAGAAACCTTTAGAGATCATTTCTAAGTATTATGGGAAAACCGAAGACGCGCATAATTGATAATCAGATTTTATTTTATGTGTCATGCTTAAATTGCAGATTCTGTTGTGTCTGACAGCTTCTTTTCTCTGTCAGCTGAACTGTCTGACCTCCCATCGCCCTCTCTGTGTCTCGCGCATACACCCCTCCCCACAGACACGCGCGCACACACAGACAAAGGTCAATGGGTCGTCACAGGGCGGGGGGGTGTGTGTGTGCTTTTTTTTTTTAAAGAGTTAAGGTCCTGCTGCTGCTCTAACGGCTGTTTGTGTCTGACAAGGCCAGGAATACAACGTCAGTAGTTTTCAGTTCTAACCAGAACGTTGATCAGAACCTGGAAATCTTCGCTACAGATCCCTATTGAAGGCTGATGCGCTGAGAACCTTTTATTGCTTCTATCCTTGCTTCTCAAATGTTCCCTGTTGCCTGTCTGTTAACAATAAAATGTTGTACAGTAGATTGTAAATGTATATACTTCAAGATAAGGGCACAACATGCTACATTTTGGTACTGATAATGATAACAAGATCTAAAACTATACCTTCTTTAATTGATTAGTCTGTTTAATCAGCTTTTCGTGGTTGATTTATTTGAATTCTTTACGTCTGCAGATTCCAGCCTCACAAATAGTTTCACAACATGGAGGAGAGGACGCCCGGTTCATTCAAACCTAAAACATAGCCCAGCTTTGTGTAACTGCCGACTGGACAGATGTGTAACGTGTCTGAACAGTCATTGTGATTTTCATAAACTCGACGACCTTCCCTCAGCGCTGGGATATGTTGATTGCTGTGCAAATGATTCAGCCTGCCGAAGGAATAAGGTTGCTGCAGACGCAGGCTAGTATTATTTTGACAAGTGGATTACTGTTGTAATAACATCAGACTGGCTGTGGTAATGCAGACAGCCAGCACACACTGTCCTCTAGCCTGTGTGAAATTGTACATTGTGTTCTGGAGCCTCTGAACTCTGAATGAATGCTACGGTTCAGCCAGTGTAGGCCTCCCATCCCTCTCCCCTGACTCTTTTCTTCTCTTATCTCAAATCGGTCTTCCTCCCCACGCTTCCGGCCTTGCGTCCCAACTCCTCCTCATCCTTCCTCCCTGATGTCCAGAGGAGAGGCTGCTAACTGCACACACAATGCTTTTATTTCGCTTGAACTGGGAAAACATGTGCTTCAAAAGAAAGTATTGAGTCAGGCCTCTGGTTTTTGTGGCTTCTCCAAGAGCACATGGGCAGAGTGTGTGATATTTATTCAGCAGGCTCACAGAAGGGCCTGAATTGTTTTCCCAGAATGTTGTTCTGAAAGCCTGCCTCGGTCTCCTCCCTGTGGCTGCTGTGGTACTGTACATGCACAAAAAAGCTCTGCTGTTCTTACAGTTAGGTCTCCTGTTAATAACGGCGCCCTGAAGCACACAGTGTCATATATTTTTATTACAGAAATCTCACATTTCTAGTGTCAGTCACTTGTCTTTGTACCTATATAACAGGCCCATCCTAAGCTGTCAGTCAGATGCAAGTTTTGTGTGTGGAATAGAGAGAGAGAGAAAGATCTTGCAGGATTTGCTGGTTTGTCAACTGCCAGAACATCAGCCCCATAGCTAAGAACTTTCTTTTCCAAATATCTGTTGTGAGAAACCATTTGTTAGCCGACCGCTTTCATGTTGACCTGAATGTCTTGTAAGGCTAAGGTTACTTAATTCATTATTTCATCTAGGTGAAAAATAAAGTTTCTCCACACTTTGCTGGTTAATGTTGGTTGGTTCTGACGGTGGTTTTGTTGCCTGCGTGTGGTTGGTCGTCTTCCTCTTGGTCATCCCCCCCGTGGCTGCTGTGGTGGAGCAGAGGCAGGTATTGGTGGGCTTATGTGAAACTGAGTGCCAAGACCAAACAAGATCGATACTCTGCTCAAATCAAACTGACAGCAGAGCTCCAGCTCAGATCCAGACGATAAGGCAGGTGAGGTTTCGTACTAGGTGGTGGAGGGAGAGAGAGAGAGAAGCCGAAGTTGGGATACAGTGATTGTTGGGAGAGTGAAAACGCGATGGAGAGACGGCAAGCAACTGCAGATACGGGGGTTCGTAGAAAAAAAAATATAAAAAATGGCACGGTAACCAAGAAATTTAAGGAAGACGTCATTGTAAGATGGTCTTCGTGTGCCTTGACCTTGCAGGCCATCCCAGATCTATGTGTGTGTGTCTCAGATTGTTAGAAACACTAGAGTTATTCAGGCTCCATAAAGGAACCACTGTAGCCTGTGACAGACACCACAGCACTCGACACTCATCTTTTGTGCGATTTGAAGTCTCCTCACAGACTCATGTGCGCTGCTCGTCCACTCAGCGTCAAAGAGTTTGACCTGTGCTACCCCCTGCTGGTGGACGAACTTTAGAGCAGCCATACTGGGAAACCGTCAGGGATTCTTTTTAAACATTTCAAGTTATTCCTTAATAGTTTGGCTCAGATTTAAGGAAAGACAAGAACCACAGAGCTTTAAATCATTGCAAATCATTCTCATTATAAGGCACAATTTGCCTGGTGGTCATAGCCTTGTTAGAAAATACAATTTGGGAAGATTCGAAGGCTTGAAATAATAAAGTTAAAGTTAGTGAGAAGCAATACTTCATGCCGGCTTTTTATTGATCTTGTATGCTTTTATAATGCAATAAGCATATGTTCACTCATTAGTTGCTTTAGCTTTAAGTCTCAGGCTTATGTTATGATATTCTAACCTGTTTGTCTATCTGCATTTGTTAGAGCTGCAGCCCGTCAGCGTTGATGCTAAACTGTGTCTCTCTCTCTTTTTTTCTGCAGCTGAACTTGAGTTTGTTCAGATCGTCATCATCATCGTGGTCATGACAGTGATGGTGGTAGTGATCATCTGCCTGCTCAACCACTACAAACTCTCCACCTGGTCTTTCATAACAAGGCAGAGCCAGGCTCGCAGGCACGACCGTGCCCTGCAGCAGGTCAGTTACACTGTGCGTGTGTCACTTTATTTTTGGTTGCAGCAAGTAGAAAAAGTGCACGTCTTTATCTGTTCTCATAGAATAATATCCCTGTGTGTGTCTGTACACTCCATTTCTGAAATTGGACAAACGCTTTAGCAGTATGTTACCAGTAAAGCTGCACTGAGCTAAGTGGATTTTTTTTTTTTTTTTACCCAGTCAGAGTCTCTGTCCCAGTTTCGCTGAGGTAACAGCTTTCCTTTTAGGCTGTTAGGTGAACTTGCTGAATTGGTTTCTTCAGAGCCAGACTTTGTCAGACCTTGATGTTTAATTCAACTGTGCTGTCTAGACAGCAGCGGCTCCGCCCCCCCCCCCCCCATACTGGCATGTCGACAGCCTGGGATCAACACACTTACATACACACTTTTAGAAACACCCACTGCGCCTGCTGAAATAGGTTCAAGTACACAATGTGATGCACAGTGTTTAGATTTATGTGGATTATTATGATCAGTATCCAAATAAGTCCCCGGCCTCATTGTCACATTCCAGATTGTTGTTTCAACTTGTCTTGAATCCAGCTATCTTTTCTTTTTCATCTTTTCATCACACGTCTGCTCTGTATCATTCCATCAAAGCACAAATTATGCCAACAGAAACCGACACAAAGGGAAATAAATACAATAAATGCAACACCAGGAAGTAAGTGCAATTTTGGAAGAATAACCAGCAGCCATTGCCCCTTACAAACGCGAATAAGAAGCATTTGTGAATGTTTGTCCTCCCTTTCAAGTTTCTTTTTTTCATTTGATATGTCGTCAAGTCGGCTGCCTGAGAAAACAAGTCAAATGGAGACTAAGGGAAGCTGCAGTTGTTTGATAGTTGTTTTTTGTTGCAGCTTTATCCTTTTTTTTTTTGTTGTCATTTGAAGCCATTAGGCATTTCAGCGTCAGCGTTTAATGTTTTGTGTCCTCATTTTTACTTTTTCTTTTCTTTTCTTTTTAAGGAACAATGTTTCTAGAACTTTGTGGCTACATAATCCCGGATATAAAAGACAATGCAGCTGTAAAGGTTGCAACTGAGCTATAGAAATCAGCAGTGACTCTAACATACTGTCACATGCACATTCAAAAAGATAATCTTATAGTTCTACTACCACTCAACCATCAGCAGATACTGAAGTTGTGTAAGAATGTTGATCACTGCTGGGGACCTTTTTGAATTGTGTTTCATCTGTCTCCATGTGTAGGATGGGTGTCTCTGGCCTTCAGACAGCGGCTCTCGACAAGGGGCTTCGGAGGTAAGACCAGCATCACACCAACGAGCACTCAAACAACAATGGCAGACTCTTTCCTCGCTCCTCCTGGCTTTACAAGCTTACACAGGTGTCCCGACATGACTGCTCAAACACGTTACTGTGGTTGCTTTGGCAGGTGGTTGAGTTTTGTGATAACTGCAATCACCTGTCAGATCTTACATATCTAACATATTTACTAGTCCACTCTAGGTTTCATGCTGTCCCATTAACTCGTAAATGTCCATCATGTGCATCTGTTCTGTTGCTTTACTGCACTAGATGAAAACGGGCACTTGTGTTACATTTAGAGGTGAAAAGCGTCCACTGGCTCTTCAGATTCTAGGATTATGTATTAATTCCTCCATGGTCATTTGAAATGAGAACTGCAGTTTCATAACTTTCACTGAACACAGCCCAGTATTACTAGAACACCTATATGTAAAACTTACAGGGTTATGGAACAAGAAATGAATCAAAACTGAGAGCCTACACGTGTCCCATCGTTTCCCACTTTATTTCATAAAACTTTCCAGGAAATGTTGTTTATTGCATGCTGAAAAGCATATTCAATCCACTCAACGATCTGTTATTTACTTGTTCTGTTATAGAACAAATCTGGCGCTTCTCAGCTTGTCTGTGTATTTTCACAGCCTTTGTCCTTGTAGCCTATAATTGTTCTGTGGTTTCAGGTCACAAAGATCCTGACATTTATATTTTGGCTCCTTGTAAATATTTGATCACCCAGAAACTAAAGCTTGTATGTCACACTGGGTGTAGCTGACACTCCAAACAGAATCACACTTTGGCATGTTTTCAAAGACCCGCGAAAACATAACCGCAAACAAATGTCAGTACACACTGACTGGTGAACTGTTTGTTTAGTGGCTTCCATGGCAGTGCAGGAAGTTTACCAATCACAGTGAGTAGAAACAGACTAGAACCACAACTGGTCACAGAATAGTGTTGATACGACGAAGCCAACGGTACAAAGAGGCCACGTGAGTAGCTTGTCTTGGTTGTCTGGATACTTTAAAAGCTAACTCGTAGCACAGATTTGCACATTAAACACACAAAGTTGACATTTATATGGACGACCATGCCAGATGTAGAAAGAGAGATGAGGAAAAAGAAGGAAACGGTGTCAGCATCACGTTATGCTTCCACAGATCTGCAAACGCAGAGGGAGATGCAGCCAGTTTGTGTTGGTGGCTGATAGGTGGCTGTGTGTGTGTGTGTGTGTGTGTGGCATGGGGGGTGGATGGATTTTGGTGCGTCATTAATCAGCAACACCTCCCCTGACACTGTCTAGACAGCCGTCTGAGAGCTGCCCTGCTCTGTTGCCTCTATCAGCTGTACACCTTTCTTCCCCCCACCCCCTGTGTTTGGTTATCTGTCTGGCTCTGTACTTTCTCTTTTTTCTCTCCTCTCCTGTGTTTATCTCTCCAGCTTTCTGTTTATCCGTCTGTGTGCTCCTTTCCTTCCGTGCCGTCTTTTCCTCTTGTTATCTCGATAGCTTTTTTTTCTTTTCTTTTCTTTGTAATCCTCTCTCTGTCTCTCTCACCATTTCAGTTGTCCCCCAAGTCTGCTTTTTTTTTTTTTATCCAGTTCGGTGTTCTCTCCATCCGCACTGTGTCAGTGGAGGTGGATTATTAGAGCAGTGTCACTAATTGAATTGGACTCCTTGTCATAATGACTCACCACAGAAGAAATGTGTTTGATTGGAAAGAAACATGACATGAGAATGGATTGTGCACTTTCCCTTTCACAATAGCTGTGTTGAATGTACTGTACCTTTCCTGTTCGTCCTTGTGTTCGTTCTCTTTTTTTGGCCACCTTTCTATCCTGTTTGTCCTTCCCTAACTCTTCTCTTCGTTTCCTGTCCTCTTCTTTCCCACGGTCCATTTCTCCCACTTCTCACCCCTTATCTTCTGTTTTTCTCCACAGGTATTATTTGCTTCCCAGACCAGGGATCGCTTCACAACTCCCTCCTTTATGCACCGTGAACGATTCAGCCGCTTCCAGCCCACCTACCCGTACCTGCAGCACCAGATCGACCTGCCGCCCACCATATCACTGTCAGATGGGGAGGAGCCCCCGCCATATCAGGGGCCATGCACCCTGCAACTTCGTGATCCCGAGCAGCAAATGGAGCTTAACCGGGAATCGGTAAGAGCGCCGCCAAACCGGACCATCTATGATAGTGACTTGATCGACATGGGAGGGGGTGGGAGTCTGGGAGGGGTGGGAGGAGGAGGTGGAAGCCTAGGAGGAGGCGGCCCAAGGCCACCCAGCAGTAACTCGGGCATCAGTGCGGCCAACTCCAGCAGCCACGGGCGGATGGAGGGACCCCCGCCAGCATACAGTGAAGTGATGGGCCACTACCCCGGCTCAGCGTTCTTTCTACACCAGCACAACAATAACCAGAGGGTTGGTGGGCCAGGGGGGCCAGGAAGCAGGACGATCCAGCAGCAGAGCCAATCAGAAAGCACAATAGTACCTGCCAAGGCCAAGGATGGCCAACCAGAGGACATGGTATGAAGGACAGAACAGAGAAGGGGGTGTGGTGGCCCGCCCCAGACTGAAAACTGCCTCTCCACCATCACACCTGTAAGCAGTGGTCTCTCTGTCACTATTTCCATGTCTCTCTCATGTCCTCGCTCCAAACTCCCATGCACAAAAAATTATATCAAACTTGGCTACAAGAAAACAAGGAAGAGTTTCCTCTCGATTGTTCGGAAATAAACAGTTCGTACAGCTGGGGCCGGGTGTATGCACTGCATGGAGACTTTGATTTCCTCTTTCATGTGAGAAAGAAACTTACTGCAGGCACAGAGGAAAACCGATTTTCTTTTCTTTTACCGGTCCCTTTGGGTGACGTCTCTGTCCCGAGGACTTGAGGACATTGTTCTTTTTTTGTTTTAATTTTGTTCTTGTTCTTTTAGGGACCGGGATCTGTGCACAAAGCAAGAACTGAGAGTTAAGGACGTAGAAAAACTCTAAATCCTAGTGCCAAGGTTCACAAAGAAGCAAAATATCTGGGGGAGAGGGCGGAAGTTGCTCCTTCAGCATTCAAAACACAAAAAACGAAAAGATATCTAAAAGTTGCACTATTTTTTTTTGTTGTTGTACAAGAGAAGAGGGAAATTATTTCATGGTGTGATAATGGCAATGTATTACGGTTTTTTGTTTTGTTTTATTTTTTAAGTTTTTCTTTTTAAAGAAACTGACTGAACTCCTGCTCCAAAGTTGGGAGCAAAAAAAGTATTATAAGCTTATGTCCTTCCCCCTTATTTTTTAAATTTTTTTGGAAATACTCATAGCCAGTCTACAACTTCTGTCTGCTTACCCCTAGGCACCGTGAGACTTAGTAAGAGAATCATCTTGTTCTGCTTTTACGTCCGTGTACACCACTTCAGCCCAGTGGGGATGAAATCTGCCTTGTAACCAGCCAGTGGGCTAATAAAAGCTTTCTTACTTCCTCCGGTAGTTCGTTAGAAGATATGATGCGGGACTGGATGTGAAGCTGGATATCAAGTGAACAAGAGTAATATAGTAGGTAACAAAATTACAAAAAGGAATTGTATCCTAGTGTCCACCCAGCAGCCTGGTCACAGCACATTCTGTTCTCAGCCCTGTCCCGACCTCGGAACAACTCGATACTTCCAGGTTCCCGTTTCCTTTGTGCATTTGTCCCCCCCCACCCCCCCACCCCCGCGTTTGTTCAGTTTGTTCAGCCACACTCAAGCTCAAACCCAGCCGCCATGATAACACAACCACAAAAGAAGGCGGCTCAGTTCTTCGTCTGCATGTCTCCAAAGCCACAAAAAATCCCAAACAAGACAGATTCCAGTCTGCATCTGCCAGAAAAAGCAATCAGGTTCTAAACTGTCTGTGGTCTAAGGGCTAAGGGAAGGTCCTGTTTTTGTAACTGCAAACAACTTTTTGAAAATCTAGCCTTTCTCTCTGCTCATTGTTGCCTTCTCCTCTGCTTGTGAACTTCCTCTCTTTCATTTTTTTGCCTTTTTTTTTCCAATTCCACTAGTTCTCCCCTGAACACAGTACCATCCCCACAAGTATTTCTGAAAAGCATGGTTCATCTTCATCTCTTTCTCTCTGCCTGTCTTTCCATCCATGCGCAGAAAGGGTGCATTTAAATGATGCAGAGTCTGCCAAGCCCTTTAAAGCGGAGACTGGAGTGGAGCCCTTGTTTGGCAGTGTGCTTGTACTGTCCTCTCCTCCCTCTGTGTGTGTGTGTGTGTGTGCTTGTGTTTCTGTGGTTGTCTGAAATTGTCAGGACAATCCAACATATCTTCATAATGTCCAAACAGCGTACTCTATTTTACATGTTTAACTTTTGCTCTTATTTGAGCAGGTAAATTCCAGTTAGAGATCTCTTTTCAGAAATGTTCTTCCAATCAGCAACTTTCAAAACAGCAACAGTGGTTAAAAGCTAAAATAAGTGATTGTCCTGTCCTACTTGTCAACTTTAAGTCCAGAGACTTTGTGACAAAGCTTTTGTTCTGTAGAGCATCTCGTGAGCTAAGATGGGACAACAGTGTAAAACCTCACAGGTTCCACTGAAGACGCACTGGCCCTGATACAACGGTAAAATTCGCACAATGGGTCCCAGTTTCTTTAGGTTTCCATGATGTGTTCAAGTATGAAATGTGTGGTTTCATTCATCAAAGCAGTGTCTTAATGGGGTGGACAGAGGAGCCTCTAAATCTTGCCTCACGTTGCCTCCGGCTGGTTTCCAAGTTTAGTTGGTTTCCCAGGGCTGAGGACAGTCTGTGCGGACACAAGCGTTTGGGCTGCATGCGCACATCCATTTCTGAACCGCACCGACTGTGTGTCGCGGTGGTGGTGAAATGTATGATATGAGAAGATGGGATATGATATGTATACCACCTTTAAAAACCAGTGTGTGCGACACTTGGTACATACATTCACACTATCGTATAGTATGGAATTTGGGACCCAGACGCCGTTTCTATTCAATTAAAATGATCATTATCCAAGTGTAAGGTTTGATTCCAGGGAGTCTAGTAAAGAATGAGCTACCATCCCCTCATTGCGCCCCGCAGACGTCCTGATGAGAGAAACGAACGGCATCAGAGTGGTTGAATGATTGTGTGTCGAAGGTAGTTGCTTGATTGTCTGTGTTACTACATCACTGCTGCTATTGGTGTTGTTGCTGCTGCTACTATTGTTGCTACTGCTGCTTCCACTGCTGAGTCCACCCCCTCCCCCCGAACTCATCCAAAACAAGGACAGAAATCGGACCCACCGTCAAAAGCACAAGTATTGAGACATAAAGTGGCGTCGTTTCCTGTCAAACTTACACTGAAATGTTTTTAATTTGGCTCCACGCTGATGTCTGGGTAAAGGAACAGTCCCAACACTTTAGCCTTTGACTGTACGGACCTGCTTAAAACCTTCATCCTTTAATTTTCCTTCTTTTCTCTTTCCGGTGCGAGTTTCTCGGCTTCTTCTTCTTCTACGTGCGCAGTCATAGCTTGTAAATGGAGGATCTAAAGATGAATTTTACTGTTTTCTACAAGGAAGTTTGCATGTTACTATTATGTGAGTAAATAAGGTGCCTAATGTTCATGTTTGAGCAGACCACACCTCTGTCACACTGCAGCTCAGAATGCATCCGGGTGCTTTTCGTCGGGCACCGGCCGCCTTGTCTGGCGGAGTGGATCAAAAGCGAGTCCTGTAGCCGCAGGACTCTGGAGCTGTGCCCTGCAGCTCAACCACGAACCCGCTTGGCAGTTCACCAGCGACGTTTACATGAGCCTGCGTTCGCTTCCATTGTTGCCAGACGGGAGCGGTCTCTCCTGGTGAAGCAGCTGAAGCCATTCTGACCAGTAATTTGACCACAAGTGTGGAGCAGACATAGGAACCCACTTGCACTCAAAAAAGCTCCCACCTTCGTTGTGCCTCACTTCCAACGGTGCTTTTTTCAGTAGTCTTTCTTTGTTTGTTTGTAAGGTGCTGTATATAACTTGAATATATTATGCACATATCCTACCCAATGGGTAGAAACCACAAAAAATGTTGTGAATAATGTAATATAATGTATAGACAATATAAGAATTTTAAGAAGGCAGCATCAAATTTGTAAATGCCTACAGTTAAAAACATGCTTTTGTCTTTTTTTTTCTTTTTTTTTACGAGAAACAATGGTTTGCAAATGCTTAGAATATGGTTGCAACACAAATACAAACCTATAATATTTTGCTATAAAGAATAGTCTGTTATAAGGATGAGATAACCTCTGGATTAAGAAGTTGTTGTTCTGTTCCTCTGCTGAGAACAAGCAGCTGGCAGCGCTCGTCATCGTTTAGGTGCTGGCTGCTCGTTTTCTGTTCACACTCTAACAAATGTACAGTTGTGTTACACGGATCGTTAAAGAACCTACGCGCCTACCAGGTACCAGGCTTGAGCCACGACTTCACCTGGGCCGTGGCTTTCATGTCAAATTGCTTTGAAAGTGGTCGAACAAAAATAAAATGCTAATGGAGCAGATAACACAGAAGCTGTGTCGTTTGGCTGACACGTCCGCACACGAAAGAGGAGAATCCTTCTGTTCTCGTTGGCCTATAATTGTAGTTTACTTTGTCTGCCAGAGTATGAAACTCGTCAACTTTTGGTCACATGATCTGTGAAGCAGAAAGGAGTTTTTCTTGTGTTTCTGTGTGTGTATTTTCCCTTCTCCGGTGGAGATGGGTGGAAAACGGCCGTTAAAACTGTCATTTAACCTCGTGACCTATCGTATGGTTTCTTTTCTGTGGCACAGTATATTGACAAAAGTCATGTTTAATCTGCAGTCATGTATTTACATTATGTACTGAAAATAACTCCACTGTACAATAATCGCAGAGCATGTCCATTCTTATCTATAGACGACATACACAGCAACACGCCATTCTCTCCTCAAAGCACCAAAAAAGAGGCAGTTGTGTAGTTTACTTTCAAAATACAACTTATCGTACGTTCGGCAGAAGCGCCACTCAGCCCTATTATTTCTTTCTCCGTGTTGTTTCCTGCACTAGCTTTAAGATCTAACTTGGGTTCAGACTGATTTATATTGGAGTCCTCCCGCCTAAGTGTGCTCCCTTTTTCCTGTATCCAGCCGCTGACAACAAGTAACCATGATAATATTGAATTATATAACAACAAACATAACAGTTTGGTATTCTCTCTGTCTCAACAGTTTTTATAGGACTGCTTCCATCATGGGTTTTGTAACATCGGTTTGCTTTATTTACAAAAATGAATTCTTCTTGTCCCCCCTCTGTGTGGAGAAAAAAAAATCTATATATATATATATTTACATAAATATATGTATTTTTTCATGCATTCATATACAGTTGCTTTTCCACACTTTGTTGTGTCAGTTATACTTTGAATGGATGCCTTTTCCAATTTTAAACACCAGTCTACTCTTAAACTGGCAACATTTAGTAGAAATGTTTTGCAGTGTATTGAAAGGATGCATCAAAACACAGGTTCCTTGATTTCGGGTCCTGGCATTCAGCGCGACCTGTGGATCGGATACTCTATACTCTAACACAGCCACGTCCAGTCAGCTGAAAGCAAGGCGGACGCGCCAGGTGACAGTTCAGAGCGACACTATTAGACATAAACTCAACACAATAAAGTGTGCTAAAGTGAAGCGACTGTGTGTGTATGCGTACAAGTATGTATATGTATGTATATGTACAAACACGGAGGTAGAATTGTTGTGTATTTTTTGCCTCACTTTATTTAAGCAATTGTGATGTAATAGGTTTTAGGCCTAAGGTCTGTTATTGCAATACTTTTACAGAAAAGAAGAAAAAAAAAGGAAAAAAATGTTGCTCTAAGTGCTGTTGTAGTTAAAGATTTTATGCTTGTACTTATGCTGTAGTCAAACTGCAGCGTAACGAATAAAAGGTTCAAAGTGATCAGCCTGATGTGCTCTGTAGTTTATCCAGACAGCGTGTTTGTAACGTGATCGCTGCTCAGCTCCCGATCTGTCCTCGCAGATTAAAGCAGATCAGCAACTTCGGGCTCGTTAACATGGTTTCTCCATTACAGCATGATGCAGTTTGAGGTCTGAGAGGATTTCCTGGTTGCTATGATACAATTAAAGGGCAGGTTCGCCATTGGCCCGTCAACAGTATAATTCACAGTACTGTCTCCTCACCTGACCTTCTCAATTTAGTG
This sequence comes from Macropodus opercularis, assembly GCA_030770545.1. Classification (NCBI taxonomy): domain Eukaryota; kingdom Metazoa; phylum Chordata; class Actinopteri; order Anabantiformes; family Osphronemidae; genus Macropodus; species Macropodus opercularis. The sequence continues at coordinate 4,536,325 of CM061104.1, read as the reverse complement.
AAAACATCAATGATATAATAGTATAGAGTCGAGATTAAGTTTTGCTAAAGCGTGAAAGGACAGTCGCCACTAATCTCTATTGACTGGACATTTCAGAGGTGAACAGAATCATGTATCTGCTGATTTACACAGAGACGCATCAGAACTGAATGTGACGTGCTTCATCACAGTAAGCTACAGTTTACACTTGCACTCAAAATTATTTTTCCCCATTGATTTACCTGACTTTTATTTGAACCAGAGTGCGCTTGACACCAGTGGCTAAATTCTTAGTCAACCTCAAATGTTCAAACTTAACAAGTGCTTTTCTGTAAAACCTTATGGCGTAGAATCTGTGGAGTGCACCTGAAATAAAGCCAAACAACAGCTAGCTGGTGAAGTCACACTAAAGGTCAGATCCAGGTTACAGTAAAGAGCCATTTGGCAGCGAGGAGCAGATGACTCACTCAGCACCATTAAGAAATAAAACACAGAACGAGCAACAAAACAAGTTTATGAACTGTTTATTTATAGCCAGAGCTCCTCTGGCGCTGTAACATTCGCAGGAGCACTTAGCCTCACTGGTAAGTGTAGAGGGGAGGGTGATGTGCACCTCCTGTCCTTTCTGTGACCCTCCTGCTTTTGCAAAGCTCTCCACAAAGCACCATCCTGACGCTGTTCACGTTTCCTTCTGACTCACCATTTTCCAGTCACTAACACACGCACATTGAGAGATGGCAGACTGGTGAGACACTGAACACGAGCTGCAGTTTGTAAGCTTTGAAGAGTTTGAACCTCCCCTCAACAGACATGAAATAGAAGCTCGCTCCAGATTCTCCACTTGTTATAGTTGTATTTTTTTTTATTTAGCATATTACACGTGGGCACAGCAGATAACTTTAGTAATTATTCACATCTTCCGTGTATTAATCTAAACGCTTTTCTGCACAGCAAACAGATAATATGCTGTGAAATCCAAGCACCATCAAGACCTTTTTGTTTCCTCTGTGACTTGTTATACTTGTGGTGTTGCACACTTTCTAGTTTACTGTTATAAAGGTAATAACATATATGCAATATCAAATCACAGATAAAATCAAATATGACATTTATTCAAAGACTATAAACAAAGCTGTATGGCCAAAGCGTTTTATTAAATGTGACCTTGGCTTCAACTCCAGTGACATTTTGCAAGAATAAAGGAGGAAAAACAACAGAACTAACCTGTGATTCACCTCGGCCTTCGTGGAGATATCTTGACACTTGAGTCAAGCTCAGCCGCTGATTCAGAAGAAACAGATTGTCTTTGCACTAAATGATTTCAGGAACTGCAGCGACGTTCTGGCCTTTGCTTAGTGTCGCACTCCCTCTGGGAGAAGGAGCAGGTGTGTGCGAGTGGCTGTGGACTGCATAATTCATAACTCATCTGTTAAGAGTAATATTATCATATTCATACTGCAGATAGAGCCTGGTAAAATTAGATAAGATGCATAATGGAGCAGTGTGTTCTGGGCACTGACCTTTAAAAGAATCAAACCGTTAATGAGACACTTGTCCACCTGTTGTGAGTCTTTGGTCTATGGTTTGTGTAGCCTTTAACCAGAACAGGCCTAGAGGATCTGTAAATAATGTGCTTACATTCAGTAAGTGGCCACAAAGTTGACTTTAATGTTGATGTTTATGACATGATAATATATCAGAGAACTCCATTCCATCCTGTTACTGCATACTCCATCACATTTCACGGTTAAATATTCTACTTTTTACTGTATTGCGTTCACTATGTTATTGAAGATGCAAAATGGAAACTTTGGACAAGAAATGGAAGCAGTGTCATAATAAACTGCACAAACCAAACAAAACAGATGAAAGTTGTTCAAATGAAATATGATAAACTCTCCAGTTGCCAGTGAGTGTGTCTGCTGATGTTTGGATGGAATCATTAAAACATGTTTGACTGAAAAAAAAAAGGACTAAAACTAGGGGAAATAACCAGAAGGCACAGATGTATCATTCACATCAGACCAACAATACAGTTCCAATAAATGCACTGTAACAGCCACCATCAGAAATCTGGCCATGTTAAGTTAAACAGGGGAAATTAGGGTTTGTCTAGTTCTCCATCTAGAAACCAGGTTCTCCTGAAGGACTAGTCAGAAAAGGCTCATTATTAGTGCCCGAGTGAATCATTTGGTAGAGTCTTGGTAATTGTAAGGTCACAACGAATAATACTTGAAGGGCTGCGCAGTCGATGGAGCAGGAAGCAGAGTGGATTCATTTTTAGCATCATGCTACAACTCACTTAAGGCATGAAAGTAGTGAATCTACGGTTAACACAAAGGAAGTGAGGCAGTAGCACAGAACGACTGTGTGGACATAAGTGAGCAATACTGTCCTTTATTTGACATGGATATGTGGATCTATTACTTCCTCCTGCTGAATTTAAGTACAAACACAAGCTGACTGAACTCTGTTTGTTGTCTGCTGGATGTTTACACGACCAACACACCATCTCATGTAAACTGACAGCTCAAAGAGAAGAAAGTCAAACTTTATCATTTCACACACAAATTAGCTTTGGCTATTAGATAAAAACTCATTAGAAAGATTAGTTGACGTGGAACCTTCAGAAGGCTTTGATGGACAATGAGCTTCAAGTTTTCAAGTGCATCATGTTCAGGGATCTCTCTTTTTAAAGAAGGCTTTTCCCTCAGAGACTCTGTCTTTGGTTTCCTGGAGTTTCTCAGAAAGCTTGTCCTTAGTCTCTTCCATTTTCTCAGAGAAGCGTTCTTTAGTTTCCTCCATCTTCTCAGAAAATCTCCCCTTTGTCTCCTCCATCTTTTCTGTAAACTTCTCCTTCGTCTCCTCCATTTTGTCCTGGATGTATTCTGTAACTGGCGGGGGTGTGGAGAAGTAGCCATGCTTGCGGAGATATTGGACAGATAGTGAAGTGCCACCCAGAGTCACCATATATCTAGCGGGTGTAGCAATCTGTAAAAGAGCATTTTGAAATTCACTCAGTAAAGTAACTTAACACCTGAAATAGCTGCCATTTTTCTGTAGAACAGATATGTCTCTCAGGTTACTGATCCATCACAGAGACAGACAACCTACAACCTCACACCTTCAGACCTTCAGAAACTCCAGTTAATCTGACTGCATGTCCTTAGACTGTGGGAGGGGACAGGGAGAGCTTTCATAGTCTCAACCAAGTGGATTGTTGGATGGAATAGCAGTTTAAAATAGACACATTAGTGACTAGAAGAGGTAAATCCCTACATATAATGGAGAACATCAATTCTACTTAAAAAACTGGAGTGTGTTGCTGGAGTTGATTTGAAATAAAACAATATTAATGATTAACAAATGAAGCTTGACATTTTCAAAATTAAATTACCTTATACATGGCATAGGCAGTCAGGGCGTATCCACTGGAAGAGTCTTTCAGAAGGCCAACTATGGACTCTGGTAAGCCAATCATCTCCAGGAACGGCACCACATTTACACCTCTGAGGGGACCAAACATTGCAAGGTTCAAAATAGATGTAGCTACAAAGAACACAACCGCAAACTGCCACATGATCAATATTGTAAAAACTGATTTCCTCGTACTTCTGTCTAATGATGCCCTCTTGAGGCCAAAGCATCCACAGAAGCCTCATTTGATCTCATGTTATGATTTGTTTGAGGCAAACTGTAACAGATACAGATCAGGCTAATTGTTTCTCCTGCACTATATTATTTTATAATAGTGTTTTCCGAACCTTTGATTTCTGAACTAACAGTAATCCTTGAATGATCCAAGTGCTGAGAAAGGTCTGTGTTTATTTTAGTACATTTAAGGAACCTTACACTTTATTTGCAGATTACAAAAACAGGTCAAACAGTCAAATCCAAATCAATAGTCTCTGAATTAAAGTAGACTCACTTCATAGCAGCGTAATAGAAGGACCCAAACCAGACAGAGGAAGTCACCACATGTACAGGAATCATCACTTTCCCATACTGTTTGGAGGTCCTTTTAAATCTCTGCACCAGCCCAATAGATTTGTCCTGCAGGGGGTCCACCTCTCCAGGAGCAGGCCCAGCATCCCCCTGTCCTTGAGTTGTGGAGCTAGACTGTGGCTGTTCCTGTGGTGGTTGCTGTTTTGCTTGACTTGGCACCCAACTGGAAGCTGATGTTGAGAGCCAATGCCAGCCTACAGATTTTGGGGACGGTGTTGGACGAAGGTTACAGCAACAAAACGCGACCGATGGCTCAGCTGGGAGGGTGACGCCCACTATGAATGGGCGCACTGCTGCCATCCGCCACAGTGTCCTAGGTGTTAGGATGTGCTGCATTATTGTTCTCTTCTTCTCCTCCTTTCTGCTGCTGTGCACAGTCGAACACAGACTGTAGGTGAGACAAGAAAGACACAGTTTGTACAGTTAAGCTAAATTTACATTTACAACCCCACTTATGAATTTAAACAAGACCACTAACTATGAAAATGACAACGACAAACTGTCTAGAGCTTAACTACTTCCCAATAAAGTTATTTTACTGATCCCCTAAACTAAATACAAAATAAAATATAAAGATATTCTTTCTATGTTACTTTATAACCAGGCTGGTACATTTGTCTTGCGTGATCTTAGCCCATTTCCACATGACAAATAGTTTACTGCTCAAGCCAACTGTGTGATTTTCAATCATGGACATTAACCCTGAGCTTGCACCGGAGCTTTGACATTAAAACAGGGGCTTGGAGAGGCTCCAGGACCTTGGTTTTGATTTCTATTCAAATGTTTTGAACAAACGTGGCCGTGTGTTTTGAGTCATTATTAGGTATTAGGTAGGTAGGCAAGCAGCAGATTTCTTCATAAGACACAGTCTTTCCTTAAATCCCCTTGCGTGTTAACAAGGGCTCCTGTGCTCCCCCAGAACTGAACACTCACCACTAGGTTTAACTGTGGGATAAGGCAAACGAACCCTCAGGTTTGTGTCGAACAGCTACTGTATATTAATCAAGAGACACTTGGAAATTATTATCCTAACCGGTCATTAAAGTTCAATGTTGACAGATTGCTAAGAGCGTGGTCTTAAGGCTTATTTGTTTGGTTAAACAATCGCCTTTCGTCATTCTAAATACTTACACAAATCCAAGTTAGGCTCTATGATAAATACAGACACCAAGTTACTCGCACCGACTCAAAACACTTGTGACCTGGTTTCCTTCATGTAATCGCCACGAGGTTAACTCGTCTCCTTTCACCGATCACGGATTTTGTATGAAACATTAACTAGAGGTCGTAAAATAAATAATAAGATAAGTTATGTGGCGTAACTTGTGGTAAACTAGAAGCTGTACTGCAATGTTGTGTTAAGTCACAACTAGAAAGACATTAAGCAAGATCAATTACCTGTATAATAAGCCACCGTTGTGATGTCTGGGTGGTTTTAGAAGAATTACATTCACTGTAATCTTATTAAAGCAGACATAGTTTCTTTTTTAAACACAGCCGCGACAAGCGGCTTTGCTAAGATCAGATTGATCTGCTGCCAACTTCTGACGCCTAACAGCTCGCTAGCTGCTCGCTAGCTAGCTAACTAGCTAGCTGCACCGCTAGCCCTGCACACTTACAGTAAGACAGAACTCATCACCTGATGAATAAAACCGACAGAAGAAAACAATACGAAACACTTACGTTGACAGTTACGCGTAGACAAAACCGCCCTCCTCATTCCCGGGGGCCAAGCAACTGTGCCATTGACTGTGTCATTCAAGAACCACATTTACCGTTGAAGCAGCAAGGAGTGCGTGGAGAGCAGCATGTAACCGTATTTGCGCAGAGAACCATGGGGGCTGTAGTTTGCGCGGGCGCGTGTAGCTGTCCTGAACGTGGAAGAGACTCGTTCCCCAGAGTGCACAGCGCAAAGTGAACTTTTGGTCAGTAACGTGATTGGACGGGAGGTTGCACCTAGCGCGAGCAGCAGCGTGTCGACCTTCACGCGACTCCGGCCACTGGACCGGACGCTGTTTTCAAGCGGATGTTGAATAGTTACTTTTAGCCTGGCTTTTCAAATGTCAAACTAAATGTAACGAACGCAACCAGATTGTTAGTTGTAATTTTTAAACGTTTCAAAAACGCACACAGACGTTATATTTTCATATACTGTACAGTATATATGCGGGAATTGACTATGTTTCATGCAATGCTCACGTTCCGCCAGCAGAGGGCGGTCTGCTCATAGCATTGGATAAAAATCTGAACTATAAAACCTGCCAAGATAAAAGTATATATATTTTTGTGTAAAATATGTGGCTGATTTTATTATTTATTTATTTTATTACTGAAGCCAAGCAAATGACATATTTGCCACAGGTCATGTCTGAAGCTTATCAGGACTTATAATTATAACTGTGTTTAATCAAACCACTCACAGCCTGCATGCAAACACACAACATGAATGTGTTATTGAGTTTGAAAAACGCCTGGGACTCAAATCACCAATGCAAGAGCCAATCAGCTCTAATATCAACTCTAATAATAAAGAACAGAGCAGACGGTTTTGTGTTACAGTTTCAAATTCCATTTACTGCATGTTCATCTATGTTGACTGTGAGTCTGATCTTTCATAACCACAATGAATTAATTTAATTAATGAATCAATTTAATCTTAATACAATCTGTAGCTCCACCACCTGAACTAATGCATAGTAGACATAAGGGAATCTAATGACTTACTGATTACAGTCTACTATTAGTCTACTAATTCATTCAGTTTAATTATATACTGTTTTGCCAATTCACCACTAAACTAAACTTAAGGCACTTTACAAACTAAACTTTAACCTTAGAGATTTCAAAGATACAACTACAGTTTACAGAAAACCCAACACATTTACAGAAGCATCCAGGTATATGTTACCCTGCAGCCAAGATATTTATCTGCACAAATGAAAAGCATTACAAATATGTTCACTGACAACATTCAGGCGAGTAAACGCCAGAGTCACGACAAACTGTCTCCACTTACGCGGCAGCGCTTTCATCCCTGCCGTCATTTCGCGCTTAAGCTCAGGTGGCCTCAGTGACTTTTGCTGCGGTCTGATATTATATAAATAAATTCAACTGAAGAAATAAATTGAAACATGACTGACTGAAGAACTGAACTGTTTCTCATCCTGTGGTCGGCAGTGTTCATCGCCTTCATTATAAAGTCACAGTAAGCGCGAACAATCTGTATCACAAATAACAAGCTGCTTAATCAAACAACAAATAGCTGAGTGATGCCTTGCACAGTATTTTAATGAAGACCATTCAGTTCATGGTCACATCTCAGATCAGACTTTTATTTTTATTTGTCTGCTTCTGTAACATCTGTAGAACTTTATATTTTTTAGAGTTTTGTGTGTTTCTTATGTAATTTCTTATTAAAGGAAGGGCAATGGCAAACTTTAGAAACAGTTCCCAAAAGTGTGAACTGGTAAAACTAAAAGGGTGAAGATGGATTTAGGCTTAGCAGATGTTAAAACAGCAACAACTGAAATCTCTTCAGCCTAGAAAAGAGAGAAGACGTTAGTCTGGATCATGACAACACATAGATAGAGTATAGTTAGACTGACTAGAGTTCAGGTTTGATGATCTGGGATCAAGACCTATGAGATGAAGGAACGACAGCAGGCAGTCTTCTGTTTCTCTACAACCCCTGGGTCCAACATGAATGCAGACGAATGACTGGCTTGTGAGGTTCAGAAGCCGCGTCTTCAGGCAGTATCTGCCCTCCAAGCGTGAAACAAAAAGACGAGCGGCTTGTGATGCCGTGAAATCTTACGGATGGAACGCGCCAATTTACACGAGGAAGCCAGAGGGAATAAAGCAGGGAATACAGACTATTCTTGGTTTGATGCAGGGCCTCATTTGGGACAGTGCGTTCTCAAAGAAACGACTGTCACAATGAGAAAAACATGACAAACCCAAATGAGCCGGAGGAGTCACTTAGGGCTAAACACGTGTAGGTTATAGGTTTTAGTGCTGAAACTTTCCTGGCCTACGGTTACTAAGCTACAGCTATTTCTAAGAGCCCAACGAGGCGCCCGTCTTTGACATCGGCGAGGGGGGTGATGGGTGAAACACTCACTGAACGATACATATGATCTGAAACGCGACGCACCGGTCGTATTTCGCAGAATCTGCTGCCGGGAGACTGTTGCCAAGGGTTGTTGTCTGCAGCGCGCAGGCTTTCATCATCTCCCTGAAAAAACCAACTCAAGGCGTTTACAAGTCTGCCTCGGTTCATCGCGCTCTTTGAAGTCGTCGCTCTTCGGATTTAACGGGTTCCCATGGCATTTGGCTCAGCACCACACACAGCTGCATCAACCAAACGTTGAACTTTTGTTTCGCTTCACTTTTTTCTTTCGACACCAGATCAGTGTTGTTCATACAGTAGCAACAACGCAGCACTGTTTAGAGCAGGCATCCTTTTCAACAGTATAATGTCCTTACTTTTACACGAGCCCTTGATTTAAGTTATCATTTTACCATTCGAAACATAACTAAGCTGATTAATTTAGCATTTTTAGTCACGCAGGTGTGAAGAAATGCTGTAAACTAAGAAAATGGACGTGTACATGTATATTACAACATTTATATGAACAAAATGCAGTGAATGAACAACAGAGAAATCTAAATCACATCAATATTTGCTGTGACCACTCTTTGCCTTCAAAACAGCAGCAGTTCTTCTAGGTCCACTTACACAGTTGTTGAAGGAACTCAGCTGGTAAGTTGGTCCAAACATCGTGGAGAATAAACCAGATCTTCTGTGGATGTAGGGTTTCTACATCCTTCTGTATCTTCATCTGATACCAGACACACTCCATGATGCTGAGATCAGGACTCTGTGGGGGCCGTGACATCACTCATAGTACTGACATAGTAACACCAAATATTGATTTGATTTAGATTCTTCTTTTGTTCGCTCACTTTGCATTTGGTAAATTGACAAAAATAAACAATCATTATTTATATTTCTGAAAGCTTTCTTTGTTTACAGCATTTTTTCCACACCTGCCTGAAACGTTAACACAGTACTGTATATATATATATACAGTATACATATGTAGTCATATATATATATATAGTCATGCAGCGCTTCCGAACAGCAGCTCAGCTAAAATCTGTGAGTTTTTTCATTGCTGCAGTTATAGAAAAGCCGAACAAACACGACTGAAGTGAATTTTCATCAAGTAGCACTCAGCATTGCTTCCAAGCAATGTTTGATCTCGCTTTAGAGCATGACAGCGCTGGTACCAGACGCTCGTGTAATAATGTTTTTACAGCACAGCAGGAAGACAGCCTTCACTGCAACCCATGCTGAAGCTCATTGGTCCCGTTTTCCGCAACACCAGCTCTTCAGCATGTCACGTGTGGTTTGGTAATGTTGGTAATGTTAGTGATGTGATTCCACGAGAGGCACACCTGGTCCTGAATTATTGTTATTCTTAGTAGTCATTTTTAAATTTACTAAATCCATCATAATTGGCATTAAACTCATAGTGCAGATCAGCTGTGTATGTCACAAATTCAAAATTTGACCTGATGGTGGCAGTGGAGGAAAAGTTAAGAAAGGACGGACTTGACAGGTGGAATGTGTTTTTGTGCCAGTCCATGTGGAACAATAGAAAGTTCTGCTGGAGGCGCTATGTCATATCCATCCTATGCTTAGCCTGAATTTCTTGCTGATGAGATTATTCAGTCCAAGTCACTGGCTGCTGGCCATTAAGATACTGATCGTTTACGCGTAAGAGAGGTGCAGATAATAACTTCATTACCATGCTACAAATCACACAGAGGAGATTAGGTTGGCTGACAAAATAAACGAAAGGCCTCGAATCAACACGCTGCAATTAGGATTCTAAATAGCTCCGGAGGACCATAGGTGCTTTGGAACCCAAGGCGGTGATCAAACACACGCTTCTTCAATCTAAAAGCCATTTAGGAAGCTTGAAATGTTGAATGTAGCCTCCCAGAAGACTCTCCCTCTCACCTGTTGCTGTTTGAAGATCCCAATTGAAGCAAACAGCGTCTGCGGTCTGCGCTTATGTGGCCGTTTTCTGACTCATTGGCACTAAAAGGACTTCGACGCCCTAATTCAACCCCCCCCCCCCCAGATGCTTCGCAGCCTGACCTGGCTCACCGGGGTCAACTTAGGGTTCGGTGTGTTTCCCCCATGACTGGCGGTCGGCTGCTCCGCCTCCTGGAGTTCGTCCTGTGACAGTGAGGTTTTTCCAGCTGACTCACTGTGCCGCCAAGAATAATTGACACTGAAAAAAAAAAACTCTCCACGTTTTAAACAAAACAAAAAATTCCGGAGGCTGATGTTCACTAACACTCAGCTGACTGAACTTGGTGTCGCCATAGTTAATCTGTGGGAAGTAAGTGTCAAATGAGGGTTTTATTGATTAAAGCATTCTGTGACAGTGAATGTGTCCACTGCTTGTTATGGTATAGTTCAGTAGACTATAGACTGTGATCTCATTGTTTTTAAAGCTCTGACACGTCTGGGAGACGTGTCAGAGCTGGATGTGGGGACATTTTCACCTCTGCGATCATTGCTCCGTGTCAAACAGACTCCGCTCCGTTTGCCGTCCCCATGAGAAGCTATATACTAAATATTTACTCCAAACCCTTATACTCAGGCACAAACCACTTAAGGAAATACAGAAAAGGATAAAACAGTCTCAATTTATTGGGCTTTTAAGGTGCTCAGTGTTCCACGTTAACATGCACACAGAATTGTTTGACCTGTAGCTGCTGCTTCGTCAATCCACAGTGAGGGGAATAATATTCCTGGCATGTTGTTAAATGCTGTACTGTCAAATGCGATGGGGGAGGATCTCTCTCTCTCTCTCTCTCTCTCTTCCTCTCTCTCCAGCACCCCCTCTTCCTCTCTCTCTCTCTCCCAGCTCAGCATCTCCACTCTCACGATGCACACATCCACCGGTCTGATCCTCCACCATCCAGTCCATCCGAGTCTCTGGTGAGAGGGATTTGAGTCACAGCGTCTACGAGAGGTGAGTCATTCTTTATTTCTGGTCTTTCTGCTGTCTTTCCACTCATGTTGAATTTTTAGCACTGCCTTAGAAGATATTGTTGCATTTTGTTAACAGCCTGTCACAGTATTTACAGAATAGTTGCTCCAGGTGAAGCTGACAGTGTCTACCAGAGAGCTTCTGCATGTTTTACAGTCTGACTTAATTACTGTTTTGTTTTGCAAGATTTACATGAAGGAAACTTCTCCCCTGTCCATAATTTGCAGAACATACTTTGCAGAGAATTTATTTCTTATTATTCAGCTTTAAATTTGACTGAATGTGTTGCAGTTGCAAAATATCTTATGAGACATTTAAGTGGCATCTTGAACTTTCTATTGAAGGAGCAATTTCAAAAGCATGATGTCTATCGTTGGCTCATCACTGAATCACTAATTACTTAAAACAATCGCTTACTTCATGCATGTAAACTATGATGATAATTATCTAAATTTAGGGTGATAAACATTATGGGCCCCCTGTGTTTTTGGTTTTCTTAAACTCTCGAACCCTGTCCCAGCAGTCTGTGAAAGGACAGATTCAAAACTCTTTGGCCCGGATTAAACATGAAAAGCTTTTAATTGAGCAATCGAATTCGATTTCATTTGATGCATCGCTGTCCCAGACACAACAGTGCAGTCCTTATGTGTGCTACAAAATGAGGCCACTATTGTATTATGCATCTCCATGCTGTGGTGAGATGTGCACTGTGGGATGTCACAGCATCTTCAAAAATAAAACCAACGTCAGGCAGCATCTCCCTTTGAGCTTCTTCTCCAGGAGGAACGAGGGGAAGAGAGGACCAGCTGCTGCAGCCTTGTGGCATCCTCCCAAATGTAAATTAGCTTTAGCTACAAAGTAACCCCCAGGCCTGCATTCATCCAGAATAACCACTGACCGAGTTCATGGCCAAGAAACAATCTCAATGCTAAAAATGTTACAGAGACGATAAACTGATTCATTAGCATCGAGAAAATAATAAATGCCACCTACGTGTACAAAATATTCTGCTTTTGAACTCAATTCGCTTAATTGATGCTGCAATAAATGCCTGGAGCGATTAGTCACCAGCGTAGCTAAGGAGCAGAAGCCAACGCCACAGTGTGAGACAAAACACTGCCTTTTCAGTAAATGTCCTTTATAAACACACCTCGTGCTGGTAGAACAAAACCTCTCATCCATACATTCATGTCACTTCTATTATTCAGTTGAGGTTAAGCTACAAGAAGTCTTTTCACGGTTCTTCGCAGAAGACACGGACACGTCACTTTATTAAAGCTCATGTAAACAGTGACTCGACAGACTCTGCTGGTTTGAACATAACATAATTGGAAAACTGTTCCACTGTTGCAGACACACACAGATAGAGATCAGTTCACAGTGTGGCTCTTTCCTAGCAGTCGGGGATAGGATATTACAAACTGAAGACACTGAGAGGATTTCGTGCAAGTGATAAACTACATTCACGTGTCAGGTATTAATTGCAAATTAGGCAAAACCTGGCATCTGGTAACGCATACATAATTTTATGAACTTATTAAATAATCAGTCACATAGATTCATATTGTTTGAATACAGAACTACTGGAGATCGATCGTTGCTATATTTAAATAAAAATGCAGTAAATGTAGTACATTACATTGTTCTCAGCTTAAAATCAGCATCCAAACAGCGCTAGTGTCATGTTAACACTACAAATACAATGCCCTGCAGAATGTCTGCCATTTTTCCACATGTGATGTGAACCACGGTATAATCTGTACAACTCAACTGAAAAGCTGTATAAAATGTTTTAGATTCACTGTATTCTTCTAAGCGATTCTGTTGGTAGCAACCACCTTTGCTTAATCACCATTAGGCAGCAAAAAAAAAGCTTGGTCATGCCCTGAATAGTGATAATTTGCTCATATTTTGGGCGCATCTGATGAAAACCCCATTAAACACTGTGTTTGGGTAATGTATCCATGGCAACAGTTGAAAAAAATAAAGGTTTTGTTAGGCTGTCGTCATTACAGTCACATTAGATTAAGCAAAGCAGACTGAAATCTATCCATCCTGAATGTTCCTAAACCAAAGTGATTTGAACTGAATTAAGAGTATAATACAACTAGAACATAGTAAAATAGTGCAGAATACATGTAAAACCTCCATCCAACAGTACAGTGGGATAATCGGTGGAGGTTGGAAATTGAAATCACTTTAGAAATGAGGTTACTACTAAACTATACCCACCTCTAAGAGCAAACAATCAAAAAAACGAATCTGTTAATAATCTATTTTCTATTGATATTATATATTTATAGATATTATGTTGATCAGTCATGTTACAGGTTTTGCCGATTGTCAACATTGTGATGTGGCTTGTTGTGCAAATGCAGTGTTTAGCTGTGTTGTCATTTTTCTGCCAGCTTCACAGGTTGTTTTTACTGGCGCGAATAATGTTTCTTTGTTATCGCACATCAATTATGCATAATTGATTTCCTGCTCCCTCAAGCAAAGTGCGAGAAAAGACAGTCATTGCTCGTTGTGATTTTAATTTTGCCCTATCTTTAGCATGAAACTCGAGATATGAGTTTGAAAATATGTTTAGAATGCCAACGACCGTCCGTGTATCCTTGTTGGCTCCTTTCATTTGTGGTAATATGCAGCTTGCCTGCGTGGGCTGAGAGAGTGTTTATATAAGCTTTTACGTTCTGTGTCACTTTTCTACAGCAGCAAAAAAAAAAAAAAAAAACAACCAAAACCTTGTCCACATGTTGTCTTTGTGAATCTCAGCAGGTTGTGTGCATTCACAGCGGGGATTGCGTGGTCACATGCTCGGTAGCTATCAGCGAAAAAAAGACTTCAAGATTTCTCCTCCCGATGTTGTGACCAAAGCAGTGTGGGCCAGGCTTTGTGCCACAAGATGCAGGGTTGGGATCAGAAGGAGAAGCACAAAGACGGAAGAGAAAAACCGTGAGAAAAAGCATCTGAGCTGTTGAATTCCCAGGAAAGATGTGGCAGGAGGTCGCGTGACATGTGAAGGGGACAGAATTCGTAGCATGCGACGCTTAAAGTCTCGAGACGTGCTGGCAGACACACACACACAATCTGTAAACGTCTTAAACATCAGTCAAGTCGGACGAATATAAAACAGGAAGCTACAAGTTGCATATGAATTAAATGCAGCTGAGAGAGTGGTTTTGTTTTTGAAGAAAACCTCTCCGGGCTTTTTCTGCTAATTAATGACTCACTCTGGATGATGTTGTTAACTCCCCAATGACAACAAATTGCCTCTAAATTAATTAGTATTTTGAGGTTTTCCATTGAAATCTTGTTCGTGTGCAGCAAAGCTTCAGAAAATATGACAGTGTAGTTCGCTATAGATGTTTTCTTGCTGAACAGAGGCCTTTAAAACATGCGTTGATTAAGTCACGAGTGCGAAATATTCTCAAAAAAGTCTCAGAGCGCATTCTCGGAATTATACAAGCTACTTCTGACATCACTTGATTATCTTCTTTTTAGCTTTGCTCATTAAGAGCTTGTCAAATACTGGCTTGCAGCTGCTTTCACAGTACTTATCCACACACAGTATGATCAAGGCATGGATGGATTATAAAACCTAAACTGGCATTAGAAAAAAAACAAACATTCACTCATTTGTAAGGTTCCCATTTAATATGCAAGTGTTGACTGAAGGCTAACACGCCTACGCGGTCTGGACACGACAGGGTCTAAAAAACATGTTGGAAGGTTTAGATGATGCTCAGTTCAAACTTGAGGCGAGTGGAATCTCATGAGAAGAAGCGGAAATGTGCGCATACTGTACATCAAGCGTCTGATGATGATGATGTTGACGCACTTGGCTCCAATACTGAAAGAAAAATAAATGACTTCTGCCATTAATAATTGATAAAATACAGTTGATGGAAGGCTTTTTTTTAAACTTGTTTTAACATGTTACCAGTAAACTGTAAGCATGACGATAACGACAGATTATGTTCTCTGTCTTAAATGTATTCATGTCCAATTTATTTATGACTTGTGTTCTTCTGACATTATGAAAGCACATCTATTCATCCCCACAATATTTTTTATCGTTTTAATTCATGTGTCAGTATAATGTGACACAACATAATGTGCCAGTCAAAAGATAATTGATAATTGATAAGTGTCATTCATTTGAATCAACTCAGAAAGAGGCCAGTCGGGTTAAAACAGTCTCCAAAGGACCAGCAGAGTTGTTCAGTCAACCTTTGCGTGGTCTCTGCTTCTCAAGAAGCTCTTAAACACTAAATGGAAGTTCGCTGGTCGGTAAAAGCACTCAAACCACAAATTCTGTACTAGATCATAGAGTTTTATTCTGTTCTATTAAATATGGAGACTGAATACATGGAAATGTAAGATAACAATGGATGTCACTCACTTGGGCAGGAGTGTTCCTGTGTATGTCCAGTTTTGCGTTTCAGTTCATTTTGATCTTGGTAAACACTTGATCAGATCTAATAAACACGAAAGGACCTATATGCTTTTCTTTAAAATATCAATTGATGTGCTTTCTTTGATCAACTTGCCATTGTTTTGAAATATAATGTCTGATGGTTTCAGTTTTATACTACAATAAACCATTTTAGCAGAGGTACTCAACTATCTGCAATATTAATATTACCGTAAAGTATCTGCATACTCTGGTGGCAATGGCCTCTATAGAATGATAACAAAGCTGCCGCTTGTGACTTGTGACAAGAGCTGTCTTCAAAACAATCTCTGACTAGAGGAACTTCAATTTGAATGATTTATTATAAGTGTGTACTTGGCCGTAACTTTGAAATATGTTTTGCTCCTGTACTTGAGTATCAATAGAAGGAAACAGTAGAACATTGGATAATGAGTATATTTTATTCATAATACTGTAGGTAGCACAGAACCTTTTAAAGGCCTCTGCATACATCATCTGAAGGAATAACACATGATGCTGGTAATAAACAGACATGAATATGAAACATCTGGAGACATAAATTACAATAAAACGCACAATAAAAAGAAAATACTGTATCTGTATCTGTATACTGGGGTATTTGAAACACAATTAGTTCTTTAAGAATTTCAATTTTTCAATTATTGCTGGAAACATTTTTCCAGGAGCCACTAACATGGGTCCTATTCTACATTTACTCTCTTCAAAGTGCCAGCATGACAGCAGTAGAAAGGAACTCACACAAACATCGCTGGCATGGATTTTTCATTTATACAAGAAAAGTTAATTACTGTACCCACTAAGCTTTAGAGACACTTTGTGAAGGGATTTGGATAACAGCATTGAGCTGAAGGAGACAGCGCCGTGGTTGGTATAATGCCCAATTTAGTTTATCACATCATTTTGTGTGAATGGCTCTTTGTCTTCACTGTCTTTGGCTCCCTCTCTTCGTCCCATTCAGCGTTTGCTAATGTGCCTTTGTCGGCGGCTCGCATCCTTGGGAAACCTTGCACGCCACCGCATGACTGTGGGAAGCCTTTGAAGAGAGAACACAATTATTTATGTTACCTCTGTGGAAATGTTTAAGTTGCTCCAGTAGCGTCATTTGACATCGCTGGAGGGTTCTGTTAGTCCGGTCATGGGTTAACTTATAAAACAGGGCAGGTTCTTGCCTGTAGGGGAAGAGTTAAGGCTACTTCTATCAGATCTGACCTCATCCCGTCTCATCAGCTGAGGACAGGCTCTTAACAGGCTTTTTTTTGTGTGACACTCGCCGCAGGAGTGTCACGTCGAGCCATTAAATAATTTCTTTCATAAACATTCTGGAATGCAACAAACTTCCACACCATTGTGTTTGGTCAGTTGATGCTGAACTTATCTCTGATGCTGAACAATAGCACAGAATTCCTCAAGGCGATTCTTGTGACTGTTCACATAATCTTTATGAAGTGATTTTTACCTCCCCGTGCTTCCAATAATCATAAAAAAAAACACATGTGACCTCATCTACAGTAGCAGGACACTATTTGTAACTATTCGTGTGTAAATGAAAAGATTGTAATCACCGGATTTAAAAGCAAGGTGCTGATCAAAAATGTTGGTTTGAGTGGATAGAGAACACAAACAGAGCCAAGTGTGTGGGGGGGATGTTAGAATAAGAGAATAATGAGGAGAATATGAATATTGCTTCATCACTGCGTGTAAGACTTATTTCCACCCGTTTTCCCTGCAGCCTGCGCGTATAATGCCATCCACAATGGAGCAGCAGTGATCTGAACCCGAGCCGCCGCAGGGATGAGCGCTTCCAACGATTCCTCCTACCATGAGGAGGTGCTGTTGGTGAACTCCACCTGGGGTTACTCCTACTACCCCCAGAACTACACCCTGTCGCCCTCCCCGCTGACAGACAAGACCGGCACCTCCAAACCTGCAGCATGCGAGCAGGTCCACATCGCCATCGAGGTCTGTTTGTTGCAGCAGCAAACCGTTCTTATGACATCTTGTTTTGTAACTTTACTGACTGATCTGTTCTCCAATGTGAACTTCTCTCGCTCAGGTCTTTCTGATTCTGGGCATCATCTCCCTACTGGAGAACATCCTAGTCATCACAGCCATAGTAAAGAACAAGAACCTCCACTCGCCCATGTACTTCTTCGTCTGCAGGTTAGTTAGTTGCTACATTACAAAATATCAGTGTATTTGTCAAGATACAAACATTCCACAGTGGTGATCCAGGGTTAGATGAACATTTAATCTCTAACAATCTAATGGTTGTTGCAGTCTGGCGATAGCTGACATGTTGGTGAGTGTGTCCAACGCCTGGGAGACCATCATCATTTACCTGCTGAGCAACAGGCAGCTTGTGGTGGAGGACAACTTCATACGGCAAATGGACAACGTGTTTGACTCCATGATCTGCATCTCCGTTGTCGCGTCAATGTGCAGCCTCTTGGCCATAGCCGTGGACAGGTAATGATGGAAAGAGGTGTGTGTGTGTGTGTGTGTGTCTAGAATCTCTGTCACGCTGGAATGTAATGAAATGAAGAGAAGAGAAACTAGAATACTGCAGTTTGTAATTATATAACTAGAGCCTTTCTCTAACTCAAGTCACCACAATAACAATAAATGAAAGCCATGATATTTGAACCCAGCGTGTTCCCAAGACTTACCTTTAATTGCAGTCAGAGGCTGTGAAATCAGAAGAACATATTGTACTTGTAACCTCGTCACACATGCTGTATAATAATCTACTGAATGATGATAATGGATTGTTCCACAGCCTTGGACTGTGTCAAAGCTAGTTCGGCCATTTCTGCTTACGAGAGAATCAACTCTTGTCTTGTTTCATGCGCTTTTTGTGTGGTGGTTCGCGTCTGGGTGAAGACACGGGTGAGGAACAGGTTCACTCCGTTCAATATTCCAAGCTTCTGCACTTCCCTCCTGGAAAAATATAATAAGCCTTTCAGAAAGTAACCTTGTAACTACAGCGAGTGGAAAGGCTACCGTGCATAGCCAATAATAAGCAAATAAAAGAGCAGCATTATTGCGCTGAGTAATATTTTTTTTTTAGTTTTGTAGACATCTCAAAGGTCACTGCACTTTCTTTTCTGCAATTTATCGCTGTCTTGAAAAGGTTGATAGAAGATGGTGGGTTACTTCAGATCAACATCCTGCGTGTCGTTACCTGCAGGTACGTCACCATCTTCTATGCGCTGAGGTACCACAATATTATGACAGTGAGGAGGGCTGGCTGCATCATCGGGGGAATCTGGACCTTCTGTACGGGCTGCGGTATCGTCTTCATCATCTACTCAGACACCACCCCCGTAATCATCTGCCTGGTCTCCATGTTCTTCGCTATGCTCCTCATCATGGCGTCGCTGTACAGCCACATGTTCATGCTGGCCCGCTCGCACGTCAAGCGCATCGCCGCCCTCCCCGGCTATAACTCCATCCACCAGCGGGCCAGCATGAAGGGGGCCATCACGCTCACCATCCTGCTGGGCATCTTTGTCGTCTGCTGGGCTCCTTTCTTCCTCCACCTGATCCTGATGATCTCCTGTCCGCGGAACCTCTACTGCGTGTGCTTCATGTCCCACTTCAACATGTACCTCATCCTCATCATGTGCAACTCGGTGATCGACCCGCTCATTTACGCCTTCAGGAGCCAGGAGATGAGAAAGACCTTCAAGGAGATCATCTGCTGTTACAGCTTGAGGAACGCCTGCAGCAACATCTGCGCTCTGACAGGTAAGTACTGAAAGACAAAGACTGAGGGGACCAATGGCAGGAGGACTGTCTGAATGTAACACTGGGTCGTACTATATCATAACACCCATCACAACATCATAAGAACTCATTCATTGCACTTTCCAGCCTCAACAGAGTGTCAACACACTTTTAGTTTGTTTACTATTAAACAGGACACTCTAAGCAGGAATGTATCTGTGTTTATTAGCCACAGACACCCAGCCAGGACCACAAATATAATAATATAAAACAGGACCATACCCCTCCTATCTCCCATAGCAACTGGAAAATGAGGCTGTCACGTTCCGTGTCATTTTGTGTTTGTTTTTTTCTCTTGTCATGTTGCATCGTTTAACCTTGGCCCATCTCTCAGTCTATCTTTTATGAAAGCAGTGACTTTGTTTACATGACAACTTCCATTACTACTGATGGTGGAGTATTCATAGCATCATATGTATGTCTACTATATGTCCACTGTAGCGGGTGATCGGGGCTCATTCCAAATCAGCGAAGGACAGCTGCACCTGTACCTCTATTAAATATGCAGTAGAGTAGTAGTCAGTTAGTTGGCGCTAAAGTTAATGGACAAGTATGTAAATGGGAACATCAGCTCCCAAGAAGCCAGTGCAGAAGGGGTGGGTGAGGGGGGATCAAGGGGTCATCTAGTAAATGACTGCTACAGCACAATTTGGCATCGTCTAAGAAGCTCAATCAAATACATGCAAGCAGACGCTCAACAGCGCGTTTCTACCTCGTGAGCATTAGGATTAAAAACAACGTGACTGCTGCTGTGATCGTATTTCATAGTAACGTTCTTAAGACTTCATAATCTCTTCCCTGTTCTTTAAAGCACAGGTCAGACCGTAAACGGGGTTCGATGCCGCTCGCGCTGCGGCGCTGGGTTCGGTGCACGCGCAGGCAAATGAAGCACAGAAACAGATTTACTCAAACGGAAACGGCCGTAAAAAAAAAAAAAAAAAACGCGATTACAGTGTCTCTCGCCCACCTGTTGTGTCTTTTAAAAGAAAATACCAAATGCAATTACACTGGCCTCTAAAGATTTACCACAGATAAAGTTCCTCCTGACACAAGGAGCAAGTCAAGCATTTCTTGTGCATGGATTCCAGACAGGTTGCCTTATTTGCTAAGCTTAAGTAGGAAAAAGTTGACCGCGGCTGAACTTTTGGACAGCTTCACCTCTCATCAACCGACATCCTGCCACAGCTGCATGCCTTCGCCTGCTGCAGTTAACAAGCAGTCCCCCTCAGATCTGCCAACGCGGAATAGAACTGCAGTCGCTGCTGGGACTTGAATGTAGATACGCTCTAATTATAACTGCCTCATTCCATCGCCGTGCCCTCCTTCGCGCAGCCTCCTCGAAACCTCTGGATCTGTGTTAATGTAAGATGGGTGAAAAATGACATAAGGTTTTACTTAAAAGTAAAAAAAAAAAAAAAAGCCTGTCTGTTAAATGTGTGTCGGTGTCACCTGCTGTACCTCCCGGATGAGAGAGGCCTGACCATCTGCTGGAACTGATCTTGTGTTACGCATCAGTGCTCAGTGGTAGATGCTTAAATTCCAGTGTTATTGATATTTAGTGCAAAGTTTAACAATCCATCGTTCTTCAGACTGACCCAATGCATTTAATGCACACACACAACTCTATGAAGGAACGAGTATCAATGAATGTTTTTTGTGATGTCATTGCCTTATTGTGTTTTGTAATTGAATTGCGGATACGGATATACACACTTGTACAGCACATAGCAAGTGCTTCTATTAAACTCAAGGATCTATAAACATTTCTTAGATTTTTATTTTGCTCACATACTGAACAGTACCTTCCACATATGTGTGTGTGCTTGTACGAAGGGATTCATATTTATTGCTAACTATGAAGCTCTGAGTATTTGTTGCCAAACTTGAGTCGACTGTGATGCGACGCTGCGTAGAGCCCACGTTTTCATTCGCCGTTGCATGATCCGTCTCACCTAGCGAGACCCCGTTTACAGCTGTGGGGACATGTTTCACGTTATTAGCAAAGTGTAAATGTGAGCTGCGGTGGTAATGATGGGCGCGTGCTGTATTGCTCGTGTTGCTTCATGATTTGATTATGAATAAAATCTGTAATAAACGAGCTGCTTTCATATTGTTGTTGCTGAGAAGTGTCATGGGAATGTGAATTCTAATGCCATCAAAGACATCTTAAGGAAGAAGACGGGCAGATGGTAGTTATGTAATATAATTTCAAAAATGCTTGTTTTTAAAAGGGGTCACTGTTACAATTATGGCTTGGACAGACTAAAATAAAGGATTCAGCTATTTAATGCTGACTGCCTCACAAAATGCCCTCATTCAAAAGTTTGACTAACTAAACAACTACTACTACACAAATCTTAACTGACTAATGAACTAACTAGACTTGTTTAAATTTATACGAGCATATGGATGAACAATAGAACTTAAACTCACTGATGTGCTGGATCCTTCAGCAGCTGCAAAGCGTATGTATACTGTTTATGCGAGCCAGTGAATTTAAAGCACAGCTCTTTCTGTGGATGAATAAAGAACATATATATATATATATATATATATATATATATATATATATATATATATATATATATATATATATACACAGTACCGTGCAAAAGCTGTAAACAAAGAAAGCTTTTAGAAATATAAATAATGATTGTTTATTTTTGTCAATTTACCAAATGCAAAGTGAGCGTACAAAAGAAGAATCTAAATCAAATCAATATTTGGTGTCACTACGTCAGTACTGGAAGTGATGTCACGGCCCCCACAGAGCCCTGATCTCAGCATCATGGAGCGTGTCTGGAATCACATGAAGAGACACAAGGATGTGAGAAACTTACATCCACAGAAGATCTGTGGTTAGTTCTCCACGATGTTTGGAGCAACCTACCAGTCGAGTTCCTTCAAAAACTGTGTAAGTGGACCTAGAAGAACTGCTGCTGTTTTGAAGGCAAAGGGTGGTCATAACAAATATTGATGTGATTTAGGTTTCTCTGTTGTTCATTCACTGCATTTTGTTCATTTATGAAAATAAATGTTTAACACTTTAACACACTGCAGCCTGAACAAAGCAGCATCTTCCTGAAAGTGTGCCTGAGCTCGGCGCTGCGGAAGGCGTAGATGGCCGGGTCAACGAGCGCGTGGCTCATCAGCAGGACCACGTGCAGCTGGAACAGCGAGCGGTAACACTCACAGTATGGGTTCATGGGGCAAGCCATGATGATGACGAGGTGGAGGAAGAACGGAGCCCAGCACACCACGAATGCGCCGAACAGCAGCGTTAGAGTCAGGGCACCTCTCATGCTGCGCCCCCACCACAGTCGCCTCCGACGCCTGCCTCCGCCGCTGGCGGGCAGAGCGGCGATGTTCCTGGCGTGGATGCGCGCCAGCATGAACATGTAGACGTAGAAGAAGCAGATCATCGCCAAGGAGACGACGAAGAGGACGATGAAGCAGATCATGATGAACTTGGAGTCGAAGAACCTCACCATGAGCACGGCACAGACCCCGCACGTTGTCCAGATGGTCCCCAAGATGACCCTGGTGCGCCACATGGTCATGATGTTGTGGTACCGCAGCGCATAGAAGATAGTGATGTAGCTAAAAATGAAAACAAATCATTTTAGCATTTGATTAAAGTGCATATGGAATGGAATTAAAACCAACACGTTTTGTCTTTGCTTAATTAGCTTGTTTAGGGACCCACATTTAATTCTAATTAGAATTTGACTGTATTTATTTATTTCCTTTTGGTTAAATAATAACCCACTCACTGTATCTGACTCTGTTTCTAAGAGGTGTTTTTAAGACACGTTAGTTTAGTTAATTGGGTTCCTGCCAGCAAACACTCATTAACTTTATCTTCACTGAGCCAAGACCCAACTCTGCACATTTCTGCTCGTTTTCATTAATTAGCCATAGTATTGTGAGCCACAACAGAGTAACACTCACATAGACGTTATTCTCAGAATAATGAAGAACAGAACTGAACAAGACTTTTTCTGTGTTGTTCTTTTCTCGGTGAAATCGGCAAGATTCAACGGAAGCAGCGTCCGTGCGAATAAACACGACCACTAACGCTGAGAGGCTGAGAACAGAATAACTATAACTATGAGAAGACTGCGTCAATAGCCAGTGGAGCTGTTTGCTAATAGCGTTGGTTACGTGCGACCACCGCTCCCTGATCCTAGACGTCCGAGCTCTGCATTGATTGTGTGAAGTAAATTGCTCCGTACAGCACAGTTTGTTATGAGGCCAGCAGAAATAACTGCGTTCAACTTTTAATAAGGTGCATATCAACAATTATAAGCAGTTATAGACCAGTGAAAAACTTTTCCAAACTCTTCTCAGAGTCCTAATTAGTCAGATGCTTTGAATTTAAATGCGAGTCTAAATTTAAATGAGGGTTCCAGCCACAGACATTTCAAACAGGCAGCTCAGGGACAAACTGAGATTGAAACTCTTATGATTAAAGATGGAACTAAAACAGTTTCAGTATTATAATGTTATTGAAGTTTGCGGTAAAATATAGTGATTCCAATAAAGATTTAACTTCCTCTTATACAAATATTATGGATAATAAGACATTTACAGTGGGCTCTGTGTACAGAACATACCGATCCACAGCAATAGCCAGGAAACTGAAGAAGGACCCAACGAAGGACATGCACATCAACGAGTCCACCACATCATCCAGCTT
The DNA here is from genome assembly GCA_030770545.1 of Macropodus opercularis. NCBI lineage: Eukaryota > Metazoa > Chordata > Actinopteri > Anabantiformes > Osphronemidae > Macropodus > Macropodus opercularis. The sequence goes on along the minus strand of CM061104.1, from coordinate 4,512,324 downwards.
GGTTTCGGAGGAACCTTTCTTCTCCAGCTGTCCCACATCTGCAAACACAATCATGAGGGTCTCCCAGGTTTTGGTGAGACTGGCGATGGTGTTGAAAGCAGCCAGGCTGCAGATGAAGGCGTACATGGGCGAGTGGAGGTTTCTGTTCCAGATGACAGCCGCCACCACCAGTAGGTTCTCCGCCAGGCTCACTACCCCGATGCTCAGGAAGAGCGGGATGGGGACCTTTACCTCAGGGCAGCCCGTTTGATTCACCGACATATTGTTCATAGTAAAATGACGTTTTGGGAATGACTCCCAGTCTCCGGTGTCGTTCGAGTTTCTAAACTAATCTTTAGTGTTAAACATGAATGCTTGGTCTTAGTTATGTAATATGATTAACCCAATTAGCAATTATTCTTTAAACTGACTAGTTGGTAGTAATTTAGTCAATAAAAACCACAACAGATATGTGTCTACCTATATTCTGTGTTTTCAAACAGCTCATGATCTCCAGCACGTCCTCCTAGATGAATACGAGGCATTCAGTCATCCATCATCTTTTTCAGCTGGGTTTTTGTCACACAGCGTTTATTCTGGGCTTACACACACAGCCTGTTACTGTCAAAGCGGCTCAGAGAAGGCTGCGACGAAGAGACCGTGATTGCTGAACTGTGCCGATCCAATCCCGTCTTAGTAGGAACGCTGGCTTGGCATTTCACCTGTGGAGAGATAATAACAGTTGTGTGTGTTATTTCCAACCTGCTTCCGTTGCGTAGCTACAGTAGCCAGTGTTTCACTTGCTAAAATTAATATAATTCATGTTACGGGTTCAGGTAATCATTCCCATCGTACCATTTTATCTCCTGTCTGATGAACGGTCTGACCTTTTGTGCAAGGTCGAACAGCTTATATGCTATTTAATGCCCTTCAACTTGTAAAAGTTGCCTTCCACCGTTTTCATCTTGTGTTTATGAGGCGCGTTTTAAAAAGCCATAATAACCATAATCATGAAATTTATATAATTAATTAAAGCCTCCTGGCGGCGAGTCAGTGTTGTTGGCCAGGCTGCCGGCTGAAGATTATGCCAAGCTTTTATCCAAACCCCCTCTAATCCATCTCTGCCTTGTCACAGTCAGCGCAGCCTCAGTGTGTGTGTGTGTGTGTGTGTGTGTGTGTGTGCGCAATGTGCCGTCGCTGCAGCCACACAATCAAAAGCGGACTTTCACGGAACCGCAGTGTGACGCGGGCTTTGACTGACAGGACGTTCCTGTAGAAATAAGAATACAAAAGCAGAAATGGGGATGTGAAATAATCGACGGCTTTCGCCGTTCAGCTCCTGCAAGACTCCCATCGTCGGTGCTTTGACTCTGCTCGATGGACGGCGTTGCTTTGCTTTGGTGCAGATTACTGGGCCGGCTTGTAACCCAGGAGCATTCAATGAATCAATCATCAGCTACCACACACTATGCAACATAAAGCATAGTATTCATCTCCTACATCACCTGTTAAAAAGGTTCTTAATGCACTATTGTAAATTATTCCTGAACACAATGTGATCATACCCTATTATAAAGGCATTTGCCTATCACACTGACTTAATTGTATATTTTATTGGTATGAATTATTAATCTTGTTTTTCACAGGATTTGAATCTGTGTAAAGCAATTTGTGTATGAAACGTTACAGTAGTAGCGATGTGAAAGTCCAGATGGGCCAGATGAAAGGAAGATTACGTTCAACTGCAAATTGGGGCAGTCTGAGGTCACATCCAGTCAAAGGTCATACGTTGAGTAGTTGCTCTCTAGTCTCCGACCCCAGGGGAGTTTTCTTGATTAGTATTTGCTGTCATACAGTATTTCTCTGGCGAGACGATTAAGGCAGCCTCACTGCGCTACCGCGAGGGAAGTGACATGCAGAACCGGTTTTCAGCAGCAGAATCTAAAGTGCGTAGCGAGTGGATGAGTATTTCGTGGTAAACCTGGGCTGTTTTTGTTTTTCAGGATGCAAGTGAACAACCGTGTTTCTCGGATCTTCGCTGTAGATTCGCTAATAACACAGCTGCATGGGATCACTGAGCTGCAGCAGGAGAACTAACCACTGCAAGACCTTTGACTAGGACGAGGAAAATAACAGATACCGGCCAAACTAAACACGCTGTGGAAAAAAGTCGTTATCTGTGTCGCTTAAAATGTCAAAAACGTTTATTGACTACAAAATGACAAGAAATGTTATTTCCACCCATGCTGTGAATAGTGCAGAAAATCTATTTGTTATTTGTTTCTCTGCTTCTCTCTCTCTCTCTGTGAGATCAATATGCAAGATGTCGTCAAAATTAAGGTCAGAAAAATGTGACTTATTGATGATACGATCAAATAAAAGTGAATTTCCAATAGATGAACACTTGCAGCTCTTTTTCTGTCCTCTCTTGTTAAGGATTCAAAGCATCCGACTGGACAATTACTGTATGTTCTGACTCTGTTTTCTCTTTTCTTTTCACCCTGTGTAGAATGTGTTTATACAAATCATAATGTCTGCAATTCACAATATAAAGCTGCACACACGCGTACGTACAGTAAACCTTTAATGAATGCCTTCAAAACTGCCTTTGTTGTCAGTAACAATATGTAGGTTGGAACATTAGACAGTTATAAAACCTTTGTATATTTGCTGCATGTGGCAGCATTAAGATTTCTCTTTTTTTTTTTAAAGCTGAATGTTTTTGGCGTTAATTGCATCGTCCTCCCTCTGTGCTCATCCCCTTCCCAGTGCAATAGCTCATACAAATCTTCACTGCACTGCCTCCCTCATCTATTGTTAAACATTTTTTTTTTTTTGGGATCTCTTACGCCTTTTATTATCTCCCTCGTTTCCCCTCTGCATCTTTCATTCATGTTCCAGAGATCAGACAGCTCTGTTTCCCCAGGCTGGCCCTGGACATCCCTCATTATCATCCGTCTATCGTCTCACGATGCCTTATCGGAAAGACAGTCATGTGCGGTTTTAGTATGCGCAGCGGCAGAGGGTTTTAATGCAAAGGTCATTAGTCAAAACAAGGGGCGAGGATGCATGCTGGCATATGGACTAAAACACCCGGCAGGAGTCCGGCGTCTAAGAATGAGACGCTGACAGGTGGTTTTAGCCCACATAGCAAATATTCCGTTCTCAGAGCTGGGCTGGATCACAGAAGAGCTCGTCTCCTTTGTTGTTTCCTTCATGTGCATCACCGCTGAAAGCCCTGAAGTGCACAAAGTGGGAGCAGCTCTGGGCTTCGGTAACATTTCAACAGAGTGTTAGGCCTGTCCACCTTTGTGTGTTTGCCTTTTTCATAACACAGCAGCCCCCAGACGTCAGCTGCTATTTTCTGGCAGTACTTTTAGGGTGAAAGTGGCCCCTTCATTAGAATCTCTTAATGGAACCTTCACTTGTTTGTTCTCTTTTAGATCACAAATGCAAATCTGAACAATATTAGTGATATAATTACAAGTTACATCAGGTTTTTAAAAAAACCCTGAACAGTGAGTCTTCAGTACTTTTACATACAATGTGAAAATAAACAACTACTTAATGCATTCAGCTATTTTATAAAAACATTTAGCATTTGTGTCCTACTGAATCCTAATCAAGGCCCTTTTAGAGTTAGCAGGAATTAGCTGAAGAATAATTTAAAAGCCTTACTTCGTCCTCACTCCGCAGACAGCTGCTGAAACCGCCTTTTTGTGTAGCAGACTCTTACAAGATGATTCGTTTTTCTTTTACATAAACCTTCGCAGGGCACCTGAGCAGTAATAAAAGAGCTGAAGTATTTCGTGTGGATACTTGTTCTGTGAGAGACAGAGATGATGTTGTTATAGCCTTGAAAGGCCGTCTCACCAAGGCCGTGACGCATGTTATTGAGTTCATTTCTTTGTTTGTTTTTTCTGTCCATTTATGAAATCAGCACAAGGACAGTATGGCTTTTCTCACTGCATCCTACTTGCTGTATTTTTAAAAGAAATGAATCAACGCCTGGTTTTGTTGCAAGTTCCTTTTTTTTCCTATTTTCTTCACTAAAACGAGTGACTTGATGCTTCTGTTCTTTCAGGTACTTAATAAATGGTGACTTCTATCTTCTCCCACAAATCAGCCACCATTCAAGATTTCACTGCTGCATGTGGCTCCGATGCTTCTATAACATTTCCCTGATGGCAGTAAAGAGTCCGTGGTTGAGGTCCTTGATGGCTCTTACGCTCCTTCAAATGTAGAGGTCAACCATTTATTGCACTTTCTGTATTGTTTATTTTTTTTTATTATTATTTTCCTGGCTCCTCCTCAGTCCAGATATTTTTCAGCTTGACTCAAAATGTCTGGCTCAGTTGAAGAAGAACTGTGCGATATCATAATGGGGAGATTTGCTCCAGATGAGACTCAAACTCACAGTCTCTGCATTATCCTGCTGACATGTATCACTGCAGATCAGAATTAATTCTTTGATAGAATAACCATTTTTGAATAATTTAATAAACCGGTGATTGAATGACTTTTAAAAACCAAGTATTACAGTAGTTTCTACCTCTTCTCGCTGCTCTGGCAGCCAAAGTCATGATTAAGTCTGTAAAATAATATAATGAATGTTCCAGTGTTTCTACAGGTATTTATGGGATCATTACGTTTACAGATCATCATGCAGAATATAAAGAGAAATTTGTCAGACACATCTTATGGTTCCTCATTCATGGTTCAGCGTCCAGCTCATGCGATTTATATCATGTCATCCTCACCCACTCTCACTTCATCCTCATAAGTGTCAGGGGCATGCCGAAGCCTATTCCAGCTGTCTTTCGGGGCGAGAGGCAGGGGACAGCCTGCACATGTCGCCAGTCCATCACAGGGCCACATACACAGACAAACAGGCCACCCACTCTCACACCTACTGGCAATTGACATTCTCTAATTATCCTCACGGCATGTCTTTAGACCCGTGCAGACACAGGGAGCACATGCAACATCCACACAGAAATGCACCTGCCACCTCCTGCTGAGGCTACGGCAGCAGCGCTAACCACTACGCCACAGTGCCACCCCGTACTAATCCTTCATATCATATATTCAAATGCTTGAAAACATAGGATATAATAAAATACCAGACATATAATTCAGTACCAAAAGATTCTCAAGTGTTTTTCTGTACAACAAGCCAAGACTTGCACAGTACATACCATTTATCACACTGCCCACTCAGAGCAATTATCCAAAAAAAAAAAAGTCTCTTCGGTTTTAAAGATGCAAGAGAGACTAACTTTGCCATCAACAGTAATAAATTGCTGTAAAAATATAGCCATGTGTACTGTCACAGCAGATAGAGTTTCCAGTTTTGAATTTGAACCTGTCAACACCCACAGGCTTGTTAGGCTCCCATCTCACTCATGTGCTGTCCTCTACATGCAGCACGATAGGATAATGGAAAGGACATGAAGGCAACAGGTTCCAAAAAGTATTATTGCAATTAACCGTTTTGTGGTTTTATTCAAATCATCTCTGACATTTGAGTATTTAAAGACTGTTTTGACAAAGTGAGTCCTTAAGCGCACAGATAGTGTTACAGTGTAGTACATGCTCTGAGCAGAAAGAGAGATTTCAGCGTGAAGGCAAATCATGAGCAGACCATGCTTGTGTAGGAGGTTTGACAAATTGAAAGGCTGAGAGAGAATCTGCAAAAAGGTGGACGGACACACACATACGTACATAAACACAGATAACATTTGATGTCAAATGTCAAAGAACAGTACACACACACACACACACACACACACACTTCTGTAGACTTGCCACTATGCTAATTATGAACCATATCTGTGAGGGAAGCTGTACAAACTACTGGCCAACAGATTGCTTAACTGAACACAGCAGCGCACACACACACACACACACTCAGAATGCAGACATCGCGTAGGGCTGAAAATGTACATGAACATGAGTCATAGACGATAATTCAATAGTACAACACAAAATGACATTTGTACTGTACGCACATAAGCAATTAGTGTTGAAATCAATTTTTCAAATAGTTATTGTTTGCGTTCAGTAATATATGGATGGAATTTAGAGGCGCATACATGTGTTAATTGATCATCTGGCGCACGTAGGAATAAAACTCAGAAATACAAGGCTTGTACTAAACGAACACCATCTACTGTAAAGCTGTCCATCTCAGTTGTAAAACAAGGATCTTGGTGGTCCAGGAGGTTTTGTTGGATGTGTTTTCCTCTATTGCTTTACTAAACCCTCAATTTTGCAATATTTGTGTATTTATCACTTGCATATGCTTAAAAGAACACTATACTATAAGAAAGCAAATGGAAATGGAGAACTTGAACATCGTCAGGATAACAAAAAAGAACAAAACATTCGAAGTCAAATGTTTTTAGAGCTTGAGTATTACAAAATTTACTTGCCAGTTGCTGCCAGCAAGTTTGTCATTTCACGCTTATCACAGAAGTAGTGCCAGGACCACCAACTTTATTTTCCACACTACACAATAATGAGTTGGGTGATGGCAGCAGCTGGTGGCGGCGCCTCAGCGATATTACAGAAACGGAGAGAAGACAAGGAAAGAATAAAAGAATTAAACAGTGCTCACTTACAGGTGAGAAGGATAAGCAGACCAAGGCCCAATGTGTTAAAGGAGTGATGGGATTGCACAGGGGGAATGGCGAGTAATAAGAAGCCACCGCTGGTAGGAGCAGTGAGGGAGGGAAGCTTATAGTAGCGACGCTTATCCTGCGAGTGTAATAAGCTTGGGAACGAGTGGATCAAAAGTCTACAAACGTCAGATCAAAACCTAATCTAATGGCATCCTGTTGAAAGGCATCTTGGGAGCAAGCTAATTGAGCGCATGTCATGATAAAACTGCTCAGACTTTGACGCTGCTTGAGTGCAACAAGGTGCTAAAGGACAATTCCACCCAGTTATACAGATTCAGTGATAACTGAGTAAGATTGACAAATAGAAAATCTTCGGGGGGGGGGGGGGGGGGGGGGGGGTAATGAAATATGGATAATGAAAAATTTACACAAGAACTGTGGTAAAATCATGCAACAGCTTATAAAAACACTGACTGTAGAGCTTAAAGCCTGCATGAATAGAATAAAACTGGAAGTAGACCTTTCAAAACAAACCAGATGTAAAGCTACTGATGGAAACAACACATTCTAAACAAACCATTTGAGATTATATAGACGTACTTGAATTTTGTCCTGTCTGGCAGCTTAGCATGCAGCATTATTGGGCTGATTGCCTTGATGTGCTGGACAGTTTTGCTCTTTCAGGAAGAGTATGTATGCAAAGTTGAAACACTTCTTGATTGATGGCATGCGGGTGGGGGGAGTGAAATGCAACAAGACAAACAATTTCTAATCCACATTCCATACCAACAATCCTAACTTTCATAAACAAGTTTACATTGTTACAACTAAAAACAGACTTTTTAAAATTCTAATTACATTCTAACCATTTCAAGTATACTAAAAGACAATTGAAATGCATTTTTAAGAAAACACTGAAATCTTTAGAAAATCTAAACCTTTATAAAACAACCTAGACACTAGTCTGAACTTCAAAAAAATTTAAACACATTCTAGCTATATTTTAAGCTCATTATGAACCATTTCAAAAATTGTAAGCCAATGGCTAACTAAATTTTAAACTCATTCTAAACATTAAATGTTAAACTCATTAAATTCATTTTAAAAAGTACCCTTCAAAACACACTTTAAATCAGAGAAGCCCTAAACAAAATTCAAAAGCATGAAACATTCTTTAAACCATTCTAAACCGTTTCAAATAAATACATTCCAAACTCTATACCTTTTGAAAGTTTGTAGCCCATTCTAGACTCCTAAACACATTTTGAACTGCTGAAAGATTCTAAGACATCTCAAACACATTTTAAACCATTTCAAAAATTCTAAACACATACTTGTAGAAAAAGGTGAAAAAAGGAGTAATACTTAGAGCAAGTTCAAATTAAGATGCAAGAAACACAAACATCCCTCCACCAAGATTACTGAGCTGCACAAGAAATAATTAGAGCCACAGACAAACCAAGAAACAGAATGCTCAAAAACTCACACCACTTCAGCCAAAGATATAAACCATTTACAAACATGAAAGCAAAAAATACCTACACCTGAAATGCCACTACACAAGCCAGAAGAGAGGCCCTTAAATACACAGGTCAGAGTCCCAGGTGGAAATGATTGTCCTTGATTTAGCAGAGGGAAGTGGGAGTGGATATGAACCACAAGGGTGTGGCCAAGGTGAATGTGGGTCAGAACAAAAGGAAGAAACCATGACACCAATTATCTATGAGGCTCACTTAGTTTGCTGGACATCAGATAGAAATGTGAAAAATATTACGGTTTCAAGATTTAAAAAAAAAAAAAAAGAGTTCTAAACCAAGTTGGAAAATGTTTTGTCAGTGTTCCAAGTTTTGAAATATCCAATCTCTAATTTCTAATTATGTCATGTAACTTCCATGGTGCACCTGTGGAGGTCCTCAACACAATACAATAAAGAGAAAAACAAAAAACAGGGAGCATTACTCGATGACCAGTTAAAGAATCCACCACATTTTTTTATTTATGTTGTGAAGCCATGTCCTCAAAATTCACAGATAATATAAACAATATACAAACAATAACAACTGAGGTTTTGCATAAAACCAAGATGAGGGATTAAACTGGAATTTCCAAGATATCGTTGTTGAACTTACTTACTGTACTGTACACAAAGTAAGGGTCAGTTAAACCCAGTCTAGTTAGCAGGGGGGTTTATTCTGTCATTTAACACTAATCCTGGCTTAATTTAGCCCAGACCTTTAAACAACACAGTTCATGTGCACTTGCAATGGAATAAAGCAGGATAGGTTCAGTTAGAATAGGTCAGGCCATTGTGTTTCACTGATCCTGAATATCGATGCCTTCAATTTAAAACACAACAACTTGAAATGAAACCAAATAACACATAAGCATAAACATATCAGTATACTGAGCGAGGAAATGTACAGTAACTGCACTACTGGTGCTACTGCTACAGAGCTAATTACTGCAGAGTCACAGCACCTGCACACTTCACGAATCTCTAAGTCTAAAACCTCCATCTGCTCATTATTTGTTCCCTGCAAACACAGTAACTGTTTCAATTTCACTTCATCGCCCTCTCTCTCTAGTTTATACTGTAAGGATATATTTATATTGCAAATACCAAGGCTTTATTTGTGTTGTAACTTGGTACTGGTTCGATTTTGTTATACTAGGCTGACGTAGATATTATTTGTGATATTACTTAATACTTTTCAGAATAACTCCCAAAATCTTTTACTTTTGTTAAATTCATTTTTCTTGCATGTTTATTAGCTCCACATTTTACACTGTGGTTAAGCCCTCCAGCCTTTAGAGGCGCTGTTGGGTTTTGACCTGTCTGGTGTCTGTGCATGCGTGTGTATGATGTTTCCTGTTTCCTGTTTGTTCAAGTAATAATGGTCATTATTTTTAACCTGTTTGCAAGATCTGGTATTTTAGATGCTCCACCCCACACTGGTTGGTCTGTAGGTCACACAAAACTGAATAAGTCCCTATATTGAGTAATTCTTCATTCATCTGTTGCTTGCATCTGGTTTGCGAGTACATGTTTCGCTGCTTGACATTTTCATGTCGCTCCGTTTCTTCTCTGTTACCCAGTTTGTGGGCTTTATTATTCCCTTCTTTCATCCTCTGTATACTCATCCCCATTTGGATCAAGCCTTTGCATGTCTCTGTGTCAGTGTGTCTGGTCAAAGCATTTTCTCTTTGTGTTTTCTCCAACTTCTTTATTTCATTAAAGGTTTTATATTTTGCATAATCTAGTCAGTGCATTTGGGACAATCTGCTCATGTCTTCATGACCACAGTTTGTCAGCAATCGCTGTTAAGAGAGACTTTTTCCGTCACACCATAACAAGTTATTTCTTCTTTTAGTACCTGTTTCTTTGAGCTTTCTACTGTTTTCCTGCCTCTAGTTTTTTTCTGTCGAGTATGTGTATGTAGCTAATTTTTTCTTTGTTGGCGTGTACTGTACCTCTAGTTTTCTTGTTTTTCTATGTCACGTTAACAGATTGTGTTGGCTCCCTTTTTTATTTTATTGGTGTTATTAAACTTTTGCCATTTCACCTCACCAGCTTTCATTTAGGTTTGCCCTTAAAAAGTTGTTTAACAGTAATCTACTTAATCTTTATTAATATACTAAATTATTTCTTGACAAAATGCAACTCGGGAGCAAAACAAAAGACAAGCTCATTTTGCAGGCTTATGTACAAATAAGGTGAGTAGATATTTACCAGCATATGTTATTTCTTGAATGGATTTTAACAAAAGAGGTTTTTTCCCCCCAGTATATAAACAAGCATCTTACAAGAGAGCTTCAAAATTGAAGTGAACAAGAGAAGGCTGCAGAACAAAGAGGCGAAAATGAAAAGAAACATGCTTTTATGCAGGGCTGAGTCAGGGCTAAGTTCAGGCTGGATAAATTTATCCATTAATCATTCTGACAGCTTTTCCTTGTAAGAGTTAGCCAGACACGCAGAACATGCAAACACCTCACACAAAGGTATCTGACCAAGCAGGGGATTCAAACCTATGTCACTACTAGCTGTTCTGTCTATCAGGTAATACTGTGGTTTCCAAAATGGGAAGGGGGCAAGTGTGTGTGTGGGTGTATGTGTGAGACCAAGCTGTTGTCTAATGAAAGCACTTTTTGGAACAACATTTTCTGTGTCCATGCATTTACCTGCTCAAGATATTCTCACAGTTGATTGTGACTGGTTCATATCTACCTTAAAGTAAATGTAAACACTGCCTTAAAGCTCATTTATATGCCAACGTTACTGTGAATTTGAGATTGCTGAACATGCTGTCATGAGGAAACCCAGGAAGAAGGTGGCGTTAAGAGGGCTTTTACAGTATCTGATTCAGAAATGGCTAAAATTAATGTCTAGGACTTCAGCAAATTATTAAATATGTACCAGGTTCTGTACAGCAGAAACAGACTTTCAGAATTTCAGAAAAATCAGACGAAGTGGTCTAATTTCACCAGGAGTGGGTTTTGGATGAGAATTTGAGAGTGGTTTTCCAGGTCGTTTTCAGTTTTTAATCATCTTAGCTCGATATTTCTCCTAAGGAAGATTCAGAAGGGAAAGGTCAGACATCAGTGCACTCAAAATCAGGATGTCATTTTCTTTCAGGGAGATGTGCCCCTAAGCCAATGACCACAAATCTGCCACTAAATATAAAGTTTATTTTCAAAGAGGGACGTTGTCAGTGAAAATCAAGGCTGGATCAGACAGTGTTTCGCTGCGGGAAAAATGAATCGAATCAGAATAGAATGTATTTTGGATGTACACCAACAGAGTGTGTCATTCCTTCTAAATGCTTCTAAAAGTGTGTACGGATTCTTGCTTTAAGCCATACAAAAAACTTTTTGGACAAGAGGAATACACTAATACACTAAGAGAATCAAATGGTAAAATAATACCTTCAGTGTGCCGCCACCACAGTTTACTTGCTTTTAAAACACTTGAACTGTTATAGCATAATTTGTATTGGGATCTCATTGTCAGTGGTGGGATTCTTAAACATTGTTACTATTAACTGAAAATTAGCAGGTGTAGGCCAAAGTCATTTCCTCCAACATGATCTGTCAATGAAGACTAAATGACCTTGTATCTGTATTTGCTGCAGACGCTGACGGTGAAGTAAGAAGAACGACATGTCTTCCCCTCTCTTCTTATAAGTGAAATGACAGGTAATGCAAACAGGAGACACACTAACGAGCTCATGCTGTTGATAAGGAAGGTGACTTTGAGGAGAAATCGACGATCTGCACTGCGAGGGAAAATTCCACCATTCTTTCTGACATCTTTCAAGTTAATCTTGTCATAGTTTTACAAATAGATGAGAAAGTATTCACACTGTAACACTGACAAGAGGTCTGTATAATGACTAGGTTTTGCTTGGCTTCTTTTAATAGGCTTAGTTATAGCACTGTGTGATCTTTCTTAACAAACTTTTGTACAGACTTATAACAATACATGCATAATCCATTTGTGTATTACCCCATTACAGTAAATGAGGTGTGTCATTTAGTTCCAGCTCCCACTGTGTGACAGAGAACTACTGCTTAGATGCTTGTTTGTGGCTTCTATTCACTCCCATTTCAACCTTGGCAGCTTTTTTTTTTCAGTGTTACTCTCTGCTGCTGACATATAGGCTACACAACCATAATCAAATACTGCTCTCATAATCATTGTGAGCGGTGCCTGTTGGGTGGCAGCCGGTTTAAGTGACTCCTCTCTTAGTGTGTGGCTGTTGTTGTTGTTAGTTTGGTGGAGGCTCTATTGGCTTTTCCTCCAACTCTTGTGCTTTCTGAGATGATGGGCAGATGTGAACTTAATGGGATTTTTCCTTTCTACTGACTTTCAGTGAATGTGCTGGGAGGCCAACGTTGCCATGGATACGGCATTGCTATTAGCCACTAGCTATTAGCCCTGAAAAACACAGGCCCGATCCCAAGAGAGTCGTGAAATCCACTAAGAGCTGAGGAGGCGGTGGTGCAGACCTGGAGAGAAGTGCAGAGAAAACATCTCTCTGCAAAAAGGTTGAAATCATCCACACTGATTGTACAGCACAACAAGACATGTAATTGGACTATTTTCAGGTAGTGAGGATGGGAAGGCAAACAAGGCCTTCACTGTCTCCATCACCTGCTGCAAACCCAAGTCGAACTTTGATCAACCGTATCTCACCTCTCTTACTGCATATTGTTATCTTTACTATTAATAAACTATGTTTATTACTTTTAACATTTGCTGGTGGTTTTCTTTGGTGCTGTCACACATTTCCATTCCTCCAGGAGGAATCAGAAATATCATTGTCATGTCATAATCAAATCTAAATGAATTATGTCAAATCTTAACTATCTTGCATTGTTCTCTAGTCACAGCCTGAAAGGCAACACAGAAGGTTGTTGATCTTCTTGAAACCTTAAAAACATCAACTTTTTCAAGCCTTGGCCATATTCAAAAGCCCATTCATCCATCATCGTCTTAATTACGGCCAACATTTACTCTCACCATCGTCATCATCTGCACACATTTCCCCATACAACCCCTTTTTTGTCAGAGCTTCTCTGTCCTAATAAGGAAGCATACACTCAGAATACACTCTACAATTGAGAGAATGAGTCACACTATTGATTTTGGTTCAAGGCTTTGGTGAGTGTTTGTCAGATTTAAAATTTGCTGTGGTGCGTAATTGTACGCTCACAGATATTTACACCTGCTGCATAAAATCATCAATGCTTTTTTACTTTCCATAATTCTATCACGGTCACTGTCACTCACTGATTGTGGAATAATTTAACTAACTACTTTTTTTCAGGTCTTATGTATATGTTATGCAAATATGTGTGATATGATAATATGTGCAATGTACTGTTTAAGTATTATTTACTCAGGAACAGCAACTTTAACTTTAACTGTATTTTGTTAGTCTCTTCATTTGCCAGAGTATATTTTAGGGCTTAGTTTAGTAGTTACTTTTCAGATGCAGACTTTTAACACACAGTCAACAGTCTAATGGATTCTGCTGTAGTATTATTAACTTTAAAAGCTTTAGAAATCGTTGAATAAAGGTGCGTTACAGCGTGGTAACAGACAATAAAGCCTGACACGGGCCACCGAAGCGTTTCCGATGATCCCATTGGATAGTTTCCCTTTACGTCATGACGTCGTGTTCCTGTCAACGGGCGGAAGCAGCAGCAGCAGCAGCAGAAGAAGGAGAAGAAGAAGTTGCCGAAGGATGCTCATCTTTCAGGTGAGATTCCACAGTTTAGCCTCGTTATTCATTTGGCACGAAGACAGGCAGACGTTAATGGGTGTGCACCGCATTCAAATGGAAGAGACCGACACTGACGGACATACGAAAACGCTGGAAACGCTCACTTTCACACGCTAGCTTCTCAGCTAGTGCAAGCTAAAAAATGGGCTGACGACAATATGTCAGGTTTGTGTATACAGGCAACGCAAGGCCTGAAAACTGACTAACGTCAGTGTAAAGCAGGTTTAGGCAAGTTTTGACGTTGATTCAACGATGATACGAGTATCAGTAACTGTGTTTTACACACCGGAATAGTCAGTGTGTAAAAACTGGAAACCAGTGGGCAATATTGTAGCTGAAGAAGGCAAACGATACCCAAAATGCTTGTCCGGGTGTTTAGTTTGATTTAAGACAAACTGACGTTATTATATAGCACATTTGTTTCCACGGATGAGTGACACGTTATGTTGTGTTTATATGCTGCGTGTTGTGTTAAATCGTACACCGCTATGCTCTTCCTCAGGTGTATCACAGCCACAAATCTGAAACCCAGAAGTGATCCATTCTTTTAAAAATGAAAAAATCTCAACTTTAGCTAAATACATTCTGTATATTTATGTGACTGTTGATGGGGCCAAACAAGACATTTGTCATCAAGATGTGTGATTTCTAGGGGGTGACCTCACAGATTTATCTCTTGCCTCCTGTGGCTGTAGTTTTAAGATTACAATGCTATATGAACCTTAGTACATTTCCTTGATTTTACTATATTGACGGATGGTTGTGATGATGTCAAGATTCCAGTGACATAAATAACTGAATGACATAATCAGGACGGCAAACATTTTAGTTTAGAAGTAGTGGAGAAGAATAGAAATATAACAATTGACCAGTTTTCAATATTTAATTTGTTTGGTAATTAGGTAGTTTGGCCTCGATAAGAAGAAAGTGTGCACACCCGTCATTATGAAACAGTTTTAGGTCCGTGGAATCAGTCAGTTGCTTCAGCTATAATCTGTTATATGTGTGTTTTGGAACTGTTAACAGATGATCTAGAATGCAGAAACCTCTGTGTTGCCCCTTCCTCAGCATGTGGTGACTCAGCCCTGAAGGCGCAGTGGGTCCAGCAGGAGCAGCAGTCATCTAGCTTGGATGAAGGATGAAGAGCCCAGTGCACAGATGCAGGGATGTGGAGCACGCACGGGGACAGGCTGGGGTTGGGGACGGGGCAGGGGTCAGCTGCCTACAGTCCGAGCATCGCATCCCTATCTCCAAAGAATTCATCACCTCCTCATCTGCCTCTGCCATGTGGTTCATTAGAGATGCCTGTGGGATTGTGTGCGCCATCATTACTTGGCTACTCGTGCTGTACGCTGAGTTTGTGGTGCTGTTTGTAATGCTGCTGCCATCCAAGAATCTGACATACAGCATCATAAATGGAATCCTGTTCAACACTCTGGCCTTCCTTGCCCTAGCCTCACACCTCAGGGCCATGTGCACTGACCCTGTAAGTAGGGCTGAATAGGAATTATTTGTACTTGTATATTAAATTTGAGTCTACAGATTGTCTTACTTGCAATGCAGACAAGAGCAGACTCTTCATCTGATGTTGATGCCATTATGAAGATCGGTGAGCTGTATGTTACACTTAAAGTATCATCTGTGTGGTGATGTTTCCTACTAGGGAGCAGTGCCAAAAGGGAATGCTACGAAGGAATATATAGAAAGCCTTCAGTTAAAACCAGGCCAGGTGGTCTACAAATGTCCTAAATGCTGTAGCATCAAGCCTGACCGAGCACACCACTGCAGGTAGAACAGACAAAACATAATGCAATCAATCAGTTACGACACTCCGTGTTGTCACTCATCTATTTATTTTTTCCTGATTTTAAAAGGTGCTGTTTTGACTTTGTCTCTTACAGTGTTTGCAAACGCTGCATACGAAAAATGGACCACCACTGCCCCTGGGTCAATAACTGTGTTGGGGAGAACAACCAAAAATACTTTGTGCTTTTCACAGTAAGTTCACTGCTACAGACTCATTATGCTGGATCTGGATCAACTCTAGATTAGCCTTTGAACTTGCCTTATTTTATTGTACAGAGACATCAATTATCACCACATTGTTTACAGTCGTGATTATTTGTCCCCCCCCCCCACCACTTAGATGTATATTGCACTCATCTCCCTCCACTCTCTGGCCATGGTGGTCTTCCATTTCCTCTACTGCTTTGAAGATGATTGGACAAGTGAGTGTTTAAGTAAATGTTTTAATTTCTGATGAAAGATTCATTGTCATATCTTTCAAACCTGGGTTCCTGAAGTCACACTGTGACATTGACTATTTTTTTCAATGCGCCATGACTCTAAATTACGTTTAAGTTTTATGCTATATTACGTTTTGTAAACCCAGCCGTGCTAGAATTAGACTTAAAGGGATACCACTCCAATTGTAACACTCGTTCTTTTGCCAGGCTCTTTTACTGTGTGTTGACCTGACCCTTGCATATACATCATGAAGGACTGGGAGACTATGAGTCAGCCATAAGACCAAGCATGAAGTCTCAGTGTAAGACTAGTAGTAGTACACCACAAATAAATCATGTAATTTAGAAGTGGCATCTTGTGTTATTAAGGAGCAATGGGAATATCTCTGCTGGTTGTTCATAAAGTCCGAGTCATGTGATGTTTGTGTGGTTTCTGCATGTTGGTGCAGTAAGACGAGCATTACATTTGACAAAATTCTACAGATCCCAGAGCCCAGCCTTCCTCGCATACTGAGGCAACCTAGTTAGACAGAAGAGTTTCAAAACGTTTGCTTTCATAATGTAGCGCTGCAGGAGTGTTAACAGTAGTGCACTGTAGTTTCTTTGATTTGCATTCAAGCAGATCCCCATGATCCTCTACTTTGCCTTTTTGTGTCTCTTGTTCAATATCTTCCTATCCCCCAGAGTGCAGTTCCTTCTCTCCTCCAGCAACCGTCATCCTCCTCATTCTCCTGTGCTTTGAGGGTCTCCTCTTTCTCATCTTCACCTCTGTGATGTTTGGCACCCAAGTCCACTCCATCTGTACCGACGAGACAGTAAGTCATCCGTTTAGTAAACAGTCCTCCTATCCTTTCTCCCAAATTCCTGCTGCTTTTCAGACTTTATCCCTGCTCTCACCAACTTTTGCCTTTTTAAAATGTTAATGTCATCGTGTAGCCTTCACACTGCTGACAGTAAGGCTAGTTATGGTACAGAACCATCATATGAATGGCAGCATTTCTATCACAACGTCCCTGAAATTGATGGGTGCATATAATCATTACTGCCTGCACGAATACCAGTTGAAGACCTGGACTCTACTGGTTGTACGTATCGTTAACTGGGACCATGTTTTTTGGTCTGGGTCCTTTACTGTGATTGATACATCCTGCTTTAAGGTGACAACCCTGGTGGTGTCAAGTTAGTAGTAAGAAGCCAGCAGGGCTGTTTCTCTAGGGAGTCTCCCCCACAAACATGTTAGGGGTATGTGGCAGGTTTCAGATTTATCCACCAGTAAATACCACCTCACGCATTTAAAGGTTAGTTTAAAATCCAATAAAAATATGTACTGTACTGAAATGTTTGTAAAAGATTTGACTTCTTGCTTCACGTCTAACATTTGAAGTTCTCTAAAGCCATCTAGGTCACTGGTGCTCAAGTACCACTGCCCTGATTGTTTACCTACTGTCCCTGCTCTTCCAGCTTCTGATTGACTGAGCACCCCTGATCCAGGTTATTAGCTATTGGCAGAACAGGGTTAGTTGGGAAAACGAGCTGGTCAATGGTGCTTGACTGGGATTGAGAACCACTGATCTAGGCTGTTGCATTAATGGATCAACCCACCAATCCAACCCCTCCTTCCCGCTTTAAACTTCTTTATGTCTGCAACTGTAGATGAGAGATTTGGGAGCCATTTTATTATTAAGTAAAATAGCCAGGGCTTTGACATGCTCAGGCTTCTACAACATCCAGAGGCAACAAAATACAAACAGCTACTATAATGTCATCCTTTTTTATTTTGTATCCGTTAATATTTTGTGAGATGAAGTCATTTTAATTCGGTTCCTCACCGAATGACTCACCAAAGCACACCAACTGAAGTTTGGTTGTCTCTTATTTTCAGGGCATAGAACAATTGAAAAAGGAAGAGAGAAGATGGGCTAAAAAAACTAAGTGGATGAACATGAGGGCGGTGTTTGGACACCCATTCTCCTTACTGTGGTTTAGTCCCTTCTCGACCCCTGACCATGGGAAAGCTGAGACATACCAGTATGTGGTGTGAGAGGTCAGCACAGGGAACGAGGCGGCCAGGCCAAAACCAAAGTGGGAGGTCCAGCTCAGCCTCACTCAGTGCCAACTATGGCGGTCTGTTCCTCCCAATGCTGACAGGATTTACACTATATGTCTCACACTATCCATGGACAGCTTTTCATCTGCTATTTGTGTTGCCAAACTGAGCTGTATGTTGATTTGTATTGCCTCGAGTGAGCCAAGTTGCAGGGATAAAGAAACCCTTTCAGTTTGTGAGCACTTTTGTGTTTACAGATCTACTTCTCTCTTTGTTGTTTCACACGCCTTCTATTTTCTCGCTTTGTATCTGTTCTCGGTTTTCCCGTGAAGGGTTATTACAGCTGAATTGCCTAAAAATACCTATTTTATTACCTGTTTCTTGGGGAGCCTGTAGGTGTTTATTTTGAAGATTCATCTAAAACCTCTTGGCATCCCAACATAACAGAATAGAGAATGGAGTTTTCTCTAGAGCTGCTACATTTGTTTAATGGCATCATAAAAAACAGAAAAAGAGAATCAATAATATGAGGATCATATTTTTCCCCAACCTACAGTGATTTCATGTACTGTTTTTTTTGTTTACTTGACCAAATGTTCTTGTAATGTATTCAATTTAGATCAGTACAGAGTCAGCGCCTGTTTCTGGTTACTGCTTAGTAACCTGTGTTGCACTGGAGCAGATTCCTGCAGTGGGTCTGGTACCTGTGGGTGCAGCAAATGGAAGTCTGCCATGAGCATGACTGTACTCTGACACAAATGTTAATATGTCTTTTTTTTTTCTAAATTTGAGGTGAAATAACCCTTCAAATTTTCCTCCTGACATGAATTAATCCTGACTCAAGTAGTGGCTTCAGATTGTATTCAGATCAGAGATTAATTTTGAAATAATTGGTTTCATATACATATGCAGAAGACACCTGTGTTTTTAAGGTCCTACAGTTAAAATTATGACTAAAATCAATCCACCAACTCCAGTTACTCTTTATTTTCTTAGGAGATTTTGTGTAGATAAAGAGGTAGTTTCAAGCAAAAAGGTCTCTGTATGGTAGTAGTGGCTGTAAAACAAACAGCACAAACGTGAGTGTGGGTCTGAATACTTTCTGAAGGCGCTGTACAAATTTACAAAAAAAGTGTGGCACAGTCGCAATCCTCTCTGATGCTTGGGTGATTCAGAGTGGATTCAGCAGCTCACTGAAGAGATCCAAATTTATTTATTTATTTATTTAATGTTTTATTCAAACAAATCATATGCAGATTTAAATGTCTGTTTGCTTTGCCCTGGGTTTCTTCCGGTGCTTATCGAGGACGTCTAAGTAAATCCAGTCAGTATAGATGTCAGCCTCCTCCTCCTCGTTTCCACCAACAAAACTAGTTAGAAAAGTTGGCACCGATGTCGCCTCCTTTGTGTGCATGATCAGTTGCCAGTTGAACAGGTCCTGTGCGCTGAGCCAATGTGCTATTTTGATGTTGTGACCGTGTGCCAAATTCAGCGGACTCCGCGCTCTTGACTATTTGGGAAAGCTCGGATAGAAACGTTTTCGGGACAGGATAGTTATCTGGCTTTGAAAGCGGTCTCCGCTGGAGGATAATGAAACGCTCGTTGGAGCTGACGGAAGCGACGGCTAGCAGCTGTAGCTGATTGGCATTTCTGAATTCCATGCTACTTCAAACCACTGAAGTATTACCTTTAACTATTCACATTTACACACATACTAATTTGGCTATTTTACTTTATTACTATTCTGTAAGGTTTTCTCCTGTGTGAACTGCTGTCTCTTACCGTGTGCATTTTATTCTTCGTTCTTTACTTACATGATATCGTATGTATCCTTTTGGTATCTGAACGCATGGTAGAGCTGAAGTCTAGTTCAGTAATGTATGTGAAACTGCTGGTTTGATGAAGATGATTTTTTTTTAAGGTTTTAATTATTTCAGAATTTTTTTTGATGATATTTCCACACATGCACAGAGAATAAATATTTCTCCGCTGCAATGCAGAAAGCGTGTTGGTTGGCTTTTGTGGAGCAGACTTTCAAATACAGTGGCTTCAGAAAGCATTCAGTCTCTCACCGTTTGCCCACCCTGTGCTTTACACTGTCTTTTAAATGGATAAAACTGTCACCATAGAGTGTTTTGGCTGTAGATTGATTGGGCCAAGTGATGACATGCAAAGTCATTTTGGCAGCGTGGGATAGCTTTGTCGCCTCCCTTGCTCAGGAACTAGCTCATTCTT
The DNA here is from genome assembly GCA_030770545.1 of Macropodus opercularis. Lineage (NCBI taxonomy): Eukaryota > Metazoa > Chordata > Actinopteri > Anabantiformes > Osphronemidae > Macropodus > Macropodus opercularis. The sequence continues at coordinate 4,491,908 of CM061104.1, read as the reverse complement.
GTCTGCTTCAAATTGGCTTCTTTGAGCTGACAATCCCTACCTCCGAAGTAAAAACATCTTCTACTTCACAATTACTAAAGCCACCCTTTAAAAATGAGTTTATTTCCCTGCCGTAAGGGCTACAGAGAGCTTGGACTTAATGGCTTCGTGCAGTTTACTAGGAATTATGGGCACAAATCACAGGTGCCTTGTCAAAGTTGTGGTGATGGACGGTGACGAGCCTTAATGCTTGAAAAGGAGAAGTAAACGTTTTTTGCAAGTACTTTTGCAAAAAAGACATTTCATGGGCTGTGTAGCTGGATAGGATGGGCAAATGTGATTAGTTTCTGAAGCCAACGTATGCATTTAGTTATTAACGAAATACAGTCTGTCTGTATTCAGTACACATTCGCACCTCCCGCGTGTCTCAGACACACTGGTATTTTAAAACCACGGTCACCCATAGTGGTGACTTACTCGGACAACATACCCGTGGTGCCTGTCCCCAAGCGGAGTAATAGAGTATCTGGCACTTAAAGTTGACGTGGAAAGACGGCACCGTTTTTGAGGGACGGAACCTCTCAGTCAGTCTTTGGCTGCTTTCGGAGCACAATCAATAAATAAAACTAATTCCTTATTACTGAGAGTTTTCATTTTACTCACTACAGTGTTTTTCCACACCGCTGCCTGTTTACAGCATCCGTGCATTTTGCCAGGCACAGCACCTTCCTGACTTGCATATGACTCAAAATAATTTTGCACATACATTCTCCTACAGTAACTGGCAGAACTCAGCTGTTGATGAGAACAGTTCTGGACTGCTTGGGGCATCTCTAATTTCTACCTCCACGTATTGCTTTTCTCATTTACCTGTCATTTACCGCATTATTAAATTTTCCCTGTCCTCGTCCTTCATTCTGCTCCCACTTTACTGTGTATAACCTGCTTGTTTATAACCTGCACTCATGCATTTGCTTTGGTGGAGAACTCACTCTGCCAAAAGCTTTCTGAAGCAGACAGCTCTTTAGAATCTTGACAGAGGTAAGCGCATTTGAATTAAAAAGCCAAAAATGCACCTCTTTCATTTACTGTTTTCTCCAGTACCAAATTCAACCCAGCATAAATGAATGCATGAGCTCTCTCGATGCATGCTCCATTTCAACTTCCTCAAGAGTTTTATTTCTCATCTTTGAAGTGCATGCGATTCATTTTGTGAAACCTTGGGCATGTTTCTCAGAATATAAATGAATTGGTCTCAAAGCCTAACCCTAAACTAGCCCAAGCTCTTGCAGGAAGGCAGAGAGAAAAGCATGAGGACTGTAAATTTTACAAGGCATTGACACATGAAAGTAGCTAGTTTTCATTTTCTATCTCAAGGCTTCTCTTTTTCAGTTTCTAAATTTTCCCTTTGTGTCTGAGGAACTAGCCCAAAATGCTAAACCATAATGTGTTGTTGCAGTTTCAGTACTGTCCGTAACACATAGTGCTGATTCATGATGCATGCAGGTTGTGCACATACCGCTCTGTCTGGCTCAGCTTCTTTCACATCACAACATTTTGTCCTCTCCAGGGAATCGAGCGTCTCAAGGGAGAGACGGGAAAGTGGGGGAAGGTGCCGTGCTGGGAAGCCATGCAGACGGCGTTTGGGGGCCCGTTCTCTCTGTCCTGGTGCAGCCCCTTCGCAGGGTTGAGCTGCAAGAAGAGCCCAACAGAGCATGTGACAGTTCCACAGGGGGAGATCATTAAGGAGGATGTCATTGAGATACCACTCAACTAGGAAAGACATTTTTCCTCAGTCTTTACTCTGTGGACATAAGACATTATCAGGGATTTCTATGTAAGCCGTCTACAATTTTATGTGTAGACTTCTAATCTATGTGAAAATGCAGTTTTCTAATGTCAGTGTATCCATTTGTGAGGTGCACCGGGCTCCTCACAACATAATTACATTTACCAAACGTCAGCATTAACTGTCATTGCACACAAGGAAAGGAGGGAATTCAGTAGTTTTAATTTAGAAATAATCTAACTTGAGCTGCTGACCCTACAGTATTTCCTTTCGGTCAGCAGCTGGTGTGGGATTGGGAGCTGGAAGCCTTTTTAGTTCCCCAGTTAGTGTAACCAAACTTTTTCATGACTCAAGAAGAAAGGAAGGCGAATTGAGGATGAATTGAGCTTCCTCAGGAGAACCCTGCTAACAGCAGCGCCCGTCTAAAACCGAAGCTTGACCATTTTACTTTGCACTGCTTTACTGTTTTATGAGAACTTCCCTTGTGCCTTATAAGCAGATGTTTAAGTGTGACAGACTCCGTGTAATTTCTTTTGTTCGCCAACTAGCTGTTATGGAAAATGGACGGCAACTGATTCCATGCTGAAGAGATACTTGTTTAAATGTAGGCATCAGCTGCTCAACAAGGGCTTGTAGCTGTTATAAAGGTGCTGGATATTTTGGGACCACACAAGTTTTTTCATACTTGCATTCTCTTAAAACTTTGTTTTTTATTTCGAAATTCTCAAATTGACCCATTTCCTAATAAATGGTACCAGTTCTATGGGTTTGGGTTTCTTAATACGTAAACAATTACAGAACCGTTCTAATTTTGGTATGATCCTTATGGCTTGTACAAGTAACTCACTGCCACTACATTAGGCCAGACCCAATAATAAAGTGCTGAAAGAAAATGTATAGTCAGAAACCTTCTAAACAACTTCAGCACAAATAGACAGAAATTATTGAAAATTAGACATGAAAGTGGAAAATTTGAATCGTCATATGCACAGTCATGCTGTATGATATGCAGTGAAATGTTTTTTTTTTTTTTTCTCTGCACTGGACATCTGTCTAATGCTCTACCCACTGAGACACCAAGCTGTTGAAAAGATAAATATGAAGAATCTATCTGGACATTTACTTTTCTTTAGAGAGATTTGTTTACACAACAGGACACATTACATTGGGTTATTGAGTTTAATTTGAAAATTATACAATAAATCTCATATATATTATAATGAAAGATGCAATTCCTTAAGGAGAATGAGAAATCCATATTCTGTGGCATTTAAAATCACCAGCATTGCTTTTACTTGACAAAACAATCACCATGATGAAAAACCCTGCATTCATATTTCCATCTCCAAGCCTAATACAAATTCCCTGGTGTCTCTGAGGTAGACTTGCCACAGTCACTTGCATTACTTGTCCTTTTTCCCTTCATCTTGTGGGACGGTCTGAGACGTAGATCGATGAAGCATCAGAAGTCCACAAAGGGTGAGAAAGATCCCCGTCCACCATAAGGCTCCGTGGGCTTCTCCAAAAATCACCCTCCCCAAGACTGCCTGGATACACGCAGAAGACACCACATCAATCCGACGCCTGCGCTAAACGCAGTCGAGTGTGTGAACTTACTGTAGAGATGAAGTTCGACGCAGTGGTAGTGACTGTGGCTCTGGCCGAAGAGGAGCAGTGTCTGAGAGCTTTGGAGAAGAAGGTCCACATGACGGTGTTACAGATGATCAACAGGCCTCCGCACAGCAGCCGCAGGGGGATGTGGAGCTGGAGACACACACAGGTCAAAACAACCATGAGCCTTGTGGGTAACAAATACCTCCTGTAAGTGTGCAGCATGCTTTAGATCTGATTAGACGTTTATTGTGCAATATAATAAGTAGTAGGTACTTTTTTTTTGATGACTATATCCATTTCAGAAAGGTATTAGTTAACTTTCAGTGGTGGACAGTGGCATGAAAATTGTTGCTTATTAGATTATTGTACTTGACAAACCACAGCGTACTCGCAATAATTTAAATCTATATTAAACGTGTCTCTGCAGTGCAAAAGACACAAATCACGCAAGACGCAAGGATCAATTAAAAATAAAAGACTACAAAAACAAGCACAAGACGTCATCGTCCCCGTCCGTCGCTCTCACCCAGTCACAGGAGATACTTCCATCGTGTGTTTGGCTCCAGCCGCTCAGCCACGATTCACACAACTCTCCCACATAATCTGCACCAAGCGACAATTTAGCGGACAGCGACGCTGCCGCCCCTAAAACCCCCGCTAGCAGCGCGTAGAAAGACCCCGCGATCATAACTTGGTTTCATCCGCGCTTTGAAAGACAGGGGCAGGTAAGTTACATCCTATAGGCGTGTGTCCACGGAGCCGACGTGAAGCCGGAAGTTCCGGATTGTGTAAAGCAACAGCACAAACGTTGTGGTAGAATTCAAAGAAGATGTGATTCTCAATAAAACAAACATGCAAAAGCAAAAGTCGCTTGGAGTTTGTTTTTGTTTTTTTTTTTTAGAGTGGAGGCTTGTAAAAACACGACCTAATGTCAATGTTTAGTTTATCAGCCCTTAACGAACATCATTTCCCATGAGCCCCCGCTGGCAGTTGTCTATTTTGGGTCGAATGATTAGGCTGTAGTAAAAATTTTCAGCACAATCGAGCAGCGAGAATACGTTTTTGATTATGTCCACATTAAAGTGTTTGCTCGGAAATATAGTGAATACGTTATATTAAAGAAGTTAGCATTTTAGAAGCGGAAGTGACGGAACTCGTGTGTCCGAGTCAGAAACGCTTCGGAGCATCAGTAGCTAGTGTAGCATCTGTGTTGTTTTGCGCCCTTGCAATGAGTAAAAGTAAGCCCAGCGGGGTGTCGTGGGTGAAACCCACGGAACCGTCCTTCCTGAAGAAGTTCAAAACCGACGTTGGATACAAAGAAGGGCCGACTGTTGATACAAAGGTATGTGGTAGCTTGTCTGGTCGTGCAAGCTAGCGGCTCAGCGCTGTAGTACCATTAGCATTTACCTTGCGATAGGTTGGAGCGATGCTCTTTTCGGCCCGCGTCCATCTGCATCTGAAAGAGAAGCCTCTGAGGACAGCGATGTTCACATCCTGGACATGGAAACACAATGGGATCAGACTAAGTTAGGGTCGACTTCACGTTAAGGCCGAATTAGCCTCTAGCCGCAGAGGACGAGCGTGGTTCTTTCAAGGCTGTTTCACAGCTGACCCCTACGCTCAGGTGGCCTCAGGGACACACACAGTCAGGTAGAACTGCTGGAGATTTGATGCTATATAAAGGGAATCATTTGATATGAAAGAATAACCGCATCCCACCGACGGATGACCTATTGTATGGTAACGTCGTTTAATGCCACGTTTTATATATTCGATAAACAAACACAGTGTGAAAACTCACACAAAGCCAATTGTAGCCTGACAGTCAGACATGAAACCCTTTGGACTGAAGATCTGGTAAAATTCTGACATGAATGAATGAGAATCTTCAAAGACACCTTTTGCGGACAACTTTATGTGTATCCCACATCTAGGTCATACACATGAAACGTGCAAGCATATATCATATGGCGTCTTTTTTGTCTCGCTGCGCTTTCATTGCTTTCTCAGCGTCAGGCGATGCCATCACCGGACGACGATGACAGTGGGAGCGATCGTGAGGACGAGTTACCTCAAGTTGTGGTCCTAAAAACTGGAGACTTGACTGCAGATGAGGCGAAGAAACTCAAGGGTGAACTGGATACTGGAGGTGATGCACAGAAAGGTGAGACAAGAAAGAACCAATTTAAGATAAGATAAGATGTTTATTATCATTGTTACATGTATAACGACATTTTATGTCAGTGCAGTTGTGGCTGTTGGATAAAAACTGTTCTTTAGTCTGTTTGTCTGTGATTTGATTTGTCTGTATCGTCGTCCTGACGGTAGCAGTTGAAATAGATGGTTTGATTAGGGTTTCTTAAGGATGTTTTGGGCTTTGGTTTGGGCTGAGGTCAGGCCCCCCACTATCTGAACTCCCAGAAATTGGAAGCCATGTACTCTCTCCACACAGTCCCCGTTTATGAATATTGGAGAAATGTCAGTTTTCTTTCTCCTGTAGTCTATAATCAGGTCCTTCGTCTTTGTGGTGTTGAGGAGCAAGTTGTTCTCCTCGCACCATCTTGACAGCTGCTCTACCATGTCCCTATAGGCCGTCACGTCCCCCCTGGAGACCAGGCCCCACCACCGTAGTGTTGTCTGCAAACGTCACAAAGGTGTTGCTCCGGTGTGTGGGGGTGCAGTCGTTGGTGTAGAGCAGGGGGCTTGGCACACAGCCCTGAGGGGAGCCGGTGCTGCGACCGAGGGCCGTAGATGTATGTCGGCCCACTCTCACCCTCTGTCTGCGGTCCGTGAGAAAGCAGTTTATCCACATACAGGTGGAGTCTGGAAGCCATAAGCCCACAAGTTTCTCCATCAGTTTGTAAGGGAGGATGGCGGTAAACGCCGAGCTGTAGTCCACAAAGAGCATCCGGACGTTGCTCCCCTGTTGCTCTAGGTGGGTCAGCGCATCATGGAGTGCTGTGGCCACAGCCTCCTCTGTGGATCTTTTTCCTCTGTAGGCAAATTGATGTGAGTCCAGACTTGGGGGCAGCAGTGATGTAATGTGAGTGCAACTTGCCTGTAATCGTTCGGGCTGGAGATGTGGGATTTTTGATGGAGGACTTTAGGCATTGTGGTACAGTGGACAGGGCCAATGACTGATTTTTTTTTTTGGTGAAGATACCAGCCAGTTGTTCTGCGCAGTCTTTCAGCACCCGGTCCAGTAGCCTTCCTCGCCTTCCTTGATAGACCTCAGCGTGTGTCTAACCTCACTCTCCTCGACCGTGAGGGTTACACTGCTGTGGGCCATGGGGTGTGTCCTAGCTCGTTCTTGTGGCACCTCAAACCGGGCAAAGAAAAGGTTAAGTGCTTCTGCCATTGAGGCGTCACCTTCAGCAGCCCCGGGTTAGTCTTGTAGCTGTTCAAGTACAGAACTCCCTGGAGCCCCATGTCTCTCTGTCAAATAAAATGTAGTACAGTGGCAGGGAAGTGAATATATTTTCATATTTGTGAGTTTTTCATTAAAAGATGTTCCCTGACTCATCTCATGCAGATGATGAACCTCCTCCTGACGGAAAAATCCTTTTCAAGAAACCGGCCAAGCGCTCCTCCTCAGATAAATTCCAGGGGATCACTGCCAGCTCCAGCAAAAAGAAGAGGAGTAACAAAACAGAGGAGGAGGAGGAGCGGACAGAGGTAAAGTCTGGAAAGAAAGTAAAGAACAACAGCCTCCTCTCATTCGGAGGGGACGAGGACGAAGATGACTGAACTGCAATGCAGCAATCTAACTGTGTAACTAAGGACTTAAAAGGAGCCACAGTGAGTCCTGAAGTGTTATGACTTGTAGTAGCTATTTAGTCCTAAAAAAAAAAAAAGTCACCTGTACAGATCCAAATCTCTGGAGTCTGAATTTGATGTATCCTTCTTTCAATAAATTAAGTTATTGATAACATGTAACTCCATTTGATACATGCAGGGTCAGTAACTGTGTGAATAAAAAACAGCAAGAAATAATAGACTCTGGGCCAATTCAGATTTCAGGGAAAATAGACAATTCTTCCAGTGAAATGACTTTGCAATGAAATGTCGGATTTAAAATGTTTCTCTCTCTGTGGTGACTATTATGGACTGTGGCCTCTATGCAAACGTGCTTTGCTGGATGTGTTGACGCTGTAATTGCTTAGATTGTGGTGTTGCTTTATTTGTGTTTGTGAAATCGGTTAACTTCTTGAATGTAGGTTCATCTACAGTAGTCTGACTGTAATTCCATATTGGTGTTCTCACTAGAATCAATACATTCAGTGATGTATTGGACACATTCTGGCTTCAACGGAGGAGCTGCAACATCTTGTTGAGACAAGAATAGATGCCATTTTTATTGTGTATTTTTTAGTGGTTGTGTCTGAAACCTTTGCATAAAGTATTAGAACATTTGTAACAGTGTCCTGTTGTGAATTCACTGCGTGCCTTGGCGTCATTTTATATACAGGCTCCATTAACTGTAATGGTGACATATTTTGTCCTCTGGGGAGAAAGATGCAACAGAGTGTAGTTTAGTGCAATGTTATACTTGCAATTTGTGGTTTTCAATGAAATGGTATTGGATCGAGTCTCTGAATTTGACTATCAGAAAAGCTTGTGTGGCATTAAGGAACTGCCTGTGGAACAGCAGTGCATCAGTAACATTCAAGTAGCTTTACAGAGGTGCGGTGTTAGCACAGCTTATTTCATTTTACATAATATAAATGATTATACAGGCCAAGCTAAAACAATTCTTTTAATCTATTAGAATGGGGGGAAAGGGCAACATTGTTTTTGTAATTAAGCTAAAGCAGTGACTGTAAGATTAATAGACATATAGATGGTAATTTATGGTAGACATATTTACCATTATAGCCATGACGTTATTATGAAACCCTTGCCAAGCAAGTGCAATTTATGAGACAAGCTAAATTGTGTTTAAAATACACAGCTTACTGTGTTACAATATGCGCCCATTGGTGCAAGAAACACAGATATATGAAATGTTAATAAAAATTGGAGCGAACAAAGAGAACTACATAAAAGGAAAAAGAAAAAAAAAAATCAGTTACTTAAACCTCTTTAATGAAACAGGCATGTTTCATTCTCACATCTGCATCCCGTTCGTTACAATTAATGGAAGAATCCTCACAAACCAACCAGATGCTATGCTCACCTTAATCAACATGGACATCATTATCCAAATAATAAACAGTCAGTGAGTGTATTTATTACACAGATAGTGTAATTAAGATATGATTTATTTAGTTTTAAGGCCAATGCTATCTCATTCACCATGATTTTATGATGGTTCCCCCTTACCACAAAAACAGCTCAAGCTTCATGTGTTCCTAAACACGCCCCACCCCCCAAAATGTTTTCAATCAAAAGGGACATTTGGCTTAATGCTGACAACATTCTACCACAATATTAAAAACACTGAAATCCAGCCAGTTAGAAGAACTGGAATGTAGATCCTTAGCAAGGAAACACAAAGCTGCCTCCTGCTGAAATCCCAGAGGGACTGCAGAAGGTTTTTCTTCATTCACGAATGAGCAAGCAGCGTCTGCAAAGAGTGTTCGACCCTCATCTGAGAGGGGAGACGCAGCATTGTGTTGGACTGAATGTATTCATACATGGATCACCATTAACTGATCAAATGCTGACTGTAGTTCCTGAGCCGTCTTCCCTGCAGCAACAGAACACTGACGATTGTAGAGTCCACAGAGGTTTCCCCAACATGTATGTGAATAATTGCTTGTGCAGCTTATAAGAGAATTCTGGTTTCATATAATTCAAGTGACATTTCCTTTCCAGAAGGACATTTTTATTTTTGGCTCTAATATCGTCATACTCAAAATCATTAGTACCTATTAGATGTGGCCTGACATGTTCAGATGGAAACCAACTTTACTAATTTAGTTATGACAAGAAGGAAACTGCATAACTGCTTCTTCTGTGGCTCTGAAGGCTGATGACAACCCCTGACGCCGTCATCAAGGGTTCAAAAGTACTGTATAATGGCTTCCATTTACTCAGCAATACCAGATCATAACAATGCTTAGATGGTATATTGCACAAAGAAACAATGTAGTAGCAGCTCAACAAAGAAACAGATGGTGGACAATACGGTATGCAAGACCACTTCAACTGCTAGTAGGCAGTTACGCTACAGCTCTCATTGATGATACACACAGCATCCATCTTCAACTCTGAGGTCAGATTTCTAACTTCAGGAGCCATTCCTATTCAGAAGCTGTTTATTCAGACTCTAGTTTATTTGGAATGCACAAATTGGGGGGTGAGTGGTATTGTGAGAAATGTCAGTGGGGTTTGTGATAGAATACTGCAAGTCTGTTATTTAATCATTTTTATTTTATTCTCTGAATAAACTGGGGTTTGTTTCCAACCTGTCTGAATGCTTTTCCTCCCTGACGTCCAGTGATCAGCAATGTTGCTACTCAGACACACTACGAAAATCACACCGAAGCACAAGGAAAAAAAACATTTATAAAGCCTTTGCAGTCCAATTTAAAAACAATATCTTGTGCCAGTGTAGCAGCATGAGTTTGGTGGAAGGTTGATAGTTTCTCCTTGTTCACACTTGTATTAAATACATTCACTGACCGAATCAGTGCTAGATGATCCATGCGTGAGCACAAATTCATATCACTGAATTTCTGTGGTAACCGACAGGTGGTTAAAACCAAAAAAAGATGGTGGTGGGCAGGTATTTCTGCTGCGCTCTCTGCTTTTCCATCAAACAGACTAATCAAGCGTGAGAATTTCATGAACTCAGACAAGAAGGAAAGAGCATTTGTCTCAGTGTGAGCATGGCTAGGGCCTCAGCTCTGACTTTGTCATATACTATAGTAGAACATTGGTCTGAGTGGTGCATAGAGCAGTTCCAAGCTGAGTCCACTGGATTGTGAACAGTTAATCTTCCTTGTTCTCTCCATCTCCCATCACTCAGTACATTCAAGTAGAAAAAGAAAAGTGACTCGCGGGTCACAGTTCCAGTGTGGGGAGGGTCTCAGGACCTTCACCTGCCTTTTCAGGTCATCTTGGATTCCATGAATTCTACTGGATGATGGTACCATTTTCCAGCCTGGACCTGCAGGAGAGGATGCTCAGGATGGAGGGTCTCAATAGCCTCTGTTGTTCCTTAAGTCTGGTGTTAGGTGGATTTACTGTTGCTGCTTGTTTTGGTTGATTTTTTTTTCTATTTTTTATCATTTTCTCTCCTGTCTATAATGTGCCTCTGTTGGTGATGGTCTTTCTATAAAAATTTCTTCTGTTGTTTCTTGCCCTTCTTGACGGTCAGCTTGTTCCTAATGTAGCCCCGCTTTCTCTTAGAGGTCTGCAGAGGGACAAAAACGGTCAAAATATATATCAAGCAACACTTTGATGTGCTTCAGAAACCACTTCAACAAGCCAGTGGATCCCTGCATTAGACTACAGAGTTCAGCAAGTGACAAGAAAAGCAGCTTACGGTACCTTTTTGGATGTGTACTTCTGCTTATTGGTACTGGTGCTTCGCAGCTTGTGCTCCACACGGTGCCTGTTCTCCAGCTTTTTGACCTTATAAATTCGGACCAGCCAGTGCTCAGAGGTGAAGGCCTCCTCAAGGTGCTGCAGCTTGATGTCTTTGTTGCCGATCTCAGCGTTACGTGTTCGATCGAAACCTGGTGGCGTCCGGAAGTCCAGCTTTTGTAGGAATGATAATAAATAGACGGTCATTATTCCATTGTACTGTGAGGAGATTCACTTGGGAGGAGGAAGGTTATGCAGATACATTTATTTCATACCTGCATCTCTCCAAAGCGGTAGTAAGACATTTTGTACATAAGGCAGTTGAGTAAAGTGGGTGAGCCGGCTTTGTCCACCCTGAACTCTCCCTGTGGGGTAAAGTAGTCACTTTCCTGGGTTGAGAGGGGAGAAAAGGAGAAGTTGGAAGAAATGAGTGAATTGAACAACAAGACAGCTGCAAAATAAAATAATGACACAAACATTTTACAGCACAATTGTTGAACCTCCGAGACATTAATATCAAGCAGCCATGAGGTGTGTAGTTTGTGTTTAAAACATGCTGCACACTCAGGGAAGTGAGGGGAAGAGAAGTACAGCATGAACGACTTGTCTCTCACCCTGATGTCCCGGGGGTGCTCCCCCTCAGCAATGCGCACCATCCACAAAAACTTGTTGATGTCATCGCCTGAGTAGCCAATCACACCACCAAAGATGATGAGGACATAGTCAACATCCAGTGACCTCATGATGTCATAGGCTGCAGTCTCGTTTGATGACATGGCTTTGCCCACCTGCACACAAAGACGAAGTAGGTTGATTAAGTGAATTTAGGAAATCAAATGACATGACAATGTAAAGTGGTGTAACGCTGTCTGCGATGTATGAATGAAAAGCATTGTGGGAAATAACTGGCTTCAGTCGCTTGCATATTAAGTGTTTTGTGGTTTGAGCCATAACAAATTATTTCTTAACCCATTAACATCTATGTCCACTTGGTGGCGTAATAGACCAAGGCAACATATCAACGTTGGACTAAAAACTCTCAGGGCCTGTAAACGGGAAATAGAAAAGAAATAAGAATGGTTACTTTTATTCCTCTTACCAAAGTAAAGCTTAATTAATAAATATAAAATGGAAAAATAATAGAATAAATATTCTACAATTCATTTTAAAGGCAGACACATTCCATGCTGGGTTAATCAATGTCTACGGTAAAAACAGGTGTATTGCATTCAGACAGAGGCAGAAGGTCAAGTAAAAGGTACGGCGGCTCTGACCAGGGCTATATGACTGTTGTTCCATGTGTTGTTGTCCACCAGCGTGGTTCTGTTTGCCATGCCTGCTATCTGGTAGCCGTAGTCCCACCATGACATCACTCTGGCGTGTTCTTCTGTGTTCTGCCTCAGCCAATAATAAGCCTCCCTGAAGTCGTCCAGAATATTACGAGAGCTGGTGGCGAAAGTTGGGTTTAGGTGAGCGCTGTCGTGCACACGTTTGTCTTTTGATCGGGTGAGGAAAGAACATTTCTTTCAGTCTTTTTCTTACCCGTCGTGGTTGTAGGATGCCAGTACTACACTGGGACTGGAGTAGGCATTGCTGGTGACCCAGGTGCAGTGGACGGCAAACATCATCAGCAGCATCAACATCAGCATTGTGACGATAGATTTAATGTTGGGGCCTAGGCCCTCCTCTGCCTTCTCCTGCTCCGATACGTGTTTGCGCACTTTCCCAGCCTGCAAGAGGAACAACAGCAGCAGGAGGCCTTGAGTAAAAAGACACTAAAACGTTACAGACACATGTCCACTGTAGAAACAAAACCCGTTAATACAGTAAAGGTGACCATGTGCCGAAAGAATTATCAGACGGATAATATACCTGTGATAGGTAATACATTACTTTCATTTGATCAATTTGGAAGAAAAGCACAAGGAAAACATACAAGGTGTTTGATTTCTCAGGGGAAGAACGAGGAGGAGAGTAATGAGTTTACAACCGTCCATTAGAAAAACCCGCTTAGGTTGTAGAGGGCTTTGATAGAGGCCAGAGCCTTTTACTTTATCAGTCTAACATTCATGTTGCAACTGAACCCTTTTGTTTTTTTTAGCAACCTATAACATAACAAATCAGCAAACCACTGCCTGTCTGAACATATAGCAGAGATGCTCTTTAGCTTCTAAACGCAATGCGAACTGATGGGAAGGGGGAGGTGCTGTCAGAGCTTTTACACTGAAAATTAGCTGACTGCTGCTGCTGGGAATGGGCCTGATAAGAGCAATGAGGCTGAACCAAAGAAGTACATTTGTGAAAGGAAATTAGCTGACAAATGCTCTGCAGAGCTAAAAGGAACCGCAGGGCTGAATGAAGATTATCTGTAGGCCTGTCACTTCTAAACCGTACTTTTAACAAACAGATTTGTATTTTAATAATAATAATAATAATAATAATAATAATAATAATAATACAGCTTGAAATACTGTATTCATCATTAAATTCCCATTCAGTAGGAATATTCTGACTTTCAAGTAGTGGTAACATCAATGATCGCTTATTCTGACGGCCCTTGACCTTGTCATAGAGGTTCCCGGCGTTCTTCCTGTCGTCTTCGTCGCTGCTGTCCTCCACTGGCGGGCTCTGTCTCTTCATGTCGTCACCCAAGTAGTGTTCGAAAACACAGGAGAAGGCAACAGCTGACAGCATGCACACCACTGGGGTCAGAGTCAGCATCAGACGCACCATCACGCCGGCAAAATACACCGCGCTGATGGCATAGAGTGCCACTGGTGTAAGAAGGCACAGAAATAATGAGTTTGCTTTATGTACACATACATCAACCTATAGTAGGTTCCTTACTCCTCATTATGCATCTGCTCTTATGAAACCTCTTTCATTCTTACCAAACACACGTTCATCATTGATGTTCTTAATGCAGAACCAGAGGCCTGCTGGGAAGGTACAGACAAGGATGTGGAGGTCAAAGAAGAAGGACACCCAGGTGGTGGGCTGGTGCTCAGATACTGATGCTATAATGGGAATGTGGATCTTAGCATAGCTGTGGATAACATGAAGGACAGAAAGAAGTAAGGTCATATTTTACGCTTCGATTTGACAGGATTCCAATACAAACCCATCATAAAACATACAAGTAATGTAATTAACTTTTCTAATTCAACCCAAAACAAAGAATCAGTATCCCTTTGATTAAATCCATGCTGTTCTATAGCTAAAGTTTTACTTTAAGGTACATCCATCTATAGACAAGATGGAATGAACCTTCCCCCATCACTGTCTAGCCACGATAGTTAGCAGATAGCAGATAGCAGCTCTATGTTCAGGTGACTTCAATCAAGTGCAGAAAAACTTAACAGAAAAGCGTAAATTCTGAAACCTTACGCAGTATCCCAGAGGGAGTAGAAGCGTCCACTCCATGGAGCAATGTAACCTGAAAGAAAAACACAAAAAAAACCCACTAAGAACAAAGACATGCGTGTACAGAAACCAACATGTGTTATGTCCCCCCCCCCAATGTGATTAACAGTCCTATTCAAAATGTGTACAAATATAAACGCACTCAAATTAATCTAAGAATGTGCATTGCAAGTTGTATGCTAATGGTTTCAACAAATAAAACTGCCTGGAGAAAGTCCGAAGGAAATCGTACTAAAATGTTATTAATATTCAACATTCTACGAGCAAACCGACCTGTGTAAGTCAGATATATGACAGAGAGGAAGACAACCCCAGCAGCCAGGGAGACCCCCAGGAAGAACAGGGTCTGGAACTCCTGACGAGTCAGCCGGTCCTTCAGGTACTGCAGGAAGGCGTACACCTGAAGCAGCACAAAGACACCTGCAGAGAAACCGCACAAGCATTTAAGGCATTTTATTATTTCGATATCACGTTTCATTCACATGTAGATATGAGCATTTAACCAGTGCAGAACAATTTAATATACATTTATGATGTGGCTCAAAATGATGGGCATGCGTTTATTGATGCACTTAATGATACATTTTTGTACTGTACACTTATATCTACACTGTAAACTAAAACAAATACTGCTCATATAGTTATATAGTTAATTGATGCTGAAGGTACATATTACTGATTTCAGATGACTGGGCTACTGACCTGCTGCTGCCATATGTTCACTGGTCCTAATTGGCTGGAAACCCACAAAGGGGACCTGCATGGACAGGACCAGCCCGATGATGAAGAAGGTGCTGTAGGCTGAAAACAAACATCAACAGTATATCAGATTACAGATTATCCATTAGGTCGCAATGGCGTATGCTAGATGTTTTTTTGCTTTCCATTAGGGATTCATATGGGAAATTACAGCACTGCAATAATAAACACACCATTAGGCAGTGCAGGAGAAAAAAAAAAAAAAAAACTACACCTCGTACAATGCTCACCGGATTCTGATTTCATTTGAAGGTGTGGATTAACCTTTAGCAACAGATTAGCCAATAAAAAGCGATTATTCGCGTTACACTACGCTTGTTGCCATGAACACCTAAAGTGTAAGCAAGCAGCAGAACGGCAACCATAAATGTAGTTTGAGCCAGGGGTTACCAGTTCAAACCCTGAATCAAAAGGTGGGAAGAGATGCTAATTATATATCACTTGGAAATTTGCATTTTAAACAAAACGCTGAAGGGAAAAAGTCCTTCTACAGCCAAAGTTGTTATGATGTCGTCTGCAGGCATTCTCTTCCGCGTCCTGTTTTAGGCCTGTAGCCTCGTTGATAACAATTGATAACGTTTCCATCGGACTTCGTCGTCTCATTTGTCAGAGAGGGAATATGGAGCAAGAGCGAGGTGGTGTGTAGTAGGTCAAAGACGTTGTACCACAGTACACGGTATGCATCACAGAACACAGTGAGTGTATTACAACTTTGAACTAACTCAATTACAGCATTGCTGCAGGCAGGATGTTCAGAGAGAGAGAGCGTAAGAGAGGGGCAAAAGAAGTAGTGTGAGAAGTCGGATGAGGAAGATAGGAGGAGGAACAAAGTCAGCTTGATGTCAGTGTATTAATCTTGCCAGTAATCCTACTGGAGGACAAAGGACCCGCAAGTTCCTTTTTTCACTGTATCAGCAGATCTTGCAGTGCTCGGTGTGGAGTCTCTTTATTTCCACCGTTAACAGCTTTCTTGCCAATATAACCGTTCCTGGTTGTCTAATTTCTACACATTCAAATGTTTCATATGTCATATGGATACGCTGTACGTGTTTGAACATGAGACAATGGTGTAACAGCATGAGTACCTGGGGTGAGGGTTAGTTTCATAATCAGTGAATGTGCACAGATACACATTCTTTGAAGGGAAGATAGCTTTAATCTTACAACCCTCTGCTCCTGCCTACATCTTCACTCTGCCTCTCTACTTTTCTCTTCTCTCTTCTGACCTTCTCTAGGAAACGAGACAACATTAGCCACTTATGGATGCTTACAATCATCATTTGCTCAGTGAATATATGATAAAAACAAATGTGCGTGGCTTTAAATGTTGCTTATGTGTGTGTCACTGCTCACCTATGTAGACTCTCCGACTAAAGCGCTGCATTAGCAGCAGGACAAATACATGAAGAGGAATAAGGTTGATGATGAACACGTAACCGCCCCAAGCTGAAACCTGTGAAACACAGAACAGATTTAATACGAGCACCGTTCGATTAATTCAATGCTTTCGCAATGGAAATCATTAATGGATTACACATGCACGCAAACACACACTTGCATAAATAAAATGGCACCTCCAGGGTTAGTTTAATGCTCCTTGTTATAAGGGGATCTTAAAACCTTGCTGAATCTAACTGTAGCTTTCAGCTGCAGTGGATAATCAGTATTGTAAGCACCCTATGACTGGGAACTTAAGAGTGGCTGTACTTTCTATTAGCCACAACACACAACCCGCTTG
Organism: Macropodus opercularis; assembly: GCA_030770545.1. Lineage (NCBI taxonomy): Eukaryota > Metazoa > Chordata > Actinopteri > Anabantiformes > Osphronemidae > Macropodus > Macropodus opercularis. The sequence goes on along the minus strand of CM061104.1, from coordinate 4,475,073 downwards.
CATCACCAACCTTAGAGCTGTGAAAATATTATGAGCTACAATGCAGTTTTTAGATTGGGATTCAAACTGTTATGTTGGTGCCAGAAGCTTTAACGATGGACACGCATACAGACAGAGATTTGGGAAACGTTCAGAAAAGCAGACATATGCACATGACTTTTTAAAGCTTTGTCAATCTTTTGTCCTCGTGCCATGTAACTACCTGGCAGTGAACATCAGCCAGAAAAGAAAATCTGCAGATTACAGCGTGATGCATTCATTGCGGATTCATTGCAGCTGGATAGAAAAGGTTCTCTCAAGTCTCTGTCTGATGAAAATGACTTTCAAGCAAATTTCAGTGCGAGTCTGTTGGACATCCAGAGTGTTAGTCTCACATCCGCATTGCATGAAAGCGGCAAGGTCATGTATGTTTGCTGCTTCTTGGCCCAATTAATTTGTTTATAGTCTATAGTGTTTTAATTGTGAATTAATACGTTTTCTGGCTCACAAGTGACAACAACCTTTTGTGATATATCTTAAGTAGGTTGTCACGTGATATTGGACAATGTTCCCTTGCTAAATTGTCTCTACTCATTTAAAATGCGTCTTTCCTGAAAATGAACATCATCTCTTGACAGACCCACAACAGTTTGACCTCAGGCATGTAGGAATAAATTTGCTTTCTTTCTTAGAGCTTACCATGTAGAAGTAGGAGAGGCAGCATCCGATGGCCCAGAACACCGATCCCGTCTTCACCGACTTCACCTGCAGTTTACATAAGAGAGCATTATATTACCACAGGCGCAATACACATTAACTGCTTCAGTTTAGCAGAGCTGCTGTGTTCACTGTGGACTTGCTGCTATATCGCTCACCCAAAAACTGCTTTATAAATGATGAATCGTCATGTTTTACTCTTTAATGACCTGCAAAATGCAGCTCACCATGTCGCACACATCGCCTTCCTGACTACAGAACAGAATAGTAATAGTGGTAGCTGGTAATGACGACTTAACAAGGCTAACAGGCCAGAACTTCACAAAGGATCAGTTGGAAACTGCTACTAGTGGTTAGATGAGGTGAGAATAGAGCAACTGAGCCAATGACTTAATAATTGATAGAAAGATACAGCACACTAACATTTTCCATAATTCCACCACATTAAATAAACAGTAACAATTGTTATAAATAGTTGTATGATGCAGGAAAAGCGGATCAATGATGTACCCAGCGTACCCAGAGGTAGAAGGTGAACTGCAGGGCAAAGATGGCTATGCCTTCATTGTCAAAGGAGCCAGCCACAGAACGGGAGATGTAGCCAGGGACAATTGCAATGAAGCAGGCTGCAAGCAGCCCTGCCCCCTGGTTCCACAGCTCCCTTGTTAGCAGAAAGGTGGAGATGGACGTTAAACCACTAAATACAGGTGCTAGGAACACACACACATCCCGAATGTGGACTGTAATGTGCAGCAGGTTAAGCACATAGTGGATGAGGCCTGCTGTGACCATCAGGCCTGGATACACCTGGATGCAGAGAGGAAACAAAAGTTTGGGAATTAGTTACACTCTTTTCAAGAAAGGACACCCCATATCAAAAGCCTGTTTATCTGTCAATTCCACATCAACAAAGTCAAAAGTGAGAGCTCCAAAGATCTAACAGTGTTCATGATGTTATGCGTTACATTAAGCACAATCCAGACCGAGTGAAGACGAGACAGCGGTGCTTGTCTGAGCTTGTGGTCTGAGTGCATAACTGAGTTGTAATGTAATGAATGTACAGATGTTTTGGCGACAAGGATCAGAGGGATGTGACGTACTGTTGAGCCTCTGGTCTTATACTAGGCTAAAGCTTGCATTTCACAGACGCTCAAAATGACTTTTGTAATGCGTTTATAGATAATATCATGATGACGAAACATGATCATGTTACAGGCCCGTTTCTAGCTCCCAGACAGGCTGGACAGAGAATGTCTTTTCTCCTCATGTGCACAGCTCGAATCCTTTGAGGAAGATTTTTCTTAACATTTAACGAGGAAGAGCAATTTCTGTCACACTGCAAACCAATAACTGAACATTTCGTTCCTAAGAAGAACACCCACACACAGACTGAGCGACACTTACCGTGCCCCCTACTATCCTACCCAGGGGGTACCAGGCTCGTTCGTCAAACCAGTTGAGGAACTCGTAGAAGCCATTTGAAGACAGGTAGTGAGTTGACCTGTAATTGAACCTGCAACATTGAGAGACAGATAGAGAAAACCTGTTAAGCGAGGACACGGAAACAAATCGCTCAATTAGTTATTTCACTGACAAGAATGGGCAGATGTTAGTCACAGTAACCTTGTTACTGACCACCAAAATCCAATTCATCCAAACATATGGATTAAAGTACGTTTGCCATCCAAATTCCTTTAAAAATTAAACTGTTCTGTAGAATTAGACTTTAAGAAACACATCTTACAAATAAATTATTCATGCTCTCTTTGGCTCATGCCAGTGTTAAACTGTAACGTAATGCCAATTTTAAGGTGGAAGGGCAAATTAAAATTAGGAGTATTGCATGGCTCCTTTGTGAACAGGAAGGATGTTGTCCTTAACAGTGTTTTCTGCAGCTTTCCGTTTTGCTCGACTTTTCTGAAACACGGTTACGCCGGTCTGTCACATGTTGGGATGTTTGTTGTCTTTTGCATTTTCACACTGTGGAATGGATCCTGTTTATGCTGTTGAAGTAGTTTTGTGAAATACCGTTGTGTTTCTGAAATGTGACATCTTCTCTTGTGTGTCCATGTTTAACTTAACTGGCATATATATGTAGGTCAGGCGATACCTGAAAAGCAGAGCCTGAATGTGCTGAAGCTGCTGAATGGTGAACTTAAAGTCCTGACACAACACACTGAAAAAAAGCTTCTCTGATCAACACGAGACACTACTGCGTGTGTTAAGGAACTGCTTCTAACAGGAGCATAGCTGAATTATAAAATATTAGGATTCATATGTAAATTCATTCAAATATTACAAGCTACAGTACAACAATTTCCTTAATCTTTCAGATACTTGCAGTTATAATGACTACAATGATTTACTGATCGATTTACTTTGCCTTTCCAACTCAACACTGTGATGACACCCACCAACTGCACGCACGCACGCACACACACACACGAAGCACTGGCTAAAGGTACATCTTCAGGAAGTGCACCCATCACACATGTGCAGAACAGGGGTGACTAGTGGGTCAAATAATCATAATTTATGCATGAGTCGATATGTAACATGGAAAAGTAAACCATAGAAGTGAAAAGTAAACTATAACAACGTGTTCTCATATGCTAATATACTGGGGGTGTAACTACTCTGAAACAGAGACCAAAACTCTGATACAAATGTCCACGGTCTGTCCCAGAGGACCGAAAAGATGGTTCAGGCTTTCAAACCACAAAAGGCAGCGACACCTCCTTTGAACAATAGGCAGCTGCCAACAGTTTCTGCGACAAGACAATAAAACACACGATCCGTGTGTTCACAAAGTAGAGAGGTTTAAAATCAAAAGTTGCAAACACTCACTTCCTTTAAATTCATTCAAGTGTCACAAATTACCCAAATTACCATATTCAGGGTTCTGTGTACACGTAATTGTTTATCAAGTAACATTTCACTAGAAGGATAGAAGGATGTGTTTTCAGACAAAATATCTTCAATAGGTCATTTCAAGAAACGTTCTATTGGCAGGTTTTTGTTATATTTTTTCTAGTAGGATTTCGTCTACTGCATGCTGGGTTTAACTAGTGAACAATGATGCAAATGTATTTATAGTAACTAGGGCAAATGCAGTTTGTGAGACAGAGGTCCATCTGAGGTGGGTGACCTCCCACAAGATAAAGGACACAATATGTTCTTTGGCTGTGGCTTCTGGGGCAAGACTGTCCCATTTGTCATTTGACTCTTCGGTTGAAAGGAATTCACAGCTAGTTCTTGACTAAGCAGCTCTTTTATTTGGATTCTTGAGTTGGTAAAGGTGAAAAAGTGAAGTGTAAGAAAATTTGAGCTCAGAAATGCACAATGAATGTTTAAAGATAACGATGGGAAAACGAGAACAGAATTTAACCATTTTGCTGCAGAAGGATGATACGAGTAAATATCAGCGTTTTCAGGAAGCAGTTTATCAATAAAGTAAAAAAGAAGAAGAAGCATTATTTCAGATTCAGTGCACTCAGTGTCTTTTTTTCTCAGTGATGGAACACACCAAAACAGTATTTCTGGATCAACTGATCAAACTATTTGTTCTAATTAAACCTTCTTTGTTTTTACAGAAGTGGTTTAGAATGACCACAGCAACCTTAGGAGTCATCATATGCATATGCATAATACAATCCTCTATACAACACTATAGAACGAAGCGGCTTTGAGACTGATCGAATAGAAATGGAATAGATCAAACAAGAAAGAGGAGGGTGCAGGAACTGACTGAACTACATCAAAGAGCAGCAAAGCACAGATCATTTCACACACAGCACATTTTCTGGATCCACCTTCTGTTTTTGGTAACTATAGGAAACCTGATGACAGAATGGCAAAATACAGCTAGAGGAACGAAGGAGGAGGAGGAGAACAGAGTGTGCTGCAGATTATAAAGTTGTGGAATACAATGCATGTCTTTCTCCTCAGTCAAATTACACAATATAAAATTAAAGTAAGCGCTTGTTCAATTAAGTTAAAGGAATGAGATACATTTAGCACAATCAAAATATGTGAAACAATGCAATTCAAGTTACTTTAGTTTTAATGCAACAAAACAGAATCTGTTGGCGATTAGACGCTGCATACTGATCTGAAACCTGCAATTTTGCACTTCCTACTTTTGATGGCTCCACACACATTACACAAAGTGACTAGGTTGATGACGTGGATGAACTGCTTCATGCTGATTCATTATCACAACCTGCTTTGCAAATATTGCTCTATGCCTCACACATGCAATACACCGACATTGCGTTTCTGGCCATAAGGTGCATATACAATTTCAATTTAGTTAAATTCACATCAAAACTTACAAAAAACTATACAGAAAACCTAACAAATCCCACTTGAACTAGCCTTTTAATAAAAATCAATCAATATATTTTAATTTTAATTTTTCCTCATATACTACTGTTTTTAGTTCTTTCATGGGTACGGCTGGTGAAGTGCTTCTTCCAGTCAAAGAAAATCTTTAACGCTTGGGCAACAAAGTGTAGCCTTTTATTTCCGTTAAAGAAGCCATTAGTAAAAACCTCCAAAACTGAGAAAGTCAGTATAGTTCAGAGTTCAGAGGTAGAGCTGTCAAGCAGCCTCTGCTTGGGCAGCAGAGCGTGTAGTCACAGGACCTGCCGTTTTGCAGTATTGCCAGTTTAGATCGCTTGTTGGTAGATTGAGTGTGTTTTTTAAGCGACTAGCAACGCAACCAGTTTGCAGCCAGGTGTTCAGGACTTTACTCAAATTTGACTGAATGAAACCCACTTCTTTTTCTTTTTTTTTTGCACAAAAAAGCATCTGAATTCAACAATGATAGAAGCGTTACTGGCTTGTGTGTACGACAAGATCAGTCGCTGAAGTTGGCTAACAGCTGTACACGCGATATTACGACTACATGTGAATTTAAAATGTTTCCTTGTTCCGTCTATGGGGTCTTGAAGGTTGACTTAGATCTGAGCAAGTTCATGGAGAACCACAGATCTGTCTCCTTGATGCCAACGGGGTCAGACAGACACACCTCCACACAAAGAAAGATAAGAAGTAATTAGCGGTCAAGTGAGAAAAATGCAGTAAAGCAAGGGGGCAAGTATGGAACTCTAATGTGGTGATGGTGTAGGAAAACAAGTCAGCTGTAACATCGAGGTGGGACAAAGAGCCTCTTAAATAAAAGCTGGGTGACATAATAAAAAACAGAAAACACCAAACAGAACACAAGGGTTCATTGCACAGCTGTTTCATCACCACCGCTACTGTGACTAAACTGTACCCACATTTTTAGGACACAAAAATACTAAGTATTCAGAAGTAACAAAGCAAAAAAAAAAAAAAAAAGTACCACAGCAAATGAAAGTCCTTGTGTATACTGCATGTGTATTCTACTTTCAACTCAAACATATTCTAAACCCAACCTGAAAACTAACTTAGTTTCACCAGTGGAGTACTTTCACAGAACCTGATACATAATGAGAATATGTCCTCTGACCAACAATTTACCGAGCAACCGGTGGATAATCCAAGAAAATACAGCATCTGCCTCAAAGAGCAAATGCGTTTCCAAATAAAGCGCTTTATATAATAATTGGCTCTTTGCAGTAACGATAAACACAACTGCAAACAGTGACACATCTGGCTTGGCCTTCTTCTCTGAATAAATAAACAGCAGCATGAAACAGTGCAGCAACCAGAGGCGGGCGTAGTTATTTCAGTCTAGTTTTATGAATGCACCTTTTTCCAAAGAGCAGAGATTCAAATTGAAAGGTTACATTATACCCAAGCTGTTACAATTAAATCACATAGTCTTCGTGAAATCCAATATAAAAAAAGTGTTTATGTATAAACTTACACCCTTGTCAATTCACCCCAGTGTTATTATTGTTGGAAATAAAACGGTGTTTGTGTGTAGTGATGGCTGAGTATTTTTTCAAGCTACTGAAGGAACAGGAAGTAAAGACAGATCCAGTGAAGACTAGTAGAATGTCACCAGTAAAGAAACCCAGCATCCTGTATCAGGTACTGTATGCACCCATTACAAAATCACTTCCAAGCAAGTAATCTATTAGGTTAGTTTATCCAAATACCTAAAGACGAATAAAAAGCCTAGAGATGGTTGTTGCTATAGTTTTAGCAATGAGACCATTAGGCAGATAAAAGTGGGGATAGAATCTAATCAGAGTCAGGTTAAATGAAACCAACGGGCAAAGTGGGAGGTCTGCTTTCTTATTCTGTTTCAAGTACGCACTTTTCATATCTCCTCCTAAATCTACCTCTTGTTTCACTTTAAGTCTTCAAAAACCATGCCTTAAATGTGCAAAACATTTGGCAAAACACCTGTGATGTTTTGGAAAGTGACGCATATCCATAACACGTGGACTGGGACCGTTGGTACCTGCGTTCAATGAAAACAGGAGCGATGTTTAAAAGCAAAGTGTAAATAAGGAAAGGCACCACAAAGAAGAGGGCACTTTCTTACCAGTTTAAAAAAACAGCTTGAAACAAAGGCTGCTTGTTTGTTCACAAAGCTGCAATTGAAAACTCACTTCTCTTATCGCTTAGTACAAGATGACAAGCATGCAATTTGATTGAACAGTGTGTGGATTCTATTGTATTTATTCCTCCCCCTGCAGGGAAGCCAACACTACATGGCCAGCTGTCTGCAGATTTTAGGCTTCTATGTTCTTGACACAAATAGTGCAGATTAATTAAATCACTAGACTTCGTGTAAAGTAATCATAATCAATCATAATAAAATTCTTAGTTGAACAGCTGCTCCTATCGGCTATTATTTTCTAACATAGATATAATGATTTTCTTTTAAGTGATGCTACGGTTTTTATTCGACCCTTTTGCACATGTAAGCCTTAAAATTATAGTTATATCATGTTATATTCAAAGAATGCTGAGCAAAAATCCTTAAAATATGGTTCTTAAGTTCTTAAAATACATTCTAAAGGAAATTCAGAAGAGATAATATTCAAAGATGACGAGTGGATCAGATGCAGTCAGAATTTGTCCAGCTGAGCAGTAACCATCTGACAGCACTATATAATCTGTTTTACTTGTTTTTAATGCTGTTCTGTGGATGAATTACACAGTATGCACTTACAACTCAATGCATAACTACTGTAACCATGCACACACGTTGCTAAATACCCTTCCTGACCCGCGTTTGCAGATGTAACAACACAATATCACACCTCTGGAGAAAAAGAACTTTCAATTCTAAACACATCAAAAGGACACATCAGAGTGTGTGCGAAGAAGAAGTGGGTACAGAAAGTTTAGCAGACCGGTGAGTTAAAGCTCTTCAAGACAGAAACCACTACTACTACGCATAGTGACAATAACTTTACAGAGAGGTGACAGAACATTGAGAAATATTCTGCTGGGCCATTTCTTAAACACATAGATCAACAAGTCTTAAATGGTTAGTAGAGAAATTTAATTAAATCACTTGCACATGTATAATGCAGCACTGCTCTACTCACACACATTTCACCTTTGAGATATGAAGTAAGGCAGATCAGCCTCCTTCCTGCCTACAATACTTGAATTAGTATTTGAAACAGGAAGTAAAATAAACAGCAAGACAATTCACTTATGCTCCATTTTGTAGAAAATATGTAAAGAAATTAGTTATTAAAAAGGTTGGGTTTGAGATTTATAACAGATACATCGCACATATCTCTCACCTCCTCTCACGCCAGTCTAGTACATACTGCTGCCAGTGTGACAGCAAAAGGAGAACAACAGAGCAATGCAGGAGGGTAATGCCAAATTTCACTCTGTGTCACGCCGCGTTAGGCTCTTCAGACAGGGACACAGAAACTGAAGGGCTTCTTGTGAAGCTGACACTTTTAAAAAGACTCCTCTTTTATTCAGCACACAGACACGAAGCTAGCACTCACTAATCCACAATGGTTGTCTCAGAATAATCATTAAATGCTTTCAGTGATGCAATGCAAGCTTGGGCCAGGCAACAGTCCACTGCACTGCAAATAAAAAGCCTGGGTAGTTTCTGGCAGACAGCCCCCCCCGTGGTATAGGTTCAGAAATTAAACGAATAGGAACCATTGCAAAGAAATCTTAATCTAGGCCCATTTAATCCTCCAACTACTCTGTGCAAAGTATGCTTAATCTGCATTTTTCTTTTTTACTTTGATCCCATGTTCATTTTTGTGACACTTCTAGATAAACTATCAGCGTGTACCACATCTGATGAAAGTTAAACTTTAAATCCACGAGATTGCAGCCGTTTTTAAGCTTAGGACAAAAGATCATTAACCTTATAAAGATTATTGTTATGACACCGAGGCACCGAATAACTATCTAGTGATCCGGGACAGGCCCACGTTGAAACAGGTGCAGTGGTGCACAACCGGTTACACAGAATAATCTAAGCTACTGTGAAAAGAAATAATCACAACAGATGTGATGTAGAAAGTTACAACAGAAGGGCAGCTGCCTCTTTCTGATGAAGCCATCGCCATCGCCCGACCCCCCCTTACTTGTCTGGTATAATCTTACACTTTACGTTAGAGACACAGACCTTATGCGGAAACGGCGAGCGCACAATAGTCGTCCAACATATTTTTTTATTAGCACTGTGGTCTTGGAAGGCTTGATAGACTGACAGGGACAAGTGCTGCTAGCTAAAACACCGTTTTACCGACATAAGCATAAACGTGAGTTTTGCGGCTATAAATGCCAGCAGGGCCCAGCGGAACCTAACAAGCAGGGACGTTATGCGTGGATCTAGTTACACGCTTTCCATGTGACGTGTTTAAAAGGAAAACTTCCTCGCAATGCAGAGCTATCCTCGCTGGACCTTTTGTGGCAACATATCTCAACGTGCAGCTCGATGCCACTCCGTGTGTGGGGAGGCAGGAGAATAAAAATTATTTAAAAAAAAACAACTCACCAGGGGTCAAACTCGTGAATGATGCTCTCGAAGCGAATGACAGCGAAGAGCCTCGAGCTGAAACCGGCCAGCCACGCCAGGAACAGGATGGTGAAAGACAGCAGGGACTGCCACCCGGCCGGCTGCGTCAGGCCGCCGGACAGCCCTCCGCCTGCTGCGCCGGCGTTGCTGCCGCTTCTTTCCGTGACCGCGGTGGTGGTGCTGCTGCTGCGGCCGTTCCCCGAATACGACGCTCCGGAGATCGTTGGGGATTTGTGTTTATTATCGGAAACCGAGAGATGCTCCGCCATGTTTCACGCCGGGGAGAAAGCAATGAAGCAAGCGAGGAGAGCTAGCTGGTACGACGCCGTAGAGAACCCCCCCCCCGTTCTTCCTTTTCTCTGCCACGCTCCACTTCCGAAACTACTTGCACCACCACCACCCTACACGCTCCGCATTTCCCCGCAAGTAAACCTTCTGCTATTTCAGACTTTACAACCTTATGCCCTAGCGAGCAAAAAATCCGTTAAATGACCCCAGGCAGCCACATTACTACACGGTTCTGCTCCATACTGGAAATGCTGGAAGTGACACATTGAGCTCCAGCAGTTCCTCCTTCCTCTGGTGGAGCTGGAAGGAGGGGCGGGAGCAGCGAGTCGAGCCGGAAGCGATACCAGCCTGTCACAGCGAGACAGGTACAGCCAAAGAGGTACGCGACGTCCGAAGTAGACCAATCCCACGGTAGCGTGAGCTTGACAGACAAACAACGCAGCCAATTATAAACCAGTCATCTAGCCACTGAAAAATCTCTATTGAGAAAAGTGAAAAGCCGCATTCAAACCGAAATTTGCTTCCAGACCAATATCCGCCAGAAGCATAAAGGCGGACATAGCGTTATTCTGTAGGGCTAATTAATACAGACACGAGCCAGCGTGGTTTAGTTCACACAGGTGAAGTCTAAATTAAAGTTTAATAATCGATCTCCCTGACTTTAACCTTTGCAACTGCCGTCACTCTCTTAGTTTCTTTCAGGTACCCTGTCCTGAAATGGGTATTGTTTTGTGTTTTGTACCAAGATTATTGTTTAAAGTAGTGTCATCTGTGTTGATTTGATGAATCAGCTCATTAACTATATGTTATTTGCTGTATGATAATAATAATATTCATAGCAGCACAACAGTAGCCATGTACTTTTGTATTTAGTTTTTTCACCTGCATGTAAAATTCCCTGTTTTTAAATTTCTAATCACCCCGTAATGTTCTCCAATGGCTGTCAAAGCAGTCGTTGCTTTCTTTTTTCTTTTGCATGGTGTCTCTGCACTTCCTGGTTCTTTGTGCCCCCTCTGCTTTTCAGCCACAGTTATTTTATCTTCTGACTTGAGGTTTTACAACTGTATTAGTTTATTCTTTCACATACACTGCCAGTGATTTTTTTCCAAGCAGATCCACCACCACTGTAATTTCTGCATTACCATCCAACATTATGATGGCTTACAAAGAACGTTTGAAACTAGAGTGTGGTGCCTGTGTGAGATGTCTTTGTGTGATAGATACGAGAAGACAGAAGTTCTGGAGGAGAGAGAGATAGTCCTCAGATCAAAGGAGTTGCTGAGCTTCATAATTCATCAGAAATCTGTTGAGTCAAAGAAGGGTCTTTCTGAAAAATATATCGAAATGAGGTTCATCGCTTTGCTGTCATTTCAGGAGATGACCTGAAAGTGAATGAAGAGCAATACAAAGACAAAGATACAATTAGCCATTTGTAGGTTTGTATGAGAATTAACCCACATCATTTTTGTGTCTGGTATCATTACCTTTATTATAGATGTTATTTCGAAGTATATGGGTCGTCAGCTACCTATGTGTTAATTGCTTTTCTTTGGAATGGGCATGTATCCTATTATAAAGCACAGAGAACGTACTTATAATATAATAATCATGTCTTGTAAAAATTATAACTTAAATCAAAACAAATGTGTCTGTGTATTGATTTCCAGCATTTTCTTATTCAGATATCCAACGGTTGACTCAATATTGTTTTTAGCTAGGACTGTATATGGTCTGTATAATTTGAACAAGCATTAAAAAAGACTATTCTGTGGCAAATGCCAACTAATGAATAATGCAATTTTTTCTCACAGCTGTATTAATCATACTTCAACCCTCCACAAAATAAATCGCTGTTCTTACACTTAAAGTGAGGGGCAGGTTTTGTGCCAAGTTTTGTGCCTCAGAGGTCTCTCTTCTCTCTTCCTTCCAAGATCCAGCCTTACTCATCAAGATAATAGAGCCTTTGCTGTGAGAATCTGGAATTAATTGTCTGAAGAGAAAGGAGATTAGGGTCACAAACTTAGTTCCAGCTATTTATTCGCTTGAACATTTCTTTCAAACTGTTGCTTATACACATCATGGCCAAGTCAAATCACCTTATGTGCTCCTAACTGTGCATGTATTTCATTTCCTGCATGGAAAGCTGGGGGCCAAATGCATCCAACTGCTCAGGAAGTGAAGACAGCTGCAGTAAAGACCTCAGAAAACTTAATCAGGGAAGAAGCCCAACATATGTGTGAGTTCCAGGCTTCAGGCAGTTGTCAAATGAAAAGGACTTACAACCAAATATTACATTTTGGAGTCATCTTATTAAAAACATAACTTTGAAAAGTTTTGACAATTGAATCCATTAATTGAGGAGACAAATTGATACGGTAAGGGTTATTATTGTTTTGTGTGGAGGAAGGAGGCCTTCCTGTATAGCAGAGCAAAACCTTGTTTCTTTGAGGAAAATGCCAGAATCAGAATCTGGCAGAATCCGTATTTAGAACCAAATGCTCAGTTTAGGTGTTTGGTGAGAAGAGCCAGTACATTATTATCAACTGAGACTCCCAGTGTTGTTAAAATCAATCATGTTCTTTTCAGTCATGGTGTTCTCTCAAAGCTTAACTGTCTCCCTTGTCCGCCCGCCCCCAGCCCTTACACTGAGTGCAGAGATGCCAGACTCCCACCATTATTCTCCCTCCTCTGCCAGCCTCAGGCTCCACCACTCCTCACATCCACGTGGATGTGACAGACATGCTAGTTTTCAGCTTCTCTCCTCTGCCACCCTTCAACCACCTACACTGAGTGCAGACAACAAGACATCTGTTTAGCCTCCCTCTTTTGCCTTTATGTTTGGTCTTCTTCCACGAATGCAGGTATCCATCTGCTGCTTGCCCCGAGTGCAAGGAACCATCCACTGCACCTCCAGTGCACATGGATAAGGTTGGCACGCACGCCTCTAGTCTTTAGAGTGGGGACAGGACCCTTAAAATGAATTTCAGGGAACCATCTTCTATCACATGCTCTATCACAGTCAAAAATACAAAACCTCCAACCTCCTTTCTCCTCCAGCTTTCAGTACTTGAACAATGAATTTCATATGGGACAGGGAAAAACAGGGAAAAATGAGTACAATATATAAAGACTAAAATGACAAAATAAACACTATGTTAATATAAATATATTCACAATGATACAAGCAACTGCACTGTGGGTCACTCGTAATAAACAGATCTGCATTTATGCTATGCTTAAACATTAAACATGCATATATAAACATTATAAATCATTTCAACAGACATGTAAGATAAAAAACTTTGTGCTACACACAAAAATTCAAGTTTTTACATATACAGAACATCTATAATTCAAATGCACTGTACTGGAGAAATCCTACGTCATTGTCATATAGTTGTAGTTTAACGCAGCTGCCACTAGGTATCAGCAAATGTCAATACTTCATCGTAGTAAATCTATTTCAAGTTGTTTCTTGTCAAATAGTTCGTTGATTTTCAGCTCTCTGCAGTTGTTTTAGTTGTCTGATAATTCCCTTATTACTTTACCAGCACATCATCAGAACTGCATATATGGCTATGCACTCTTGTTTTGTATGGTTTCATACTTTTCATGCCTTCATGGTTTTCATTTCGCGTGTTCAGTTTTATATTTGCTTAATTATAAAATGTATTCATGGGAGCTGAGGGACAGCACACAGAGAAAGACAACCAGTAACTGCGTGACTTGAGACGATGGGAGGACGCCAGAGTACTCGGTTAAAACCACAATGCTGTTTTCAACTTTATTTATTAATACTCAGCCCAGGATCTTGTGGTTTGATCACATTTGGTTTGGCTTGACAACAGAAGTGCGAAGTCCATGGATTTGGTCTTTTTTATGAGAAAAGGTGGGTTGATTGGAAGGGGAGTGGTTTAATTATTTTATAGCACCGTACAAAACGAAATAGACTGTCTTGCGACAAAAACAATAACATAATCCACAGCTTTGTTTTCCTCCTCCGGGCTCTGTACTTTTCAACCTGGCGTGATTATTATTACTAGTATTATTATTATTTCCGATTTTTCACGGACGTCTAAACGCAGCACGTGCCTGTTGTGAAACTGCGGGCAGAAGTGTTGCATTCACTGACTCACTAGTGAGTTTCACTTTCACTTCCCGCAACCAGTTACCTCTAGCGGCGTCGTATACTTTTAAAGGAACCGTGGGTGTAGTTTTAGAAAACCTCACAATGGGCAGTAAAGTTATTCAACCGTTTGTTCCTTTTAAACCTCGGTCTCTGTGTTAATGCGCCGCGGTGCCGACGCAACAGGATGGTAGGCTTCCTTTACTGCAGCGTTTAATGTAGCAAGTGCGTCAGTTAGCCGCGTCTGACGTACAGTACGAAACGCAGCTGTTATTTTAACGTTGATAACTTTTAGAAGAACTGCCATTACGGGCTTTTCTTTTAAACAAACAGCTGAGCGCAGGGGAGGAAGGCGGTCAGGTAACGATATTAGCTTAGGAAGTAACGAGGAGCTAGTTGTAGGGTATTTGTTGCTAATGATATTAGCTTCTTCTTAGTTTGTTTAACAAAGTAGAGGCACGTTAGAATAAAGACGCTGTTTATTCGTGTATCTGCTAATTGTATATCTATCTACTTTGTGCTAAATCGCGCAGTATTACTCACAAGGACCCAAATCATGTTCTAATGTCAAAGTATACACGGTGTAGAATTACTTTGTTACAAGTAAACGTCAAGGAATAACTTGAAGTCAAATAGAAAGTTTCTCTTTATCCAGAGTGGCTTGTTGTACGGTTAATTATTGATGGATTATTGGGTTTGTCACTTATTGTTGCAGCTTGTGACACTGACGCTATTTGAAACACACTTTAATGACTTGCTGCTACATGCACTAACACGTGACAATGTGGTTCAAAAGAGTGATGATTTGTCTGTATTTTGAATATGATAAACAATGGCAGTTAAATAAATGTAGCAAAGGTATGTTACACCAGGCAAGTCTCCATTACTCATGTTTGCACGATGAAGAAATATTAAGTCTAAATAGTCTGGATTGAATCAACTGTCGGTTCAGTGTCTTGACCTTTCCTGTCCTGTCTGTTATGCCACAGAGGTGACTGTCACACATTTAATTATGGGTCAGGGAGAGGAAGCCAAGGTTTCGTGCCTCAGCCTCCTCACCTACTACAGAGAGCTGCTGGTGACCAGGTTAAAGAGCATTCAGTGTGTCCTGGACAACATGTTGGCTTCTGATTTCTTCTGCGAAGAAGATGTTGAGATTGTGCAGCGAACTACGACCAAGGCAGATCAGGTAGCGAATCCACAGGCAGCGTCTCAATAATCTTCATGTAACGGATGCATTTCATTGCAAAACTTGTCTAATCGTTCAGTAAAATATCACTAAGAACAGTCTATAAAATATATCACACAAGTATATAATAATCTGTTTTTTGTTAATATTTTCTAGGTGCGAAAAATACTGGAGTTAGTTCAATGCAAGGGCGAGGAGGCTTGTGAATACTTTATTTTCGTTTTATATAAAGTATGTGATGCATACATAGACATCCAGCCATGGCTGAAAGAGATTAACTACAAGCCAAGCGAAGACATAACTGTGATGAAAGTGGTGAACACAGATCCTAGTAAGTATTAGTTTCACTATAACTTGTCAGACACTGCGATATTCTCAACAGTATGCTAAATAAGTTGATAGATAGATAGATAGATCTTTATTTATCCTGCAGTGGGGAAATTCTGGTGTCCCAACAGCAGCAGAGTGACAGTTGGAAAAAATTACAATAATGACAATAGTTACAAACAAGAGGAACATTATATAAAAAATGCATCTGTTCTTTTCAAACACTGATCATTTGGCAGCTTTTGGCTGCAGACAACAATATCTAAATTTGCTTATAATCAAAGCTTATGACTTTTAAAGACAGTGCTAAACCCTCCCATCTCATTTCTGGTGACCACAACAACATATATTTCATACAGAAATCCTTTCTCTATATACCAATACTATACTTTAGGCAAGGTACTGAATGACTGTGCCAAGCTCTTTGTCCACATAGAATCATTGCATTCATTAATTCTTCTCAATTATGGGTAAAGCAAATTATCAGCTGTGACAAGCATATCAAGCATATCATAGTATATCTAAGACCTTTAGCTAAAAAATATTTGAGTGCAGAGACGTTTCATCCTCCCTCCTCTGCCAGTAAACATTTTTTAGAGGATCACAATTATTAATGTACCTGGATTATCCTAAAACCAGCGATTGTTTGTTTTTACATACATAGAATACATTTAAATATAAATTTTCTCAAAGTCAGCAGATACTGTGAGAAGATGAGGCATGAGATGAGCCAGGACACCTGCTTCATTATGTCCTATGGTCAGGAAGAGGAGACCCGTCTAGAACACCTCTATACTGACACTCTGATGGAACTGTTGAATGAAAGCAATGAAAGTCTGGGCTTCGTTGAGAGTCTGGACCAGCTCCTTGGAGACCATGCTGTCTTTAATCCTCAAGGTGAAACCATTTATGTGACGGGGGATGCTGGTGTGGGAAAGTCCATCCTCCTGCAGAAGCTCCAGAACCTTTGGTCCAAAAAGGATCTGCAGACAGATGCTCTCTTCTTCTTTAGGTTCCGCTGTAGGATGTTTAGCGTGTTCAGCAAGAACGCGGAGCAGATTTCCCTCAAAGAACTTTTGTTCAAATACAACTGTTACCCGGATCATGATCCTGATAATGAGGTGTTTGATTATATCCTGCGCTTCCCAGAGAAGGTTATTTTTACATTTGATGGATATGATGAGATTCAGGAGGATCTGAGCTTGATCAATGACAATGAAATGGTGTCACCAGAAGACAAAGCACACCCCCTGCAGCTGCTCGTCAGCTTGCTCTGCGGAAAACTGCTCAAGGGCTCCCAGAAGGTGCTGACTGCTCGAACAGGGATCGAGATCCAGAGTAGGGTGATCAAAAAGAAGGTGGTTCTGCGCGGGTTTTCCCCAGATCACCTGAACAATTACATCAAACTGCATTTTAAGGAGCAGGAGCACAGAGAGTTGGTGTCAGTTCAGCTGGATGCTAGCCCTCATCTCTGTGGCTTGTGCTCTACCCCACTCTTTTGCTGGATCATATTCAAGAGCTTTAGGCATTTGCACTCTATGCACGACAGTTTTCATCTGCCTGACACTTGCGTGACGCTCACTGACATCTTCCTCCTGCTGTCTGAGGTGTTCCTCAGCCGATCGACCTCATCCGCTCCATCCCTGCTGAAGAAAAGGACCCGTTGTACCTCAGAGACATTCAAAGGTGGGCTTACGGGCCTCGCTGCATTCGCCAAGCTGGCACTTCAGGGAATAGGGAGAGGTAGTTTTATATGCAGCCAAGAGGAGCTTACTGCATGTGGTCTTACAGAGGACGATGTGCCGCTGGGCTTTCTAAGACCTGTCAGTGAGAATGATGGCAAAAGCAAGCCTACTAACTATGAATTCCTCCACGTAACCCTCCAGTGTTTCTTGGCAGCATTTGCTCTTGTGTTGGATGATCAAACTGCTCCAAGCACCATTCTCAAGTTCTTCGCAGAGTGCAGCAGGAAGGACGAGCAGTCCTGTTTGCCTCTTGAATTGTGTCTATGTATGTCTTCCAAACCCAGCGAAAACAGACCATTTGCAAATAACGAGCACCTCCAGTTCATCAATCTGTTCCTGTGTGGTTTGCTGTCCAAGTCTCACAGCAGCCTCATAGAGTGCCTGACACCCCCTGCGTTACTGAAGAAAAAACGTGCGTTACTAAAATCATACCTGTCCACTAGTGTCAAGAGCCACCTCAAAGGTTTGCCGCACTACAGCGGAAGCGAAGGCAACAGAGTCCACGTTTTGCCGCACTTTCTGTGGATACTGAGGTGCATCTTTGAGACAGGCAGCAAAGACATCGCTCAGATGACAGCAAAGGGCATCACAGCTGACTTCCTTAAGCTGGGCTACTGCAACGTGTACTCAGGAGATTGCACCGCCCTGAACTTTGTGTTGCAGCACCGTCAGAAACTTTACGGGCTTGACATGGACAATAACAACATCAGTGACTATGGGGTGAAACAACTGAAGCCTTCGTTTTGTAAAATGACAGTTGTAAGGTACGTAGTATAAATATATTTAGGCTCATTTTAACTGGACATCATTCAGACCATATATACTGTGTATACATATATAAACCACCACTTGCTTGTATTTAGATTGTGCGTCAATCACCTGTCAGACAGCAGTGTGGAGATTCTTGCAGAGGAGCTGTGCAAACACAAAGTTGTGGAAGTTCTTGGGTAAGTATACACATCGATTGTAAAACTAGATACTCTGCATTCCACTCATTCATAGGTTTAGGCATTAACAGCCCAAACTAGAAGAAAATTTAACGCTGCCCAGTTCGCCACAACACTGCATGGTGTGCACTGTTATATGTAGTTTAGTCCAGTGGTCGATAACTTATAGGTCAGACTGCTCCATAGTGTGATGAGAAGATACAGAAAAAAAACCCCATATCCTTTTTATCATAAATGTTTGGGATTTTCTCTGATTTTTGGTATTTTTGACTAATTTCTTCTGCAATTTCCTGAGTCAAAATCTGAAATGTCAAGTGGCCACAAACTTGACTCGAGGTCACAAACCAAACCACTACTAGAGTAATCGTAGTGGAAACATTTGTGATCGACAGTTTGGTCAACAGCTGTAACTGAGAAATAACTTATAAAACAATATAGTCAGCGCTAGTGAGTGAAGGAGCATTCGATTTAAAAAACTGAAGTAATGTAAACGTCAAACACACTAGATTCTCCAGTTCCCATGTGTAACTTTTATACTGAGAAACGCCAAATGAAACGAAAAGTAAACCAAAAAAATCACGTGTAACTGAAATGAAGTCTAAATGGACTAAATGAGCAAAATTAAAACTGAAACAACAGGCTGTGTTATAGAAGAAACTAAAACTACAGAGAAATGCCAGAAAGGTTTTAGATTACTGAACAGAAATACTGTACGATGTAAAAGTAAGTCACCAGATGAGTCACAGAGAGAAAGGGAAGCTAATTATCTTACAGTAAGTGAGATGCTGTGCCATTTGACTGCTGTTGTCATTTGTGAGGACCAGAACCCCTACAAGATCCAAAACCAAAGATCCTCTTGGCCATTACTAAACAGGCTCATCCAGAGTGATTTAGTTATACAACATACACTATATTCAGTTCAATTCAACTTTATTTGTATATCGCCAATTCACAACATCAGTTATCTCAAGGCACTTTACAAGTACGGTTTAAGACCTTACACAACTAGACCCAACAAACCCCACATGGAGCAAGCTTTTAATTGTAGCTGATCAATAAATGGTACATTTTAATAGCAACAGTGGAGGAAAAACTCCTTCTCTAGACAGGAAGAAACGTCCAGCAGACCCAGGCTCAGTGGGGGCGACCATCTGCCTTGACCGGTTGGGGTGAGGGGATAGAGAGACTGTATGGCTCAGATAAAGCTGAAGAACGTCTCTTTCTACGTTGGAACGTGTTCTCATCCCATTGCTGTTCCCAAAAAAGAAATCTGTTAACAATTACAAAAAAACAATTGAGAATAGTTTTTTATGTACTAAAATGAAAAGAAAAGAAAAAAAACAAAACAAAAAAAAGCTTTCTGCAATCAAAAATACTAGTCTTCCAAACAATACACTTTATTATAATAAGAAGAATAATTAATATTTGAAGAAGAAGTTGTGCCTATTGTAAAAATAGTACACTAATGTAAAGCTAATGCACAGAGTGAAACTACTTTGCATTTTTGTCCTCAGGCTTTACAACAATCACATCACAGATGTTGGAGCCAAGCTCGTGGCTCAAATTATTGAGGAATGCCCAAAGCTGCGAGTTGTCAAGTACGTTTCTTACTTGTACCTAGAAGATGTTGTATTAATGATCACCATCAATGTTAAATGAATATGGCATTGTAATAATTGCCATTGTCTTGTTCTTAGGATTGGTAAAAACAAGCTGACTGGCGTTGGTGGGAAGTATTTGGCCAGTGCAATTAAGAAGAGCACCTCGATATTTGATGTAGGGTAAGACGGGATTCTTTTCAGCTGTGGTTCCTAAGAAGCAGCCAATGACATGGCTTCATTATTATTTTACACCCTTGCATACAACTATTTTAAAAATCCATTTTGGAGTCACAATTCTTTAGTTTTAAAGACCACGTGTCTGAATTAAAATAAAAACATTTTATTCATGCTTGAATGACGAGTTTAAAATTCAGTTGGAGGAGGTCCGCTGACATCAGTAAGTATGGTGCTGCTCACATGAGGGTCTTGATGTGCTTGTGTTTAGAATGTGGGGGAACAACATTGGTGATGAAGGTGCAGAAGCATTTGGAGAAGCTTTGAGGCATCATCCAAGCCTTACCAACCTTAGGTGAGAAACCACTAAGTTAAAAAAAAGGCTCATTTCAAACTTATTGCTGAAACTGAATATTTTTTGTGTCCTAGTCTCTCAGCAAATGGCATCACATCCAAAGGTGGCAAGTTACTGGCAGAAGCGCTGAAAGAGAACAGCGTCCTCAGGATATTCTGGTGGGAAAAGTTGCTTAGTGTGACCTTTGTGATTTTTGCTGTTTTGTTTAAAGCACACTCCGTTTGAAAACGTACATGTGCTGTTGCAGGTTGGTGCAGAACGAAATGACCGATGATGCGGCTCCACACTTGGCTGAGTTCGTTAAAGCAAACACGGGTTTAACCCATTTCTGGTAAAGACGACACTCTCCGCTGCGATGTTGAAAAGCCTGGTTAGACGCTCATCTGCGTGTTTGCCTGCAGGTTAATCAGCAACCGCTTCACTGTGCATGGGATGAAACAGCTGGCAGAGGCCCTTACTCACAACACGAACCTCAAAGAGATATGGTGAGGTATTGTCTTTTATTCAAGTGGTGAAGGCTGGTTGGCGCTGCTGAGTCTATGTCAAAATTATATATATATATATATATATATATATATATATATATATATATATATATATATATATATATATATATATAGATATTGTTTAACGACTCTTATCACCACAGACCAGAGTTCTGCTGTACAGTTCTGTGTAGTTGAGACACGAAAACCTCAATTAAACGGAAGAAAAGAGACACAGGGCGTTCTGTCGGGAAGATATGGAAGATATACTGTATGAGTTTAAGATGTGAAGGATTTTAAATGTTAGATTTCACAGGAGCCAACAAATAATCGGTTCCTGGTTTGTTCAACTTTATCAAATCTTTTAGTTCTCGACACACTGATTTCTACTGTCCCTGTGTGTGAAGCTGCGAATGTGAAAGATGACTCTGACTCATGCCCCTACAGCGTGAAAGGAAACCAACTGTCTGAGGAGGAAGAGAAACAGTTTGCGGCAGAGGACAGGCTGCGGTTCCACTGACTGGGCATCAAGGCGTCCAACGTCAACATGTAGAGTTACCGTACACCTGTATGCAGCGTATTAGCCAACTAGTTTAGTGTGTTGTTACACTGTGTGTCGTGGCTGCAGCTGCCTGGACCCCCGCAGATGCAAAATCCACTGAGTATATTTATCACTCAAACCTGATGAACTTTTTAAAAACGAGAATGTTGACACATCCTCATCAGTTTTCTGCATCACTGTTTCAAATTGAGGAAGTATAACAAAGTACCTTCCTTCCTCATGAATCTCTGTATGGGTTTGAGAACATCTTTTGTAATTTTATAAATTTATACTTTAAAAGTAACATTATTTTATTTATTAAGGAGCAAACTTTCCACACACTTGGTTGAATGTGTCACGTATTAGTCTGGATGAAAGGTGTACACATCTTTTTTTTTTATTTTTCAAATAATGCAAGTGGAGAAGACCCAGGTAGTATCTGACTATTTATGCTTGAAATTGTTTTACATGGTAAATGCCTGGTGAATGTTCATGTGTTCACAGACTCAACAGTCTTCATTAATAGTACAGAGGTTCGATTACAGCATCCTCAACATGTGAGCTCAGAAGTAAACAATAGAAGTGAACGGGAAAGCTATAAAATTTGTAAAGTAAAAAAATGTACTTGACTGCTTTTTGTACATAGTTTTCCATAAATATTAAAAGACAAACATTTTTTATCATGATTATCTGTTTTCGTCAGTTACGTGTAGAACAGCACACATTTCACAGCTGACGCTTTAACTAGGGCTCAAACTTGCAAGAAAGGAAGTTTTGAAGTTACCAGAAAAGTGCTTGACTTATTCTGTAGCAGCGGATAAGGCTCAACTTCTCTTCTGTCTCGGGTCTCAGCAGTCCCGCTATAATTCTAGAAACTCGAGCTAGCACACGTCTTTGAAAGGATTCATTCACGGGGAATTCCCAGCAGGGGGAAGCCCCAACCAGGCCACAGTTGCAACATATATACACTGAACTGTGATGTTCGCTGAATCCTTTTCTGGCTTTGACATGAAATGTGACGTATATCACTTGGTGTAGTTGTTGCTGCTACACCTGGTTCACCGTGGATGGAGTTGTGAAACTTTTATTATTATTAATATTTGTTTTTAGAGCTCATTAAAGCTATAGAACAGGAGTCAGCTGACAGAGAAAGATCAAGTGACCAAAGTCACATAACTACCAGATCAAGACGTGACACATCTGCTAAACTTTAGAAAAGGTCACGTAAGCAGGAAGGGACTTGTCCTGTCATAACAGCCTGGAGGTCAGGAGGAAGTTTTTAGCTTTTACTCCTAAATAATACATCTTCTTACACTTCCTATAATACAACCTGATTGGTGAACGCTTCATTTTTACATTGTCATATTCTCTTTGGCCGGGTGCATGAATCATTGTGCTAATGGAAGCAGCTGAAATGAAAAGAATGAGGACAGATAATTGAATGTTATAAGTTGTTCTATTACAGCTTTGCCTCTAAAATTAAGAGACTAGAGCGTATAAAATCTGCTGATGGAAATCGGTCGTATGCTCAGTTGTGGGAAATGATAATTGTTCATTCATTTATTTTGGAGTAAACGTGACGTGAAGGTTCACTGTTGAAATGTCCTGGGTGTAGAGACTACTGCTACAGGAGATACATCACTCTGCAACGCCACCAAGTGGTGGGACACGGAAATGTAGGAGACGGTGAAGCAGTAATCACGAGTGTGGTGCTTCCCAAAACTTCCACAGCTGTTTTTTTTTATAACATGACAAATGTTATTGCGTATAGATGCTTGAGTTATGTTGGGCATTGTGTTGCAGAGTGAGTAATGTCTAATTGAACTCAGGGCAGGTCTGACAAAAAAACGTGATTGTCAGGGATTGGATGAGTTTTAGCTTCTGATTAAATCCTCATCTAATCAAGAATGTGTAAAAGGAAAGGATAATAAATTCAAACTGAACTCTGGAGGATTCCCACTCTGTAATTTCACTCATGAGTTCATGCTCAACAATCATAAGCTTGTCGGGATAGTTTTCCCGTTGCATCATAAGCATGTACACGTAAAAGCCTGTAGAGTGTTATACCCGTCCACAGAGGAAGACTGGCTCTTTGTGTCAGGCCCAATCGTTCCAGAGATACTCAGCTCTGCCTCCCGGCCAACGTTACCATGTTCAAACACTTTGAGAAAGTTTCGATTGAAGCTGCCGGGACCAGAGACCAGTCTACTGAAGTTTGGTCAACTAATGGACTGCAAAGGTGTCACCACAGCCACAAACATATCTGCCATATCCCATGTTGTTGGAAATATGATGAAATTAACGTCTTGACTAACTGCCCGTAAGCTGGTGCTCTGGAGGCTACATTCATACAAGTCATGTCCTACTTGAGAATAATGTCTTGACGTTCACATCTCCTGCATGTTTTGTTGTGTAGTGAAAAAGAAGTGGAATAAAAACGTTAAAATACTAAATCAAGTAGTCCCCAGCTGAAATCTGCCTCTGTGTCAGTCAGTGATGACCAGAGGTGCCAGAAAGCAGGGTTTGTTTCGGAAGCACAAATTTAGGCCAAGAAGTGTCAAAGAAACAGAGCAAATAGACCAGACTACAAGAAAAATCTTAAATCCAGCCAAACTAAGTAGAGGAAACACTTTTGTTGTTCAGGGGCCTTGTTTTAAATCTTTGTCTAATTCTGTCTTCAGCAGCTGGACTGGTATTTATGTCCTAACAGTGTCCCCAGCCTCCATCAGCTGGTTCCAGTGTTTACGTCTTTTAATAGGGAGGAATCACTGAACTGTCACACAGAGAAATAAATGTCCATGATTATGGAAAAAAAAGAAAAAAGAAACCTACCTCAGAGATTTCGACATGCTTATCAAAAATCTGGTTACATCACGATATAGCAGCCCACAACTGTTCTTTTTTAAAATTTGTATCGCTACTATTTAAAGGCTCATGATTCCGTTTTTTTTTTCAAATGTAATTTGCAAAATCTGTCCATTGACACCCTTCAACTGTTTAATAGAGGCTGGACTGTGATGATCACTGACTCACACAGCGGAAGGTATTCTTAGAAAATAGTTTTACCCTTTACATCACAAAAAAAATTCTATATATATATATATATTTTGCTGGTTGAGGAACCGTTTGCCTTCAGCTGCTACAGATATGATAAATAACTATGATTAACACAGACAATTCTGCTTTTGACAGAAAATAAGGAGCTAGTGAATCAAAAATATGAAGAAAATAAAAAGAATGGATCTAAAACTAAAACCAACAGGAACTGATTACGAAAGCCTAATTGTGTTATAACAAGATATCTTCCATGTATGATATTACACACAACATTGTTGTTTTAGCAATAACGTGTCACTTTATAATAATGTGTTACTTTATTCTTTTGTCATTCTTTTACAAAACCAACCATTATATATCTTGTTATAAAAAGTAGACGTTTTGCCCTAATGTCTGTCTCAGTAGCAGCTGGGACAGGTTTCAGTACCTGAAAACCTCAGCTCTGTGCTATTTGATTAAAAAAAAAAAAGCACTAATGGTTCTTTGTGTTATGCGAGTTTGACAATATTCACAGTTGATTGGCACCATTTCATCTGTGACGATGTCCGAGCTGCTGATGCAGACAGTCGTGTCGCTGTCCTGTCTCTGGCTTTGTTTTTCTCGTAGAGTGGCTTTTTTTAGTCATGAGTCGGTCCTGCAGGTTCGTCGAGGTTGCCCTGCTTGACGGCCTGGGGGTCCCTCTGTGTCCGCCCTGCCGTGGCTGGGCGTCACTACAACAAGGCACTGGTCAAGTGAGTGGGAGAGTGTGTAATAATCCGTCCATCGTGACGGCTCAGCCAGAACCTGTGCCCGCCTCCTCCAGTGTCCTGGTCAGCAATCAGCTGCCATCTGTCCGGCGAGGGAAGAGGAGCCGTGGCTGTCGCGGCGCCCTGAGTGGGCTGTGGGATGAGTCGGCGCCGCTCTTTGTGATGTGCAACACGAACATAAACAGAAAAGTCTGTATCCCTGAAGATTACTCAAGTCAGATTTGGCACACTGTGGTACGACATTATTGGGTGGGAGGTCATCACAGTGGTCATAATGTCCCAGCAGTCCCGGATCCACGCTTTATTTAGTAGATCAGCGTCGTTACGGGGTACCTGCCATCACACAACCCACAGAGGACATTTGTAAAAGTTCATCAGTTCCCCGTTAGGAAACAATGAATCAGCTCGGAGCTGGGAAACAATTCACCTGTGCAAAAAAAATTAAAAAAAATAAAAGCTTCAATCTGATGGGTGCTCTGGACACGATCTGTTCACTTCAAACCACTCGTCGATACAGCTGGAAAGAGATGAAGCACATCAGGTACTGTACATCAAGGTTAATCCTCATTTTAGGTTGTAAATTATCCTTAATTATTATTTATATCAGATTAACAGAGGGTTTTGTTTGACAAAGCGATTTCAGCTTTGGAGGATTGAAAATATCATTGAGCTCATCACTTTTTATTCTTAATCATGATGTTGAACTGTTTCCAGTTACTTTTAAGTACGGATCCATCAGATGTTTGTCTTTAGCAAACCTTTAGCAAACTCATGGAAGCCACATTGAAGCCATGAAAGAAAGCAACGCAGCGTGTCCTGAGCAGAGCTTTTCATACCCTTTGTGGTAGATGCAGAGGCAAGGCAGCCGAGCGATGGTGTCTCCCTGTACCAGATCCTCCAGGCAGATTGCGCATTCTCCCGCATCCTTAGTGAGGACATCCTCTGCAAAACAACACACGTCCCACCGCAGGCGTGAGTAACAACTAAAACAGGAACTAAGAGCTCTGTAACACAACACTCACGGAGAGATATGGACGTCAGGCTCCACCTCTAACTGTTTGGAATATAATACCTGCTTCCAGGGCAAAGCCTTGAGGAAGGTTATTATAATGCAAATGGTTTATTGCGTGTATTCATGCATGTAGCAAAATCTATGTTAATTCACTACTGTACATTATAATAGCCTCCGTGCGTAGTTCACTCTTTGTCCTGTTGGTGGTGCTACAGGAAAGCTCACAGAATTTTAACAATAGCAGAGAGAAACATTTTCTACACATCTATGGCAGCACATTTACACGCATTATTATTATTTATATTATATATTATTATTATTATTATTATTATTAAAAACAGACACAGACTTTTGTTGTAGTAGTGGATTAAAATGATTTTTTTTTATTTTTTTGGTTAAACAGTGTCCTTGACTGTGGTGGTGGGGCCACTTCAAGGACAACTCACTCTTCCCCTGTTTCTGCGTTAACACTGTGTGCGTGCGTGTCCTTAGTATTCATCTTGCCCTCCTATGCGCATTGTCGAGTAGAAGTCAGTGTGAGCACCATTAAACCCCATCACCTGCAGCAAAGCACAGAGTCATTAGGAATGTTCTTATGTAACAATGGATTAACCCACATAGGCTTGAGAAAAGCACGTTATTATGGGCTGCACATGGGCAGATGACATCCAGCTCAGCTGTGGGGCGACATCTTTGCTGTACCGACGGTCAGTCAGTGACACAGGCTTGCGGATATTTGCCTGGGTTGTTGTAGAATAGCAATAACGAACAAAAAGGAACCGAAAAGAATTCAGTTGAGACACCGTATTCAGTCGTTCTGGGTGTTGCGGGGTTCTCACTCAGATAAATTAGGGATCTGAGATACATGTTCAGATGGAAACGCAACGTGGACAAGCCCAGAGCAGACGGCAAAGGGAGCCGCGAAAGACTTAAAGCTGTGTGGAGTTCGGATTCCAAATGCATCAGGGCTGTTTACTGAGAAGTAAGACAAGGAACCAATCAGGCCGCGGTCATCGCGTGGCTGACGGACAGGAAGACAGACAGGAAACCGTTCCAGCTGAACAGGAAGTCCGCTAAGCCAAAGAGGAACTAACCTCTCCTCTGCAACATTCAAGCTGAAAGCAAAACGAACGATGCCAAGTTTGAGCTGTACAGGAAATAATAATAACTTGGTTCTATAAACACCGAACAGGCGTGTCTGCTGAACTTTGTATCATTTTGTGTCATATCTTTGATGGTTTACAGTGAAGACAAAAGCCAAAGTAAATGTTCACTGTCGCCGCGTTTCTGACGGAGACGCTCCGTTAAAGTAGGTCATCCACGCCGAGAGGGAAACGGAACGAGGCGATCGCAAAACAGACTGGATCCCTACGCGTCCCACCACACTCGCAGGCGGATAGATTTAATTTTGAGATTTACTTACCAAAAACAAACAATCAGTATTCTGGCCTGTGCACCTCTTGTGCTACACAAACGGGGCAGAATAAAGCCTTGGCTGATGGTGTGTGTGCCTTGGTTTCGTCCGTTTCGACATTATTCCAGAACCGTCTTCTCCTGTTCTTGAATGTCACCGGTGGTTCCCACCATGATGCTGACATTCTGGCCTAAAGAACTGAAAGTACTGTGATAATTCACTTTCAGTTGTCTTCCAGGTCTTTGGAGGTTGTCAACATTTTTTATGGCTTTTTTTTACGCGCTTCGTTTCATTTACCGGCACCCTGGTCCATTAACGTCTGTTCGGTCAACTGTTTCACAAAGAAAAACTGCTTGGTCATTATAGTTTAAATCCAATATGGCAAAACTATAAATATAACTGTAAAAGAAGACACAGCTTAGAGGCAGAGATAGTGTTTTGGAAATATTACAGAAAGATTACACAAGATTTCACAGGGACGCAATCCACAAGGAGGATGGAGTTACATAACATGGGAGCTGCGATTGTCTAGTTTTATGAGAAAGGAGGACTAAGCAGTAGCAAGTGAGTGAGCGACAGAGTATATATATTAACATTTATATTACATTAAAGAAAGCTACTTTTAGTATCATAACTGTTTTCAATACTTCTGCTTCTATTCAACTTGACTAAACTAAAATATGTTTCACAGACGCTCTATAGTCTGTAAACAAAAGCATGTAAAGGGTTTGAGGGATATTTTGTTAACAAAAAACTGTAAAATACTTTGTTATAGTTGAAAAAAGGGAATATCTGGAGTGTAATAACTTATTCCTCTTGTGAAACTCATCGGTCTGCTGTTGTTCTGGGAACTGAAGCCTATTCCATGCGAGAAATTTGTAAGAAAGCCAGGATCTCCTACGACACTGGGTACTAGTCATACACTAGTGCACAATAGCTGCAACCAAAATGGTGAGTAGAGGAGCGAACAAAGAGATGCAAGGCTGAGAGGTCTTCAACTGGAAGCCACATTCAGGACTGAGCAATAAATAACAATCAAATATGTAAAACCACACACTGGACACCAGAAAGAACTGACAACTGCAATGACGGAAAAAAAGTGACCCCAAAGCCTTTCAACAGTATTATATACTGTATCAAATCACAGTATGTCACTGATCATGAGCAGCACGAGCTATTTTTGCAGATTTACTTGCTTACTGCCAGATTTTTTTCGGAGGCTCCGCTACATGCAAGTGCCCGAACAGGAGAAATGAACTTGAGCAGACTCTCGTGTGTTCAACGGTCCTACCGTTGTATGTCACTCTGGGTTTGGTTAAACACAAGACCAGGTGAAGATCCATCTCATCCGAAGTCACGAACTTTGAGCACACTGGGCACTTGAAGCCTGAGTGGAAAAAAAGAAGAAGAAAAAAAGTGGTGGTAAATGACGTCTGATCAAAAAGTGGTAAACAGTTTCGAGTTCATCTGCTTGTTTTTCTTTTCAGCGCCTTCTGTTGTGGTGTTTTCACACTCTCCAACTAACTCTGTTAACTTGTCACCTAGTCCAGAACCGGCTCTCGATACAGACTTCACCGCCAATAATTCATTAGCAATGAAGGAAACATAACCACAGCTCTATCTGTCACATGTGTAGAGTTTCCTACAAAGACACAATAAACGTATTCCCATCACTAGGGCACTGACAGAATAAACAGATTAGTGAAGACGGGAGCCAGCTCTCCTCCGCTGGTCTGACCTATTTAAGTGAATCCCACATTGATGCATAGGATGCAATCTCTCAAGATCTCCTAGTCATATGCTGACAATCAGTAACGCTTCCTGTAAGTGGATTTATTAGAACGGAAGATTAAGACGAACTTCGGCTGTGAGCATCTCCACAGATCATTTTGAAAAATGCCCAAAGAGCCAAAGCTGAACGCTCCCTGTGAGGCTGTGATGACTCATCCAGTAAACCCTATAGAACGCTGTCTTTGAGAAATTAAACTGCTGTCTGAGGTCGTACCCACTCCAGCAGTAAAACTTTGGACTTTTTTTCTCTGAGAATCAATCAATCTGACTCCCTATCTGCAGACTGGCCCCAACAATTAACCCCACTTTATATTCAGACCCTTCGGCAAATCACAGTGAGTGTATCCGATCCACAGAGAAGAAAGCTGTCCAGGACCTACTAGTCCTTCTGAACAGGCTTGTGTCTATGCTCTATTATAATAGAATTAGTTTAGAGGTTATTTTTACGAGGCATTTGAGATGTACTTTGTGAAATTTCACAAAGACTTTCACATACATAGAATCGAAAGCCAAAACTCGATCGTGATCATGCTGACGCCACCTAAATCCAAAGCAGGGAGTCACCTTAAGGATAAGAGAAGGAATTTATAACCTTGTAAAGAAACAGATTTTTGTCTTGGTCTAAAATTATGGCTCATTTCCCAGAAAACAACTGAATTATCATCTGCTGGTTACAATGCGCCTGCACATGTCTTGCCTTTGAAAAGAGACTGGAGCACTGCATGCATAGATGCATAGACCCAGCGAGTTCCCCTTTTATATGCACCATATCACTGCTCGGCATTTAATCATCACCGCTGGTCAGCTCTCCCCTGAATCAGCACATCCTTATGATCCATACCATTAAACTGGATTTATAATTCACCATTTTATTGATCACCCTGGATGCGCATCACTCCGCTGGCTTCAACACAAATACATTAACACCTTTGAACACAAGTTGGAATGACTTTATTTTAACAAAGGCAAGCAAATTCCCCTGTCCAAAGTTGGGAGGAATCAGAAGGTCAGTCAACCAGAGGGCGGACATCGATCATACAGATGAAACCTGCTATGCTGCAGTGAGGGCCGACAGGGCAGCACGTCAACAATATTAATACTTTTTGTTAAATTACTATTACTATTATTGTGTTCTGGCCTTGATTTTTTTTGAGTCGTTGCCTTGCCATTCAAACGTTAAATTTCTTGTCACAGAGGACAAACTGCTTGTGGGAGACCACAGTCATTGTCGTCAGTGGTGTCACGATTCTGAAACCAAGGCCAAAATGAAGAACTGCCGCAGCCATCGCCACCACTGTTCTTATGCGGATCATCAATCACAGGTATAATTAAAAAATACGTAGCAAGTTAACTTTGCTGCTTTGTTTGGGTTTAGATTCTGAGCATTTATTCCAGTTGCTTTACTTGAAATAACGAGGCACGTGACTGGAACTTGCATGACAGGGGACTTGGAAGGTGTAAAAAAATGAAGCAGAGTGCAAACGAGTGAATGGGTGCTGGAAAGGCCAGTGACACAACTTGCTTTCGGCTTCTGGGAAACAAAGTAAATGATGAGAGGCCTTCCTGTCGAGCTAACATAAGACGTTACAACGTCACAGAAGCAGCCAAAACCTATACATGTTTTATTGCATGGCATCATGTGGTTGACGTGTTCTTCTTAGTCCGGTAACTCCGTGGTTTCAGTTTCGACCTGGCAACCCTTACGGGGAAGGTACATCAGTCACGGACACTGAGCTGGCGAGGTTTGGTACATGGGCATGGCGGTGCCTTCCCGTTTTTTAAGTCCTCGTACTGACATAGTATAAGCCACGTGCCCAAAACTAGAACCCTTGTACTGTATCTGCTGCTAAAAACGTTTATTTAGTGACAATATCTCCCAGTTGTTAATAAAAACGATGGCAAATTGCTGCCAACAAACAACAGAAGTAGCTGCGTGAGGATGTTTAACGGATATGTCTACAAACACGACAGTATAACGGAACACTCCAGCAATAAACAAATATGCAACAAATATGGAAGCTATCGTTTTGAGAATGATGTTTGACTGTTTGATCCCTTTAGTGATGTTAATATAGCAACATGTATATTAAATATCTAAACTTTCTGTTACAGATATTGGTGTCTTCATTTTCATCTACACAACCTATAGTGTTTTTTCACCGTGTTCACAACTAGTCCGAAGCCTCGAAACACGACGCAGTGGGACACTGGCACACATCTGCTGTCGCTTTGAAATAAACAGACAGATTAGCGGAGCAGGTTAAGCAGCCGATGACTTACCTCATCAAAGTAGCTTTCAGCTAACCTTTACTGACTACTGGAAAAATACAGACAGACCTGGCTCAGTTCTATGGTCTCCTGCCACCTCAACTGACTTGTAGACAATTTCCAAATAGAAATGTGTTCAAATATAAACTGAGATCTACTGACTTTCATACGTGTAGTGCACAGTGGGACACGTGGGCAGAAGGTGTTTGATTTCAGCAAGCAGCAGACTGATCTGTGGCGATCAAGTGTGACGTTACCTGGATTTTGGACCGTGGCACCGTTCCAGACGGCCTGACGAGGACATACAGCTACAGCTAAACCAGATAATGTCTGCAAATGTCCAGGGTTTTCAGCACGGGTCTGAAAGCTGCTTTACCTAATGAGTCCTTACGTCCTCGTATGATGATGTCACGTCATATAGACACACTAGTAAAGTCAGTAGATGACAGTGTCCTAAAATGATGAGAGAAAGACTGAAGACACTGCCAGGCAGAGTTTTCAGAGCTTTAGTCTGGGTTTAGCTTTTGGGGGAAAACAGATGAGCCACAAATCTGTCTTCACTCTACAGATGGACTGCTGTAAACCAGACTTTCAGCCAGAGGACGGGAGAAATCACAGCAAACAAAAAGGCTACCGCTAACCCCGACAGAATAAATAGACCTTTCATAGAGACAGTAGATCCAAAGGGACATTTCTAACCTGGTAATGATCCTTAAATCTAGTGAAAGGAGTTGAATCCTCCTCCCTGTCCTCTCATAGCTTCATGTTTAATATTGAATAGTAATTGGAATCAATAATCAAAACCCTATTTAACAGTGCAATATAAAAATGTGTCTGTAATTTAAACGTCATCTTTTTCATCCACTATTTTCCCTGGGGTCACTCAGGGACAACCCCCGCACAAGCCGTTTACAGTTTGTTCTCTGGGAAATGATCAACCAGCTCACTGTTATGTAGTTCAAGCACTTTAGTCATGGAAATAGGCTGTAGAACGTCCGGCAGCATCCTCGCAGCGTTATGACAACAAGGGAGCGGTGGTTTGGTGAAAGGAACGCGTGCGTGTTTCGACTGAGAGCTTTCCGGCCTTCTTGACAAGACAAGAAAGGCACGTGACGTGGTGTTAGATGCCGTCTCGTCACGCTTCGTTGCGTTTTGACGGGTTTATCAAGCGCTCGTTCCGGGTTAATATGTAGCTATAACAAGCCCCGTCGGCTTCAGCCTGGGCCCAGGCGTAATCGGATATAAATGACAACACGGACACAAGATTTAGCAGAACAGTCCTGTTAAATGCAGCCACTGTTCTCCGGTGGCCGCACGTCTGATTCTAGGGGTTTAAAGATAGTAGATCGCTACCGTAACTGTCGGTACGTTCCAGCGAGCAGGGTTCGCTTACATATGTGACTCCGCACGTGGCCGGTGTCATCTAGACGCTCTGTGACAGCACTCTGGGTCGTGACCTCTCGCTTGCCGCTATTGCCTTACTGAAGTGTGAAGCCAAAATACTGCTGGACAACACACTGAGTGTCTTCAGTTTCAGTCAGTATTATCAAGGCGGGAGATTAAGTATTTACATTAATGTAAAGTAAATATCTAAGTAGAATATCTGCTTTAGGTTTAAAGCAGTTATTTTTCATCCATCAATTTTCTGCCAGTTGTCTAAACTCACCTTCCCCAGTCACCACTGCTGATGCTACACATGTTATAGTTCAGTTAAAGAAACTGTAAATTAATTTCAAAAATCGAATTACACTCTTTCTAACAGATTACACACTGTGTTACAAAACGTAAATTCGGTGAAGATAAAACAAGATCAGTCCCTTTCGCTGTGGAAGTGTTTTCTCTTTCTCTACTGTGCAACTAAACGTGTGATCTCAAAGTGATTTTTTGGCCGCAGTGAATAGACCCATCTCTCTGTCTGCCTCACACACACACACTCCCACACGCTTGCACACTGAAATACACACTTTGCTATTCCAATCGCTGTGCGGAAATCATGCTACTATGAAGCTAGACTCAGCTCGGAAGAACCACTGGTGAGGAGACGGACAAAATCGATTTGGTTGTCTGACGCTCGTCACTGGCGAGTTTTTAAATGAAGAGAACCCCACACCTGCTGTGTGTGTGTGTGTGTGTGTGTGTGTGTGTCTGTGTGTGCGTGCTGGCGTCCTGACGCCTTGGCTTTGTGACGGCCGGGTTTTATCTGCCCTGGTTTTGAAACACTTTGAGGGCTTTTTAGGTTAGGGTAGGTTAATGTGAGGTCAAGTGCTAGGATTTGGCAGGTAGCTGTGTTGTTTACGCACAAGGGGCTGGAAAGTGCATAATATCAATAACGGTCCTTACAACCACAGAAAGAAAAACATAAACGAAAGGAGGCCTAACTAATATTAGGTCATTACTAGGTGCCTGCCTGATGACTCATATTATAATAACAAGCTGTGTACACAACCTGCTGCATGTGTTTGCTTTACTGAATACAATAACTTACATGCATACGGACACCACTGAGCTAGTGCTTAGTACTTTCATATGTTCATCTCATATCATAAAAGGACTTGATCTTACAGAATTATTACTAAATAGGTTTATACAGACACTTAATGATAACTATTTAAATCAATTAATTAAAGATAATTCAGGACCATAACCTAATTATAGAAGCTTATTGAAGGCAGACTGTTAACGTCTCAGAAGAAACTGTGTCTAGAAGAGCAGCGTGTTGGAGCAGTGGTCTCGATTTCGGCCTCTTGTTGACCTTCGGTTTCAAGGGATGGGTTAGATCAATTTGCTGGTAGTGAGTCAAACGGTTACATGGTTGACTATTAATGATCAGCAGTGTAATGCTTTTGGTGTGGTCGTGTTTTTTTTTTTTTTTGGTGTCTGTCTTGTTTAAATACAACACATGAGTAAAACATCTTAATCAGCACTTGCTGATCTAACTTTTCTTGTTTTGGAAGCAAATGACCCATTTAAAATAAACACTTGAGCTCATGGCTTTTACTGTGAAAATTCAAATGGTTGTATTAGGGAGCTTCCTAGTTAGACTTCAACTGTACAAATCTAAGACTCCTTAGGTAGAAGAGTAGATGCCACTGTTATTATAACAGTCAAAAAAACAGTATACATTGAAATTGTTTAAAAATATGATTTAAAAACAACCATTCTATTTTTTGATGGTTTATATATATATATAAAGTTCTGAAAGAAATCACATTCGTAGGGTGACTCACTCTCACTGACTATTCCTCCAAACATCATGTGACCTTCTAAGTTAAATTTATACTTCCCTGTAAGTGGGAGGAAGTTGAGCTTCTTTTTTTTTTTAAACTTCTCCTGGTTTCAACCACCTGCTCTCAGACGTGTGTCTGTAAGGCTATAAATTCAAGCAGAACAAATAACTTCACCACACACTTTGCTCTACATAAAGTCAAAATCTTCACTTCCCTACACGTCGTGACAACCCTGAGCCGCGGGCGAACGGCTTTGGCGTCTGATTGGATAACCTCAGCATGCGAGGACATCTGTGACCTACCTGCTGCTGACATCGTGCATCAGGCTCATGCTGTTTAATGAAACAATGCTTGGCTCTGCTCACATCGTCATAGTCGTGGTCTTCACATGAATGTCATCAACCCATCAGGTGTTACTTACTGACAGTACACTGGCTGTGAAGGCTTACGTTGGAGCTTCTCTGGAGGTCTGGTTAACAGACCTGAGGATGCTGATCAAGCAGAAATATCAGGTTGCTCAGTGCGTCTGGGTCACATAAGGCTTTGACCGCACCTCTGCTCACTGAGATAAGTTTTGGAAAATATTTCGACCTTGATTTAAAAGATTACAAGAAAGCACTGAGGTCATGTCCATCTTTGTACCTGGACCTGTTTTACTGGTTTAACAAGGTGGAATGATGCCGTTTTCTATTCATTGGTTGATTTAACTTAAATTAAATTCCTGCTTTTATGAACAGTCTGATAATAACACTGACAAATGCTGCAATTACAAAGTGAGCTTAATAAACAAACTGAATCATCATTGAATGAACTTTAGGCCTTTTAAATACCCAGTGGTGGATTTTGGGGACAACAGGCGTAATTAAATATTCCCCCCTGCAACAAAATATATCCCTGCTTCTAAATGGAAAACGTTTCTGCACCAGATCATCTGGAGGAATGTTTTTAGTTAAGGTCCTGTTGTCGGGTTTCTCACAACAGGCTGCAGATCTGGTCAATGTGCTGCTTTCAGATTTGAATGCAGATGACATCATCTGAATTAAAATCCAGATCACATAGTCAGGCCAAGCTTGAAAATCAGTGAAGCCGCTTTTTATTTACTATATAATTTATCACGACAAGAAAGTGAAGTGTTTCCTAGCAGAGACATCGCATGACGTCTTTTTTTTTATTTTGGTGACACGGCCATTCATGCTGATCCTCCTGACACTCCACCATGTGTCACTAGGGTTCAGTGAGCTGTGTGTGAGCTGTGTCAACACCAGCAGCGGCTCTGCCCTCTTACCTCCGAACAGATGAGGCGAGAGGTGTGCTGGTAAAGATCCTATCAGCAGCCGGGGACCTTCGTGCCCTCTGCGCGATCGCTCCCTGTCCGCCGCCTCCTCCGGGCTGCTGCCGCCGGACTCCGGGGAGCTGTAGGCTCCGCTGTGGTTCGGAATGTTGATGCCGGACTGGGGTCTAGTCCTAGAGCCTCCCGAGTCCGCCACGGACCGGGCCCTGGCTCCGATGTGCTGGCTGCTGCTGGCCGAAGCCCCGGAGGTGCCGGACGCGCCGTACGCGTGGTACCTCGCCCCCCCGGCGGCGGTCCTGCCACCGTTGCTGCCGTTAGCGCTTGACGGCAGGTCCGAGCCGGAGTAGGCTCTGGTCCGTCCGTTGGAAGCCGGATTAGCGGTCGGGCTGCTCTGCTTTGCCCCCATGTTAACCTCCGCCGATCCGGCGTTGAAATATTAAAGAGGCGCTACGTGAGCCGCAGCGGGGGACGGTGCGCGAGGTTTCCCGTCCCGAGACAGACCCACACGTCCGGGAAGTAAACAAAAACAGAACCGACTCTGCGACGCTACGATCCCAGCCGCGACAGCAAAACGCCACTTAGTGGAAAGTTGAACGGGCCATCTGCGACACGATCACAAGACCTGTGGAAGCCTCTACACCCAGTCACCATTGTTGTCCCGCCAGGAACAGCTGTGCGCGGGCTGCGGGCAGCGTGGATCCCTCCTGCATTGAGCCGCCGAGCAGGTTCCTCCTCGGTGTCCGATCCGCCATGGCCCCTGAAGTCAGCGCGGAGGAACCTGAGAACGGGGCTCCTCACGCCTCCCCGCCGGACGACACACTGCTCGAAAGAAGGAAGTGATGCAGAGAAAAGTCCAACAAATCCGTTTTGTCGGCGGCAGCGTGTAGACGAGACTCGGCGCTGTTAAGCTAACGGAGCACACGGGTGTTTCCGCGTAGGAGCTTCAAAAATAAAGGCACTGCGGAGTTTCATCGTTAAATGCAATAATAACCCCTATTGTTCATTGACCGATTGTGTTGATAGAACTTAATACAGTATCACAACATTGACAGGGCTGAGCTATGTATGAAGACCCACATCCTCTGTACAGTGGTGTCAACGAAGAAATGTTTGTCTGTTGCCCTTAAGTTTGTTTGTTGTTACGGGGAGTGTCGTAGAAAAAAAATCTAACTTATCTAATGTATCTACAGATCTGTGTGTGTGTGTGTGAAACTATGTTTTATCTTTATAAAAGTATTGCTCACTGCAGCTGTAAGGTAGTAAAAATATTATATTTACTGGTGCTCTTCAAAAAGATTTTTTTTGCATGATATGGTTGATTTTGAACATTTAGAAAATACTCAGAAGGAGGTTGTGAAACACATCCTACCAATTTGAATTTGAAGTCATACACACAACAAGTCGTTTTTTTACTGAGAAGGACCCAACAGTTTGGTGCAGTGCAGTCTGTTTTATCATCTGTCTTTTGGACGCCATGCTTTCATTTTGAAGTTCGCAGGCAGTGGGTTTTGCTTGAAATACCAACTTGACACGGTGACGTCAGCTACACCCCAGCTACGTCAGTAAACGTGCTTTACGTTTACAAACAACGACGCGCACGCAATACTGGGTTAGGAAAAAAGTTGTGGCATAGGTAGACAATAGACATTCCTAATGCAGAAATAACCCACGAGTCAGCTGACAGAAGTTCGCTGGTTTGTAGCACTTTTGTGATTCATTTTGTTGGACAAAGTGCTATTTTTAAATATAATGATGAAAACCACTTACATGCCACACATTTATAAATGCATGGAAGAAAAATAACACTGCTGGAATCAGTTCCATCTAACCCTATTAATACAGAGAACCTCGGGATTCAACATTGGAGGCAGAACCACAAATGATTCAAGTACATGATTTCAAGGCAAACACTGGACATGTTTTATTAACCCCACCAATGATGTATAGTATACTGTATATACAAGAACATGATCACTTCAAAGTAAATGTGTGGACTAATGTCTCTGAGACATGAAACCATCTATTTTTGACATTGTTTTCATGTGGGGGAAAAAAACAACGTTAGTTATTTTTGGTTATCCAAAATAGTGCAGGCTACTAACCTGCTTAAAACTTTCTGTTTGGATCTGAGAAATTCTTCCCAGACTGATCAGAGCAGTTTGGTAGTTGTCTGGAAGTAGTAATGATTGCATTTATGCGTTAAAACATTCATGTACAACATTTACATTTATCATTTACAACTGGTCCCATGTTGTTCCAGTGTTGCAGGTCACATTTACACCTGAGTTGAGCCCTGGGTGAAACAGTGATGGATTTATAGCAAACCTGTGCCTGTCAGCCCCGCAGAATCACGGGGAAACAGCGAATACTGCACCTCAGATTGTCATTGGGTATTTGGTTCAGGATTCGTGTAAATGAAATCTGGTGATTGAGTCCATGGAAAACCTCGGTGACAGTTCCCTTTGCATTTGAATGCCTTTCTGTCAACAGCAGCCCTCACGTACGGTATCTGGCATGAAAAGTGAATGGTTTTCTCGCCCCCAAACCCAAGATAATTCCTGTCATATCCTTTGTCTGATAGTAGCCTGGGTTATCTGTCGATGGATGCCACAACCACCTGCATAATAAAGGGGAGAAGAAGCCACAGCAGCAGTCAAGGCCACATTAAACAGAATGACATGTCAGTGGAGCCACATTATTAAGATGTTAGCAGGCACACAAACTGAACATCTGCATTTTACTGCATTATATGTGGGGTTTGTTCAACATTTACTAAAATTCCATAAATGTACAATTTTTTTTAACTTTCTTTACTGCTGCTAAGTTGCTAATATTGTATGTAATGTCATGCGTATTTGACCCTCGCTTTTAAAAATGATTTGAGAATAAATGAATGAGTTGTTTGCAACATATCCTATTACTACTAACGCTCCATGCGGTAGGGTACTGTATGTGTAAGTAAAATCCACAAACCCACGGTTTCCCAAAGCCTTCCTACTTTAACCTTATAAGTCTCAATTCTGTAAATAATAATAATCATAATAGAAGGCCAGGTTTCCCTCTGTACAGTACACCAGCTTAGTGAATGTAGAACAAAACACTCTAGCTGTACATGCAAGCAGTTAGTTCCAGCTCTAATTGTAGGAAGTTGACATAAGTGCGGCCATAATAATCCAAAAACAACTATATTATGTTTTTTTATGTGTTATATGCAGTTTAAGAATTGAACCGTATGCTATGCTATTATTGACTGTAGTTTTAAAAGGTAATACTCTATTCCAAATGCTGAATATTCGCAGCTGTATGATTTTGTGATCACATTCCTCAACTAAACAGATACAGTAGCATTAAGAAAAGCAGGAAAGTAAACCAAAGGTGTCAGTAAGACATTCAATAACCAAGCATTTCGTCATTAGAAAGGATGTGGAATCGGGTTTTGGTGAAATCTGAAATCCACACAGATCTTTTTCTGTCTTTGACCAAATTGAGCGGCTGTTTCAAAGGGCACGTATCCCTCACCTGCCCGGGGAGGAGGACTCTGGGGTTGCATCACAGCTGGGCCGACCCACCGGAGTCCCAGCACAGCGTTTCATCATTCAGGCATCACAAATCTTATGACGGCGTCTGGGCTTTGGGCGGCTTCCCTTTAGTTTGCAGATTCAAGTCACGCTGCAAAGTGTTGTTGTGATGCGTTTTGGTTCCCAGGCTCAGTCAGTCGTAGTTGCGTTCCATTCATATCAGGAAGGAGTTTCCAGTGTGAGGTACAGAATCCCACAAACAGAGCACTGCTTACCCCTGCTGGCCACCAGAAGAGTCAACTGTTCTAATAGCGTCATGCATTTCTGCTTGTGGTCTACATTCA
Organism: Macropodus opercularis; assembly: GCA_030770545.1. Lineage (NCBI taxonomy): Eukaryota > Metazoa > Chordata > Actinopteri > Anabantiformes > Osphronemidae > Macropodus > Macropodus opercularis. Next base: position 4,434,978 of record CM061104.1, on the reverse strand, counting down.
ATTACATAAAAAAATAAATTCAAAAAAAAAAAACTCTGCCTCTCTAGAGGGTTTGTATTTCATCTGACTTTTAATTTTACTCTACTCTATAGATCTACTGTGCTCCACGTACTTTTTCTCCAGTAAATGTATGGTGTGTGGGTGTATGTTAATAACTTGTATTTTTATAAATGAATACACTGTCAGTAAGATAAGACTTTATTTATCCCGCAGTGGGGAAATTCTGGTGACCCAGCAGCAGCAGAGAAACAGTTGAAAAAAAAAAAAAAAAAAAAAAAAAAAAAGTTACAATAGTTACAAAAAAAGAGTAAAATATGTTATACATTATATACAAAAAAGAAAATGTACATATCTAAACATAAACGTAAACATAAAGTGCAAAGTGCCAAATGAAAAAAAGAAGAAAACAAAATTAAAAAAAATACAGTAAATAAAGAGATTAAATGAGCTCCAACGTTACCACTTTCTTCTTTTCCCCACACCTGAATTAAAATGAAACACAAAATGAATAGTTCATTTGTGAGCAAATTAAATGAAAAATTTAAGTGATTCTTTTCTCGAGTCTCTAACTGAACGAGCCTCTTTTCCAGGGGTAGTGGATTTGGGAGTTTATGTCTTCAACAACATGACAGTTTTAAATATACAATAAAAATAATGCAGCATTTTCTACGGTTTAACAACCCAGAAGCTAAGCCAACAGCAAGCAAAATAAAATCTTTAGGAAACCTAATGGTTCTTGAGCAAGAACGTACAGTTTAGAGGCACTGGGCCTGACTGCTGTCGGTTGAGTCTTCTAATGGAGCCAGCCTGAGAATGAATGTCGAGGCAGGGATCATGTGGCTGAAACACACACCTTGTGTATTAAGCTGTGACAGTCAGCAACCAGATAATCTCACAGACTGCAGATAGAGTTCAGAATCAAATATATTTCCTCACTACAGATTAAACATGCGCGTTAATCACCGGTTCACCACTGGGTGGCAGTGTTGATCAAAAAAACAAACATGAAAAACAAAACCAAAAAAAATGATTTTGCTATTACCCAACGTTAACAGCTATGTTCATGTCACAGCGTTGCAACAGCTCCTCAGACAGCTGCAGGTGAGTAGAGCCCGTGATCAGCACTGCAGCGAGAAGAGTCTTTATCTCCAGTTCACCTGCGATCGATAACGGGTTGAACCACATAAAGAGTCGTAAATGAGTCATGCAACCATAAAACACTGCACAACAGGCTTGGACTGCACAGTAAACCATCAGCGCTCGTTACCATCATTCCTTTTGGATCCTGAATCACGTAAAGCTCCAGTCTACGGGCGCATATTATCCGATTACACAAGTGACCAGCGAGTGACCTCAGTAATGCACCAGTACAGTCTCCATGTGTTCTGACTCCACCACTTTGCATTCCAGCCTCAAAAAAACCCCCAAACCCCGCACTTAATTAATTGCTTGACATATTTTCGGTCCTTCTCCCAGGCAATTTACTGGGACATGTCAATCAGGTGGATTAGGCTTGTTTTTCTGTTAGCCTTGTGCTGACAGTGGAAAATGATTAAAAGGGGAGATTATGTGACAGCAAATTTGTGTTGATATCATTAAACTTTCATCGTGGTCTGGGTTTAAAGCTCTAAATTGCTTATTAACTCAGCTTTTTGTGGCTGTTTGCCTATCAACACTTCAAATGAGCCAGATATCAGAGCAGTGCCACCCCACCTCCCTTACCCCCCCCCCCCCCCCCAGTTTGCCACATTCTCCGCTCTGCTCCAACGGTGGAAACGTTTACTCTATGGCTAGAAGATGATTTTTGTCTCATTTCACCCTCTATTTCTAGTCAGCCTCTGCATCCATACTTATATAGAGCCTGTAAATCCACCATGGAAAGGAGTGTTGTTTTCAAAACTAGAACATTTCTGCTTGACTAGCTCTTGGCAGAAAAGCACTCTTAGTTAGTCACCTGCTTAATCTCTGACGGCTCAGCGAGCAGGAAGAAGAATTTGTAATGCACTTCTGAAAACCTGGCCTAACAGCTGTTTTAAATGTCGAGCGGCGGTAATGTGAGTCCATGGTTGCATATGGACAGTAGAGACGCGTCGAAACACAAAATGTCAAGTCAGATGCAGAAACACAACCCTTGGATAAGACAGTTCAAGTCCATCACACTGAGGGGCTTTCGTTTTTTCTCTTATTTTACCTTTACACAATGTCTTTATTCATTGCTTCGCTGTTGCACCATACTGTAACCTTCCCGAAGGTCACTGAGCCTCTTGAACGTGGCAGTCGGAGTTGAGAAAGTCTGAGTTTCATTGCTTTGGTTTGGTAACTTCACGTTCAATAACGATCCAGAACGTAATTTCTCTTAAACCTGCTAAAAACTGAAACCAGCGGCTCAAGCTTTATCGCTCCCCTCATGTTCTGTACGTGCAGTGGTTGTGTGCATTTAAGCTAGACACGTGTGAAAAAGACTGTCACATGATCATTACAGTTAATAAGGCAAGTCTGTAGATGGTCAGCCAGCTATTATTAAGTATTATTATAACACAGTAATTTAAAATAAAAAAAATGCATTTATTGAAAACAATCGAGCCTGTAACATCGCAAACTAATTCACACGACTAATGCATAAGATAACATAAAAAATACTAAATGCATAAGAAATAAAGGTGAACGACAAGTAGCCTTTACTACAATGCAACAGCCTTTACTTTCACTCACTATATGGTAATGTTATCTTGTGTAACATACAATCAGCTCTGGCTGGTCTGTATGGGAACAATCAGCCTCTGCTGTGTTCAGCCTGCAGGCCAGGCATCCTACACCATGGGAATATCTAGTTGCCTTTGTCTGGTCTGTCAACACATCATGTCATAATTTAACAAGAGTGCTCCAGACAGCAGCCGGCGCAGCCTGTGTAGAGAAGTGGGGAAGTTTCGGTGCAGGCTCAGCCTTACAGTACCTCAGGTACGTACTCAGAAACGCACTATGCAGCGCCGGAGACAGATCGGAAACAACACTTCTTTGAAACAGAAGGAAAAGCACAAAGAGCTTTTGTGAAACTGCTCTCTGGTGACCATATTAACAGTACCCAGCTCTGGGGTTAATGGCCCTGAACAAGGGATCACCTTTCTACTGTATATGTGCAATACGGGTGTTTGAACAAAAAGAACTTCTATGACTGTAACCTGACATCAAGCTTAGAAATACAAAGATTAAAAAGATTAAAACGGGAAACCTAAGCACAAGAAATACTTCCTGCGTGTTCAGTGTTGTTGTTTTTTTTTATTAAAACCCTCAAGTTAACTCAGAGAAAAACTCTGCCCTAACATGATGATGAACATATGTGTTGCCATGGTTACCAGCCTAACATAATTCATTCATATGAAATGTAGTACCTGAAATAACCTACAACTTTTCTATGTCCTCCTCCTTGAACTGCCTTCTTCAAGATCTTCCTCCTGACTTCATGTTTTCCGGTTCACCCAGTCAAGACAGACGGCTGCCAGAGATTTTTCACCTTCACATCCTGCGAATGATATGAGAAAATATTTAAAACTGACTTGGAAATCGTGCCTCAAGTAACCAGTTAAACTCTAAGAAGATCTGACTGTGTATGAATAAAAGTTCAGTGGAAATGCGTAAACACAAAAATACATTAAAAAAAAAACGTGCTTAGCAGAAAAGGGTTAACGTGTCACGGCTAGAAGAAATTAAATTTTTAGGTTGCAGAACATCACTGGCTTGCAGTTCTGCAACATTACAGCGCGGAGCCTGCTAAAGGTAGCGTATGGATGTGCGTTTCTGCGTCAGTGATCAGTGAGCACTGCTTTCCGTGTGACAGGAACCGGCTGAGGGCAGGAACTCTGCCAAGTGTGCCCTGTCTCGTTTGCATGCATAGATGGCATAGTATTAGCATAGTAATAGCAAGGAAAAAAAAAAACGTGCAGCGAACTAACAGGAGATATTTGGCAGCTGATACTCAGGGCCCAATTACAAGCATTCGCCTACATTCTCCTTTACTCTGGGGCTTTCTCATCTCACAGCCCTCGGCTCTGCTCTGCTTGGCGCAGTGGGCCCATCTTCAAACTGTCAGCCTGTTTTGAGCTGGAGATTGCTCTGCGTGCGTTTGTGTGTGTGTGTGTGTGCGTGTGTGTGAGCGAGAGAGCGAGAGAGAGAGACCACGAACAGACCAGTTCGACACTAATGAGGGTAGGGACGGAGGCAGTTAGAATCCTCTGAGCCGCTCCTCTGCAGCTCTTCCTGCAGAATAGTCGGAATGTAAATAAGCTTTCCATATTGTGGCTAAGTGGGCAAGTCTGGCGGCCTGGAAAGTGTTCTGGAAAGGAAACATATTTATTGAGCTGGTACAAGGAAGAATAGGACGAGATGGACAAAGCTATACACAGTACTGGGCCACTGATAAAAGAATGGGGAACAGGTGAGCGGGTGGGCGTGGCCAGGTGAGCGGATGGGCGTGGCCATGTGAGCTGCTAGAAAGGTGGAAGGTGCAGGGGTCACTGCAGGACAGGTGGGTGTTACTAGAGTATGACTGAATGTCAGCAGAGAAGAAAAAGAGATCGTTCAGATGGATTTGTGTAAGGATGGTAAAGCTTGGTAGTAGACAGGAATTCTGCTCAAGCCTCTGGACGACATGCTCTTGCATTTTCAAAGCAATATTAATAAAAGCACCGTATATTAGCCCCATAACTTTTGCATTACAATTACAATTACAATTTTAAGACTGCTGGTGTCCTACGTGTTGTATTTGACCAGTCCGTGGTGTCATGACACTAAGTGAGAACCACCACCCAAACCTGGAAGCTGTGACGATGGTGTGGCTACATCACAACTTCAAAATGGTAGGGTGGCGTCTTTCAACATACTGTGCAGCTATGCTGTGAGCTAAATCAGAGCGTTCTCTTCTGGGCCAAGTCACGGGAATTAATGTATCTTCTCCATCCGACTACCAAGAACAGCCCCTGCGGTGTTAGAGGAGGAGAGAGAGTGATTGAGCCACTTGGGATCTCAGTAAGAACAAAAAAGAGAAACTCTCACAGGACTGCAGGTCAATATCAAAAAAGACAAGTGCTCCTATTTACACGCCATCACCCACAGGCAGCACCAAACTGACCTACAAAGCAAAAGGAGGAACAAAAGAATGGAAAAAAAGACACGACGAGAGCTATTTGGACTTACGGCTCTGTTAATGCAACTCAGAGCATGTGCGAAAGGCTTGTCCAAGCTCTTTGTTTCTAGTGCTTTCCTGGCCAGTTCTTTTTTTTTTTTCTGGGACTGAAGCCTTGGCTTAGAACAGAATAAAAAGCAAACTGCTCACCCTTTCTGCTTCTGTCTCATCCTGAGTAACTTATCTTTTTACTCTGTGTTACATTATTTACTCAAAACCCATGCAAAAATGTTTTGGACTTTTTAGCAACACAATGGCGACCTTTAAGCGATGTTGTTCTTGTCTGTCATCTTACTGCTTTGGTGTAGACTGAATTGTCACTGTCACCAACAGGTCAAAGTTCACTTGTGCTGTGAACCTAAAGGAATAGTCTCACAGAACAGCAGGCATAATGTATCTGTGATTTCATCTTAAGTTGTGTGTTTGTTTGTTTTTTCGGCTTGATATGCCTTTCACCTGAGACCCGGCATTAAGGTGTGAATAATAGTAAATATTTTAATTTGAATACTGGAATATGCTGTTTTGTTTACGTAATGTTAGAATATGGAAATTAGAAAATGCTGCCACATCACTGAACCATGGCCTGACCCTCAAGAAATCTGCGACAACCATTGGGTGTTGAATATCATATTTTGTTTGGAGATATCTGTTGTGCATCATCCAATAAATAATCAATGTAGAGAATGCAGAACAATAAAAGTATAAATAAGGCCCATACACTAAATTAGTGACCAGTCATATCCTTGAAGTGGTTTAACATATTTTCCAGAAACTTCCTGCATTCCTCCTTTGGTCTATTTCGCATGCAAACATTTCATAAACAATGGGATATTTGCTCTTCCACGGCTGTGTCGAGATTGCTGGTGCGATTTGGGACAGATCATATTTTACGTAGCACTGGACTTTGACCCATGGGTGTCACATGTGTTTACAATTAACGGGGAGACAAAGGTCCGGCTGTGGTTGGCCTATGGGGAGGGAAATCATGAGGTCATGATTTTTAAAGGATTGCATCTCAAGTGTGTTTTTGAGAAAGAGATGAGAGAGATCCCATCTGTTTCTGCATCAGAGTGCCTCCCCGTTCTTTCCAGGCTGCACACACACTTCATCCACTTTGAACTATTTTACAAGAGAAAATTATAGACAAACATTTAAAGGCTATAAAACCATCTACGAGCAGCTTGATGTTCCTGTGACTGCAGCTGCACATATTATTCAGACGTTTAGGGTCTTCACAGGACTGGAGCCAACCCCGTGGCCATTGGAGGAAGAGCAACTTCCAAAGAAAGTAAATGTGAACTCAAAGGTCGAGGTATCGAGATCAGATCACACCACCCACAGCTCTTTGCGCTAAAGTGGACTTGGAAGACAACAGAGAGATGGATTCCACAGCTGGAAGTGAATCAGAAACAAAAATACATATAAATATATATGCAGTAGCTGCTAAAGTGGAAGCTAAATAAGAGCGATTTATTCAAGAAATTAATTAAATAGCTTTTGACATCCTTTAGGTTATAAATGTAAACAAATAGGCAAACTGCGTATAAATAGTTTATTTAAATTTTTTTCTATATACAGTATCTCTGTAACTTTGCTGCTTTTGCCTCTGAAAACTAAAATTAGTTTTTAAATAACACAGAGCTCAATAATGTTGCTCTTACTGTTTTAATTTGGGTAAACCTGCACCTGTGCACTATGATGGGGCAGTAAATGTCCGCTGAGCTCTACAAGGTTCTGATTAGCTGGGGAATACATGTAGTATATGTAGTAGGGTCACTAACCTCAGGTGATCCAAAATAAGTCTAGTGAATCAGGTTTACTGAGTTTGAATTATTTTCAAGGTGACTGTAACATTATGGTACAAATACAATGAATAATTGTGTTGTATTTCTTGATTCGCCCTTGTAACTTGTATTTAGTTAGACAAGGAGGATATCGCATGTCCCACAGCTTGTGAAAGGGGGACAGCGTGAAATGCATCCTGCTTTTGTTTGGGACATGTAGTTGGTCAGGCAATGCATTGTTTAGTCAAACAGATGGGAAAGCCATAGCTTCCTTTTTATTTGCCTTAGTGCCAACTAAGGTTGGTTTGTGTTGAAACCCCCAAGGTCCAGAGTTAGACAAAGCCAAAGCTGAAAGTGACTCTCAGAAGACAGAGGAATACCCTGAGGGGATGCAGTGATCTGGCATTACTGCGTTAGAGAGTCAGTATATCATATTCCCATTTCCTTGTCTTCTACTTCTCACTATTGTCATAAGAGAGCTGCATCAACCGGATGTACGGAGGCTACTACATATCGGTTTCAATTCGTTGGCAGAAGAAGTACAATACTGAAATTTCATATGACAACAGGTCAGTTCTGCAGCTTCTGTAGCAAACTGAATCAACACAAAGGCGCAAAGAATTTGTTTTAAGGAGTTAGACCTTCGGCAACAAAAGTATTCAGTAAATATACTGATACTGTAGAGTTAGTGCAGCAATTTTCTGACAATTACAGTTGGATCGGTTTCTGGTTTAAACAAACTGAGTTCACAGTGCACACAAGAGAGCACTGGTAACAAAAAAACTACACCAAACAACAAACAAACAAACAAACAAACAAACATTCACAGTGCACAAGATTAAGCATAAAATTGTAATAGAGTAGAACCAAATCTGAAAAACCTTGAGTTTCACATTCTCATAATCTTCCTAGTAAGTAATAAAAGCTACTTTTTGTCAGTTCAATTTCAGATTTAGTTTCATTCATGTTGGTTCAGGTAAAGTGATTTTCCAGAATCGTATAACTTGTTTAAAACCTCGTCTTCCTTGACCTATTGCACACAAGTTGCAGCAATTCAAGACTGGGTTGAACCCAGAGAATCTAAAAGTACAAACTAAAAGAACACCCTCAATCAAAAGCTGTAACTTAAAACCCAGGCGCTACAACAGAAATCAAAATGGTTGCTGGCTACAAGACATCATAACATACGGTATTAAAGGCTTAACTTTAATGTCTACCATGTCAACCTGAATAAAAGCTAACTTGGAAAGTGGGTTGTAGAGAACTAACCCAAACCACGTGGAACAACAACAACAAAAGTGGGAGTGGCCAGGAGTAAGGGGCGTGGCTGAAACAAAAAAAAAAAGAGAAAGTAACAGAGTGAGCCAGACCAGGAATCATGACAGATTGTTACCTTTCTCAAAGCTTTGCTGAGTTTTAGGAGAACTGCAGTGCTGGATTGGACCAACAAATTCCAAATTATAATGTGTGGTTGTTTTTGTTTTTTAAGTTTAACATCTCGATAGAATTTACTGCACAAGCTAAGGCTGATACAAATCCAGCCGCAGCTGTGTTGACGGGAATCTAACATCTTAGTCCCTCGCTCTGCATGTAATTACAAACTTCTTGAAAACCCTCCAACTTTGTTTACGTGAGAGCTGTCCGAACGGGCTCTCGCAGACTGCTAATGAGCAGGCGTGGGGATTTGGTGCTAATGCTGAAAATGTGGAGCAGCGCACATAAACCCCCGTCTCCTCTGAAGGCTACCTGTCAGAAGTCTAAAGCAATGGAAGTAGCTGGAAACCTGCTGTGTTTTACTGCTCGTCTGTGAAGCCTCACGCAGGCCGAGGACACTTTAACTACAGCCAATTAACAGGCTGCACATTAAAGCCAAGCAAGGGTAGCTATGGTAACATCGTGACGAGACACAAAGGCTACTTTGTGTTTTCCCGGGAATTTCTGTATTAGGGGTGAAAATGAGCAAATGCTGTTTGTGCTCTTTTTTTTTTAAATATCACACTAGATACACGATCACCCAGAAACCTCAGGTGAGTGTCTAGAGACAGAGAAACAGATTCGGTTGCAGGCAGGTTACATCGTTATGAACCGTTTGACATCTAATGCTGCATACAAACAGAGCTGTGAACCTTCATTATAAAAAGATCTGAGATCAGATCTGACAAAAAACTAACAAGGTTAAGCTGGGACACTGCCGCTATTTATGCTGTATATTACTGCTGATATGTCTGTGCCGTTCAGTGTCCTGTTGGCTTTAATTCACTGTGATTAATCAATCTGAAATTATTTTAAATGATAAAGTGTAAATCTGAGCGGCCATGAGCAAGATGGTTTTGACACTGCATCAGTATTTTAGGCACTGGATGGACTGATTTAGGACACAGTTTACTGTACAGGACATTATAACAAACAATGAACAACACCATCACGGAGTTAAAGTGTGATCCACCCGGTGAACATATTCCTTATGCAATGCGTCTTTTAGCTCTACTTTTGGTCTCCACCATCGCCAGAGTTACAGTAGATACCATGCTCTTTAGCTGCGTCATACTTCCTTAAGTTTACAGGTTTTTGAACTTCTTCTGCTATCATCGACAGCGGCTCTTTGTGATTTTTAGCTGACACTAAGAATGATGGGATGTAGATGGACAGATGAGAGCTTCAGGCCAAATGGAGTAAAGATGAACGAACAATAAAAGAAAAAAGAAGGGTGGGGTAAAGTTCAGTATATGTAGAGAAGATGTGCAGAAGTGCTTCACCCGTTCAATATGTACATACAGTCTTTTATGATATGGTAAAACATACATTTATTCTGTAATGGAAGTATGTTTCTCCTCCTGTGAACCTCTTTCATTACAGGGATTCTCCAGCTCAGATCACCCTGGACACACACCACAAGACCACTAATATTCTAACTATTCATATACTTCTGAGCTTTTCCACAAAACCTGTGAGTTTTTAATACATTTTCTTCTTCATTTCAGATTTAAATTGCCACTTAAATTCCCAACTAAGGCAGGGGGCACAGATATCACATACCAGGCATTGGTGGGCTTGGATGATATCTGACGGCAGACTGAACATAATATACTGTTTATGTCACGGCTGGTTCGCAAAGAGGAAATTCTCGCTGATAAGACAGCAGGACTTTTATCTACATCAACCTTGATGTTCCCATGGTAACATGAAAATGTTGTTTAGTGCACATGAACCCAAGCACAGGGGTTTAGAGATTCTCTCTCAAAAATGACTCAGTCCACGGAAGGAGGGAACGTGATGAAATGGTTAAGGTTTGTTCACGCTGGTATTTTTCACGGTGACGTCCATCAATGTGTGAATTTTGGGCTGTTGATAACATCCAAAAACTGACAAATGATTAACTTCTGGTAGTTTCGCAAGCTGAATCCGTGCCAAGTTTCCACTTCTGCTGCCTCCAGCTAGTAGTCATAACCTCACACTCCAGAGTTTTGACATTGACAAAAGCTCCCGCCTCTTCCAGCCTACTCTGCTTTTTGTGTCACCGATCTTACTGTCACTCACTGAAATGGCAAGTGCATTTAGTACTTTGTGTACAAAAATTTCACTTGAAGCTATGCGGGTGGTGACTGAATCCTGTTTACCCCTCGAGGTTTGCTGCATGCGCTAACTAAGATTCAGCCGCTGCTCTCACACGTATCCTCTCGGTGCACATACCGAACTGCGGAAGAATACTAATAAGATCACTGAGGGACTTCAGATCCATCCATGTACCAGACACTAAAGTCAATACTTGTTTGCATGTGGACATTATTTCTGGCTGTGGATAATACTTTGTTCTGGCACATTCCTTTACAGCAGAGACCTCTGAGAAGCCAAAAAGCTATTTTGTGTCTAGTATACTGTAACGGCTCATCTAGGTCATGGATTAGCTGCGCTGGAAGAATACGTAAATAAATGAACAGTGAGTGAGAAAGTCAGTAAAGAAGGAGACTGTTTCCTATGAATTGACTTCAGTAATTGTTCTTTTAGACTTTCCAGCCGTGCTTGGCCGGTTCACTGAGCTTACTCAGGCAGAAGGAAGGCTCAGTTCACCTTGACAGCCCAGCCCCAGAGAGAGGATCTGGGTTCAGAGGGCTGGATGAGGGGAATGCATCAGAGGTGTGGAAGACACGGGGCCAACGGGGTGAAAGAGCGGCAGAGGGGGGGGGTGGGGGGGGAAGAAAGGGGTGGAGTGAAGCTTTGGCTCGAGTTTGACAGCTGGCAAGCTGAAGAGAAACACAATACACTGGTGGGAGGACCCCATAAGGAAAGAAAAGTTTAAATTCACACGCACGGATGGAAAACGCTCTCGAATGACTACTGCATTTGTTAGCACAAACCCTAACAGACATGATGGAAGTGTAAAAAAAAAACAGTCATGTAAAAGATACTAGATTGGTAATTAGACGGCTACATATTGTAGATACTTGTCATGAAATTTACATGGCCACACATAGAGCTGAGGGCTTCTACACCAGGCTGGGTTAGCGCCGCACGCCCTGACACACCTTTGAAGTCTGAGCTCAGCCTTTTCCTTACCACTGGAAAATCTCCCAGTCTCTCACTACCTCCCTCTCTGACGCACGCACACACACAAACACGCACACGCACGTGCAAGGCAGAGCCGTCGTACAGGCGTAGTGGGACGCGAAGACGTGATGAGCGTTGCGTCCTGCAGCAGCTTGAGTGAATAGCAATGAACGAATAATCATTGCTGCCTCCTCTCAAAGCTGCAATAATCATTAAACGTATTTTCTTTCATGAGCACACTGGAGTTAGTCTCATTTAAAGCCACTGTAAGACCACTGTAAGCAAAGTAGAGTGAAATAAACTAGTTGTATTTGTGCAAGTATAACTGAACTGTTCAAACTGCAGTAGGACTGTAGGTTTGTGTGTCTGACCTATAAATAAAGATTTATAATATAAGTTTACGTATATTCAAAACAAATGTGTATAAACATGTAGCCGTGTATAATGGCAAGAATAGATTCTGTTATTGAAGCTGCTGGGCTTCAGAACACACCAGATTCAATCTGTTTATTCTCACTTGGGTGAAAGTGGAAAACAAAGCTACTTTTCATGTGAAGCTTTTGTTGTTGTTTTTTTCTCTGTATGGTGTAACATACAAAGACAAGCCACAGTGAACTGAAAGCATGTAAGGAAAAAAATATAATAACATAAACAGTTGAGAAAACGGATGTATGGTGATTTTTGGAAATTTCTTGAATTTCAGCGTTGACTTGGAAGATGGGTCTGGGTTCAAATCCCGGTACCTTTCTGTGTGGAGTCTTCCTGTCTTTCCTGCATCCTATGTGCGACCAGGATACCTCTCGCCCATGGACAGCTGGGATAGGCTCCAGCATCCAGCAGACGAGAGATTCAGACGATGGACGGACGGACGCTCGGCCGTGGAATCACAGTGTTCAGTGGTCAGCGTCTGAGGCGCCGCAACGTGTTTGAAAGTGAGCAGCTCCAAATTGGAATTCTGTTCTACTGAAGAGAATCCTTGTCCCTGACACATCTTTAACAGTCTCCAGAAACATTTTTAATATGTCACAGCATAATACGTGAAGCACGCACCAGCATCGCTCTCTCAAAAATAGATCCTGTAATTTATCTGCTCTAGACACACATGCTCACCTTTTCACCTTTTCAAGCACTACCGCTGAGAATCATTACCCAAGACATGCACAGACTCCCTCGCCTGCATCGAAAACCCACCGCCCCACCCACCTCCACGTTTAGCCCTGGGGCAGGATATCTATAATTCATCTTTTATCTGGCACTCACAGTCCTGCTCGCTGTTCCACACAGACGTTGCCCACTTCACAGGGTAAAGCCGCCTGCTGCTGCTGCTGCTTGCTTTATGACGGATCTCGCAGGGCACCTAGATATTGATTGTAATCCAAGGTAAACAGTCTGGTTTGCATAATCGCGCGTTTCAGCGAGCATCACAGAAAAACGAGGCTGCATTGCTCAGGCTTTGGTTTCAGGGGGATAAAGCATGCCAAACTGGCACCAGCGCAGGTCTTAATAGCAACAGGGGGCCTGACCTCGGATCATATCAAAGGCAAAAAAAAAAGAAAAACGTTGTTAAAGGAAAAATTTTCGAAATGTGTGTGTTTGTGAGTGAAGTTCGAGCTGGAAAAAGTACAAAGCTCGTCCTCTCTGTGTGGTGCAGTTTATGACGTTTTCCAACTCGTGGTGCCAAACATGCACATCTTAATATAAATATTAGGTCATGGTGCGTATTATAAAACCACAAAGTAAGGTTTGTTTTTATTGTCAGTCACAACGAAAGAAAGATAGACGAAAGAAAGATAGACGAAAAACATTTTCCAACTGTTAAGAATTATTGAAGTACTCACTGATGTGCTGAGAGATGCTCACTGCTGCACTGATGTTGGGCAACGAGCTCTTTCCACAGGAAAAACTCCAAAGTCTGGGTTCAGTTGTGTTTCGATATAAAAAAGGAAATGTATCAGGGAAATGTTGGAATCATCAGTTCAGGCACTTCGGTTTTCACTGCTACATTTCGTCTCTCCAGCCTTTTTGAGGCGCTTTTTGTCACGTTTGTCTTCTTCTTCTGCTGTGACATCACTTCCTGTGGACTTCCTCCACACATGATGGTTGTCAGTCACCTTGGTGACAACTTGTTGGCTGTTCCTTGTCAAACGCTCACTTGCAGAAGAGACCGTGCGTGGTCCCCCACAGGAAACGTGCGGGAACAAATGTTTGAGTGCAGAAACCATGACCCTTAGTGCAGCTGCCGATTGTGTCAGTGTTGGTATTTTGGTGACGTATGTGACAAGCACTGAAGCCTCCGTCTGCTAGAAGCGCTTCCAGCAAACTGGGGCTAAACGGGACGAGGTGCGTCGGTTGTGTCTTCAACCTGGCGTCTGCTGATCCTCGTGCGTTTGTTGTAGTGTCTGTGTGTGTGTTTGTGCTTCTCTGCTCTCCATCTCACATCATCATTCAGGAACCATGGCGAACATCAAAGACAAGTCTCCACTGACCAAGAGCTCTTCATCTCACAAGTAAAAGCAAATGGAAAAGAAACCTTGAATAAGCAGCCGGAGTTTGGGATTGTGATTGGAATTCCAAATTGCACAATGAATTTAACTAATCTTACACAGTAAACACACACACACACACACAAAATCTTTAACCTCTCTTGTGTGTAAATGTGTGAAATCTTTTCCCTTCTTTATGTAACTTATGGGGATTGGAATTAGTGGAGATTGTGATGGTTTCATGACAAAAAAAAAAACAAACATCTCAAGCCCTGTCTTTGCTCTGCTGCCTGGAAGCCGTGACCTTGGGTGGGCTAAATTGGTTTTTTCGCTGGCCGGCTTTGTAGCGGAGATTTAGTCTCTCTGAACTTCTGCCAGATCAGTTTGGCTCCCTAACCCCTTCCCTGACCCTGTATTTGTCCTTCGGCTGCCCCGCGAAGGTCAGAGGGATTAGCACATACCTTTTAACTCCACAAGTCGCAGCCTTGGTGCTATTTCCAGTGTCATGCATTGCTGCCATTGTTATACCGTCAGCACACTTTTGCAGATAGGGGCGAGCACGTGATAACGTTGGAACACGATCACACAACATTCATGAAATCTTGACAAACTATAGTGAATGACATGATGATTATGTTGCGTGGATGACATGGAATTCTACTGGATGTTAACGGATTAACATTTAGCGTTGTTGCCCAGTGGTTGCCGTAACCTCCGACGTTTGAATATTCCTCTTCGTAAATAAATTCTGAAGCTCAGGTATATATGTAATTTATCAGACTCGTACAAATAACCCTACAAACTGAGACATATTCCAACTACCCAACTTATAGCAGCTGAAGATTAGTGAAGGATGAAAAACAACCAAATATCTTATTGAGTTGCTTCACGTTCTTTAGTACTTTCATGAATCATAGCTTCATCAAACTTTTTCCTCACTTCCCGAAGATGGATCGCAACTTGTGTGATAAAATCTGATGCGCATGTGTTTCTTCCAAGAGTTGCTGATAAAGAAAAATACTATACATGCGTCTTTGTGAAATGAATAGGTTCATATTGAGGCTAAGCAGATGGAGAGAACCTGGATAAATCCAGTAATGTATTTTATGGTTTTTATATCTAAACTCGATAAATCGATAAATAAAATAGAGTAAGTTGAATGTCATAAAATCAGATTTGACTTTTCTTGTCCACTTAAACCTGTAAACAATTTGGTCTTGGCTAGAGATGAGGAGTCCTCTCCAAGTTTATTGTGGGGTGCTAATTAAGTCTGAACTTTTCAAAGAGCTATTTCTGCTTACATATTTTGTTTTACTGGAAACACTTCATGAAATCCTAAAAACTGCTATTTTACTTGGGCTTCGAGCACAATGCGCAGCTTTGTGCGTTTGTGACTGTGAGACAGCCAAGACTCCGACTGAACTCAGAACTGACCAGACTCTTTTCTTTTTCCTGCCTGCGTTAGACCAGTAATGACTGATTGCACTAAAACAGTCCAAATGTTTGGTCGGAGGACAACGTTTCAACAGTGCGATCAGTTACTTTGACTCTATTCCTTACTGCGTTGAAAGAAATCGTGTGAGGAAAGATTTGTGTGGCTCGTGATGCCATTAAAAGGAAGATTTTGATTTGAACTTAATCGGTGTCAACTTTGCACAAGATACTTCATTACTTATATATTTATGAGACCATAGGGTCAGTTGTTTGTGTTTAGGTTTAATGGATGCTTAGGGTTAAACAAAACACAGTTACTGTAGGTGTAGAATTTAGTTTTAATGTCTTTTTAGTACTTTGGATGTCATGTGTTCCTCAAGATTGACTTTTGAACGTATACTGCATCAAATAAATGCTTGCTTGCTTACCTTTCCGTGTCATGTATAGCTTTTCTGAACTCACAGTGTCTTCTCAGACGTGTCCTTCCTGTTCCGTGTTAAGGTTGGTATTTCGTTACAGCTCTGGCCTCTCTAAACTGCGGAGCTGTTTCCAGATGTGCTGGTGCTGAATGAGAAAGGCGCAGAGGTGGAGGGGGGGGGGAAAGCCAGCGTGTCATCCAGTCAACCTAGCAGCTGGACTAATAGATGTGCTGCCAGATAGACAGGAAGGCAAGATCGGTCATTCTCGTACGCAGCTGCGGCTGGGAAGGAGAAGAAGAGGAAGAAGAAGAAGGAGAAGAAGAAGAAGAAAGAAAAGAAGAAATGCTTGGAGCTTGTGCAGAGGAGTAAACGTTTCCTTTGAAATGGTTTTTTATCAAAGAGAGGCCTGCATAAAAAAATCTCGAACCCGATATAAACCACATTTGCGAACAATCTTTAGTCGTGGTTTCATGTCGATGGACGGTTTTCGTTTGAGTTTCCCAAATGGGATTCATTACAGGTAAACACACAGCTTGAGATCAAAGAGGGTCTGATTGGGGGGGAAATGGAGAATCTAACGAGGCCTGATGGGCAGAACAACATTTGTGTCCAAACACTGATATGAGAGAGGTCATCGGTGTATGAGGTTAAACGGATCATTTAATCCAATCATCTTGAGTTTGATAGACGCTAAAGAACGACTTTAATCCGACCACATGTTTATGTGGAATGTACCGGTTGGCTCAAACGGGCATTGCCCCCCCCCCCCGCTCTGTTGACTGAGGAGCACAGCGACATGTGCCCACCTCCACAACCAGCATGCATGTCAGAAATGTGGAGGCTCCTACAGTATGAATTATAGATTAAAGGCCTAACTCTCCCAACAGCGATTGATTGTTTTGGCCCCGAAACACACACACACACACGCTGTTTAAATACACGCAAACCCCCAACAAAAGCCATGTCAGTGTTTTTCTTATACCAGGTGACACTGTTTGAAAAGTTTGTAACCATACTCCATGTGAGAAATATCAGAAGAAGAAGAAAAAAGTTGCTGGGTGTCTTTGGGTCTGATAACAATCTGAGCTGGCTGGAATCCCCAGGAATTCCAGCTGAGGAGACACTGAGGAGCCACGTCTCACTGGGGCAAGTTTCTCTGTCTCCTCGTCAGTGACTGGCTGTGCTGACAGATGCCATCAGCGCTGTGCTCTCCACATCCTCACACACACACACACACACACACACACACACACACACACACACACTGTAAATGTACATGCACACAGTCTCTCTCAATCCTTCCCCACCTTCTGACTGCCATTTGTTCTTATCTCACAAAGGCCATCATTAGGAAAAATGCGTGTGCGAACCTATGAGCGCCGCATGTCGAGGGCTCTGAGCGGCGGCTTGTCTGTATCGTGAGCAGTTTGTTTGTGTTGCTTTTGTTCAATCTGACATTGTGGTGTGGCGTCTCACACCCTTGTCAGCGTGCTGTGCCTTTCCCATTCTCATCAGTGGATTCCTATCGGGTCAGCCAAACACGGAGAACAGTGATCTGAGACGTTTCTCTGCTGCTCTGCTCGGTGCGGCTCAGCGGGGCTGGAAGAATGCAGCCTTTTCCATCTCGCTTGTCTTCGGTGATTACACCCATGCCTGTGCGCATGTGTGGGTGTATGGATGGTTTAGAGAGCAATAGATGGTGGAAAGACATGAGATAATACAATGCAAGCCAATACTTTCTGCTCTTGACTCTACTCTTAGCATTTTATGATTTCTGGTTTTATTTACCATCAGAAAGGTGGAAATTCTACTATACACTGTACTTATTGAGCTAATTGTGGGTGGTAGAGTTATTAAAACATCACATAAGCTTATGTGATGTTTTAATAAAGTGACCCAAGTGACTGATGGGAAACAGAACGATTCTACTGTAAGAATCAAGACAAAAATGGCCTCAGGTTGGGTCTTTTGTGCATATGAATCTATTAAGATGTTCATTCACATCATTTCCACTTTTCAAACACCACAAGACTGGTTTTAGGTTGTAAACAACGTATATATTTTAAATTTCATTGTCAGTGCTATGGTTTTATATTATTTTTGTCGTTAAGGGCTTGTCTGCATTGCGCAGGTCTGCCGTGTGAGCTCACTTACCACTGCCACCAGCCAGTTTTATTGACGATACTGCGCAGAGGTTCAGCAGCGTGGAACGTCCCGCTTTTTTTTTTCCATTCGGAGCCTCATTTAGTCTAAGTACTGTAATTAGAGGTTTGCGTGAGCAGCACTGCTAGACTGGATAATACACCATAATTCTGGTCAGAGTTCATTTCGCTCTACTCTCACGTGACAATTGCCACACACAAAGCTACACTCCTTCACCAGCAGGCTCATGCGTGAATCTGAAGTCTCGTTTCTGTTTCTGCAGTCAGTGTTGTCCTCTGGGAGGCTGAGGGGAGGACACATCCATAAAACAGCCCTGTTGTCTACATATTATGTTCATATATGACCTAACGTAACGGCAAAAAGGTTCCGCTGGAAACGTCATCACAACCAGGCTGTATTTTGTAGTAGTAGCAAAACCTCAGGGCACATTTTATGTGTTTAAATTACACTGCATCTGGAAAAAAAAAAGTGGATCTATCTATTCATTAATCCCTGCAGCCATCTTTGATAAATGTGCAGCCTCTCATTTGAAGTAGTTGCCATTAGGCACAATGTGCTTCCTTTTATTAAATCATGAGCGAGAGTGACACCAGGCAGCTACAGTGTAACCACACACAGCGCTACACACATCAGAGCGGTCTGCTATGACTCAGGGTTCTGTGTGTTGGATTTCGGCAGCTCATCAATCCTGTGTCCCTGCATCTTTCCAGCCTCCTTTGTAACTAAGTTATCGTGCAAATGCTGTTGTGTCACGTTGTCTGGTGTGACGTCACCAACCACAATGATGAATACTGTGGATGTAGAGGGGTTTCAACTCAAGGGGGGGGTGGTCATGAGTGTGGTCATCAGGCAAGAGCTTATGGATCATGGAGGCCTTCTTGGAACAGCGTGCCTTCGCTTGTAGACACGCATTGTTGTCGAACTGACCCGCTGACTGTCAGCGCCTGTCATCCTGGCACACACGTAAAAAGCTCGTCAGTGACAGGTGCGGTAAACTTCCTGAGGGAACGGCATTCGCTGCTCGTGCAAATGTTGTCAGTCTGTCATCGCGCTAACGTTCCTGTTCAAGACTTCTGTCACGAAGCGGAAACACTCAAGACTAAGTAGACGGAGCTTGATAGACATGCGTGGGAAGGGAGAAGAGAAAACAAGAGCATTCCTGACAAACGAAGATCTGTATCATATTAGATTAGACGCGTGATATTTAACTGCAGTCTCACGATTCCTTTGTGTTTGTCTTATGGTTGAATTGTTTGCTTTCTTTATTGCTGTAATCGAATGAGAGCTGGACGCTTGCTGGTTGGACGTGTCCGCTTCCACTTCCAACCAGTTGTAGTCTTTGTATTTTACCTGTTGATGAACTTCAAACATGTCACAGTACCATCTTCAAAGTCATGCCTGCTTTTTTACTTTATTACAACCATCTAGAGACCTGAGAAGACCAGAGTAAAAAAAAAATGTATTCAATATCAATAAATTATGAGCGGACAAATTCTCTTCACTGAAAAGTTCCTTTGAGAATGAGAAATATAGATATTCACACTGAAGTGATATTGAAAATATGTATTGAATATTGAAAGACAGAGCTGCAATAATCCCAAACAGGATTCACGCACTAGTAAAAGTCACGGGTATGCTGGAGCCTATCCCACCTGTCAATCAGGGAGAAGATGTTTAATTGGTGTTGGTTAATTATGGTCTTGATATGGTTTTATAGTATAGTGTAGTTTATGTAAACTCAGTGATTAAATACATGATGATTCATTTTGTTCTGGTGAGATTAGGTTGGTTATCGCCACATGTTTAAAGTTGAGTCTTACTGCTAATATGAGGGTGTGAGAAGAAAGGAAAAAACAACGGGTGACAAAACAGCAAGAACACAACACAGGCAGGAGACACACAACTCTGAGTCTGACCACACCTGTAGAAAGACACAGAACCACGAGTTAAGGTATCACAGACTACAGCTGTTTTCAGACTGAACCTCTCAGGGGAGCAAATGTCAGAGGATCTGGAGGTTAAAGACACGTGACCCTACCAACTCCTCAGTGCAACGGATGTTGTTGTTTGTGCAGATACAGCAGATTTTTGGAGAATTTAATTTTTAACAGAACGTAAAACAAGTATTTATCAGACTTTCTGTTTTTTTCCTTCAGGAAATCTATAGTTTCAAATCCTATGACTCACCCTGCTTTCAGTGTACTGTAAACAAAAATGATTTTATTCTAATTAAATATGTGTAAAAAAGAGACTTCAGACAATGTCCAGATACCGGAAGCAGCCGTGAAGTCATCCCTCACTGTGTTCGACTGAATATCTCAAATCTGTTAATAACAACAATTAATATTTCAACAACATGTCTCTTCAACATGTCCGGTGGAAATTAGGCCGTAATAAAAAAACCCGTAGCAGCGAACTCATCTTTGCACGTCGCGTATCCGTGCAAGGTGCCGTAGAGACGGTCCACTGCGAAACGTAGGAGAACATAAACAACATCAAGCGAAACAAAACGCCTGGTAAATCTAGGACGAGCCTCTCCCACAGGAACCTACTGTGAATTATATCATCCAGCAAAGTACAAGAAACACTCGACTGTACACCACTTATTCCCCCAGTGTGTTTAACGCGCCGTACGCCCATGGAGGGGGATGGTGCACACGGATTCGTCTGTCGACTAAACAACGCAATCGCAACTGGAGTTGACCTTTCATGCGGGATCTCTGTCCGGACAGATAGTGCAGTACATTCCCTTTTCACACGTTATATTGTATTGCAAATCTTTTTTAATGCGAGCAGTTGAAATCAGCAGTAATCACACTAAGAAATGATTCCGCAATCAAAGAATATGTATGTACTCAGCAGAACAGGTTTGGAAGATGGTTAAGTTGACGGAGTGTATAGTCTTTTGGCTCAGTCTCTCTAGTTTGACAGGATGATGGATTGTTGCCCGGGGGGGCAAGCGCAACAATAGCGCTGGATAAATCACGAGCAGGAAAGGATTGCAGTTACTTTAGACAAAGAGCTGCTTCGACGGAGGGAGGGAAACTTCCACACTTCCAGGATTGCTTCACTTTCCTGCTGTGCTCTTCTCCAGGTCAGTCTCACATGTGAACATGCGAGGGGACGCGCAGATATGTAATCACACGGCACCACACATATGGAGTAACGGTATAATTAGAGTGCAATTACAGAAGTGGAAGTCACTCATCAGCAGCCTTAAAGTCTCTAAAACAACATCCTGCCTAGGGTCTCATCTCCGGAGCCACGAGGGACAACCATGCCTCTCCACACACACCAACACACGGAGGTGTCATCCTCCTGTGAGCTGCACATCCTGCACTGTGCCTCGCAGAGAGCAAGGGGGGGGGCGTCCAGCGAGAGGCGTGGGGAGACGGGGGACGGGGTCGAACGCGCTTCTGTGGTACGTGTGACGCTGTGTTGTTGCAGCAGCTGCAGGTTTTCCTCTCCAAACGCAACTGAAAGGATTTAACCCCCGACCCTTACTGCCCACCTGTTCGAGCTCTTATACAAACATTCCAGAGGCAGGTCTCACATAGGCCCTGTTAGAGAGAGCGGTGCCTTCAAGGGCGTTTTTTAAAAGGCTGGAAAAAACCTGGAACCTTGGTTCAGCTGTGGATAATTAGAACACTGATGGACTGTTAATGATGTGATGTTTGCTCGATTCACGTTTCTTAAGAAAAGATGCAAAACGGAAACAGGAGTTATGGAAAAATTTAAATGTTATTCTAAAAGCATTTAAAATGCGATTAAAACAAGGTTTTACAGGTGGTGAAGCACTGCAGGGTTCAGATCTGGCTTCATGTCATTCGATACTAGTGGAAAAACATTCTTCACATGTATCGTACAGTTACTCAAGAACCTGTGAACTGGTGGAGCATCCACTCCTGAGGCCTGCTCCCGACGGCCTCCTCAGCCCTTAATCCTTTCTTGATCCTGTGTCAAGCCAGTAATTTGTCATGCGATGACTGTCCGACCGAAAGTCCAGCGTATTGTTCTCGGTTCCGTCAAGTCCAACAAAACATCTGCTTCTGCTTATAAAGAAAGATAAGGCACACATGGATTGCGTTCAGCGGGCAGACAGCGTTTCCCGGCTTGAATCAGAGCAACGCAGTTGTCGGGTGACGAACGCACCGTGAGCAATCCAAGATGAAATAGTCAAGTTTCCAGAAATCGACTCCCTGACTTTTTATATTACTAGGAAACGTCTGATTTCAACACAGTGAAGCTCTGGTGACTGATCCTATTCCCTCCCACAAGCCCCATTATTCCTCTCTTCCCATGTATCTACAGTGAAGAAAGCAGCACTAAACGCTCTGAGTCTAGGCAGCTGTACCTTTACCAGATCTCTGCTTCTACTCTTTAAGCACACTGACTGTTTCCTTTCAAACCAGTAACGGTGGTGTGCGGCTGCTGCTTAAATAACAACTGATCATCTCACACTCATAAAGAAAGTAAATACAGTCCAATATTCATATAATTAAGACATTTATAGGATATGTTCAATTATCTATCAATGAAAGCGCAGGACTTCCTGTTACTCCGTGGCAGACAGCACATGAGCAAAGATATGGGCCTTATGTAAATAATAATATCTCCATAGCACAGAATGTGGCTATAAACAATGTTTAGTATAGTCTTGCATTTCGCTGGCATTTTTTATTCTACAAACTACTTTGTTGTACATTTAAAGAATGTGACAAAACATTTTTCTTCAACCAGCATTTACATAAACACAAACACACGCATAACAAAGAGAATACAATTAAGATTACAAATTACAAAGGATTGCCTTTAGCACTGGATTTGTTTGGGGGTTACCTGCCTTCAGAAAGTGCAAAGCTGCTGGTTTGGGACCAGGTGGCCACTGAAAAATATATAATTTCTTTGCCTGAGAAATATCTCATTTCTTACATTGTTCTTCCTGGTTTCATCAATTTTCTGTTTTTATTTTGCACCTGCTTGTGATGCCAGTCGTGTGTGTTTAAACATTTCATCTTCTTGAGTCTTTGATAATAACTATGGACATAACAGACCATGTAGACAATACCTAGCTACTCAATAGTGTTTAAGCTTGAATAGATAGTCTGAGAAATATTATTTTCCAGAATGTTCCCAACGTTTTTTGGGAATTTGTTGTACTGGCCACTTCCAATGCTTTTGCTATCGGGTATATAGGGTCCACACATTTAGTTTTGTGTGTGTTTATTTTCCGCAGTGTTTGTTTGGCAGTGAGGAAATAATAAAAACCAACCAGGAATCAGAACATGCAAATCGAAGAAATAGATGACAGAACTGACAGAACACACTGAAGCCAGCAGAGAATGGTAACACGGTAGGTTGGGAAATGGAGGGAAGGATTTAGACAGAAGAGGAAGCAGGACAGTGTAGAATAAAGTAGAGGTTGGGCCAGAGCATATCAGATGACAGGACTTCCTCCAGCAGGAGATGACCTGTCTAAGAAGCTACTCATTTGTGCTCAGACGCAGAGGTCGCCGACTGAACACCTGTTCGTTCAGGCTGCACAGCGGAAGGCCGGACAACAACAGACAAGCACGAACTAGTGCGAGCCGCCGTCAGGCCTCGCTCGCTAAAATAAAGGCCGCGCTGCAGAGGCGGTCACGCGCCACAGCAACGTGAAAAGGTAAACACAAGCGCAGGAGGCGCTTTCCTGGAAAATACGGAGCAGTTTGTAGAATTAAAAAATGCAGGAGAAATGGAGGACGGATGTGTGATGGACTGTCGCTTCATGCCTGTTGATGAAAGTCTCGCAAAAGCCTGAACATACTGCGCCTACAACAGTTAACATGTTGTAGTTGTCGTTTGATTCCATCCAAATAATTCCATAATTTGTTTTTCCCTTTTCTCGTGTTTATGTCCTGGGGAGTCAGTTAAATACCAGGTGCCTGGAGGTGGAAGCAGAACTGCGTGTAAAGATTGGTTGAGGATTTGTTTACAAATGGTTTGGATTTTTGTTATTTAATTTTGCATTTGTATTAAGTATAATGTTTATAATTAGTTTACATGTATATCCTTTATGCCCCTGTTTTTTGAAGTAGGCTAGCCTTTGTCTTATCTATATACCCTCTTTGTGGGGTAGTAGTCAGGTCAGTTACGTTTAGTTAAAAGCTCGAGTTACTGTTTATTTTGTCGACTTCAGTTTGCGTTAAGTTTATGAAAAGGACCCAATATTTGAACAATTTTATTTCGTTCTTTGCCTGATACCTACCTAAAGATTACTACCAAAGACCAAAAACAGAACAATTTAGTGACTGGGGTGATGAATAAACGTTTTAAATTGAAGGTGCAGTGTGTTCTTCTTGTTTTGTCAAACTGTACCGTACAGAAGTCTCTGTGGTGTGTTCAAGTGCCACCTTTTGGCTCACATGAAGCCGATGCGAGGTGAAGGCGTTTGTCTCTGCGTAACAAACCCCTTCACCGTTCCTCTGTGCGTGTGCGAGTGATAAAAAAAAAAAGTCCAGACTGCAGGTTTCCTGTCAGCTCGGGCGCAGCTGGACCCTCAGTGAGCCGCAGATAAGGCAGGCTGGAGAAGAAGACAGCGTGTTTTCATAACAAGCTGTCAGATGATCAGATATGGCGACTCTGGTGCTCAGACCATGGATGACTGACCTTTGAAGTCTCTGGCCCCCTCGCTTTCCTGCAGGGCTAATGACACACTTCCATTAACCTCTGACAGACACAAACACAGCTCTACATGGACATAGGATGTCATCATTTGAAAAGGTAAACACGAACAGGCTGGGCTTGATCGTGCATGTCTGCACACTGTCACAGACACCTACCGTCATTCTTATATGCATTCGTTCCACCAGGTGAAATACTCACCTTTAATGAAAACCTGGTTTAGTGCAACATCTGAGGCCTAATGATAAATGACTTATTGTGAACGTGTTCATCAAGTTAAATTTTTATTTCTCTGTGTTTTTGTTGATTGTTCTGCTCTCATTGATATATTATTGAGCATATCGTCCTATAAATGTCTTCATATGAATATAATATATATTTACTTCCCTTATGAGTGTCAGATGTTGTCACTGGTGTTCAAGCAGTGTCTGCATACCACCATTACTGATTTGAAAGGAAACATCAGTCAATGCTTAAAGACAGTCAGCTGAAGTTATGAGAGTGAGGTGACCACTCTCTGACGTGGCTTATAAGAAATTACAGCTACTTTAATGTTATTAGTAATATTAGTATTGAAAATAAACGTAAACGTTTTCTTCGGCTTACTCCAAAAATACTATAACCCTTCAATTAAACACACACTGACGCCAGATTATACTTTAACTGTGTCTACAGCCTAAAATCTCCAGGATGGTGTCAGGAATGAATTTGAACCTCTGCAACAGTTTGATGAGATCTTTTCGGCGCCAGTAAAGCGGCCCGCATAGTGAAATGTAAATATTAATTTTCCACCTCAGTAGCTTAACCACTTGGATCCTAATGAGCTCCCACGTCTGACCACAAATGAAAAAGTGATGTCATGGCTTTTAACTGCGTTATTCCGGTGGGGGAAATCGTAAGGATCCACAAACAAATGGGAAATCAAACTTGATGTTACTCCGGGTGTTAAATATCACAAACCTCCCAATCTGGAACATTTTCATAGGTAAACACTGATTCTGACCCAGCTACCTGATGGCAAATAACCCCCCCACATACACACACACACACACATATAAAATAGCTTTGGGGAACTTGTGAGGGATTATCAACATCAAAGTCAATAGAAATGTCAGCTTGGCTATCTTTGGAAATGCCAGCAACCCTTTGCATATCCGCACCCCACAACTGATACCGTACACATGCATGCGCTGACACTGACAGACACACACACACACACACGTACACACACACACCTGCCTCCTAGCAGAGGAGGCGATTAAAGCTGCTCTGGTGAGTGCCTTTTGATCTCCAAACATGCTGGAAAGCACTTAAAGGCGAAGCCCAATTAAACAGCAGAAATAGATGACATCACAGCGAATCAGGGTGTCCCACAGCACCTTGGGGCCCCTCCCTGCAGCGCTATCAATTAGATTACCAGGATTAGGCAAATACACCCAGCTCAGGGCCCTCGCTGAATGCGTTAGTCAGATTCAAGCGTTTCCAGGTCATCGGAATGGGACACGTGATGTATTAGGAGGTCACACAGTCATGCTTACGGTAGATCTGCAAAACATGTTTTAAAATGAGCCTTTCACTTCCTTGAAACACATTCAAGAGGAGAATTACAATCTCAAGCAGGCTGCACCTTAACAAATGTGAAACGGAGGAGATTTGATACCAGCAGGTATCCTCCTACAGCAGATCTCCTTGGTACTCAAGCCAAGCTCAATAACCGTCAGTCGTCATCCACCAGGTCATCCATGGAATGAAGTATTGATTTGCGAAGCTATTGAGGGAAGGATGAAAGCATCCAGGAATATTCTTAGAGAAACCCAGCTTCAGGGTAGATGAGGTACCTGACACTGGGGTGACAGTTCATCTTTTAGTATGGCACGGAGGCAAAGCATAAGCATAAATCATAGTGGACACGTCTGCGATTCAGAACCTGTAAGGAGATGTGAAAAATGCCTGGGTCAAGTGGTGACTGAGGAGTAAATCACATTCAATAAGTGAATTGGGATGTATCACTTGTCTTGTTCCTGTTTACTCCACACCAAGGAGGAAGCTTATCTGACCTCTGACCCCACTCACTCGTCTCTATCCCCAGATAAGTAACAGGAAACTGTGGAGCAGCCCGGGGGGAGGGGGGCAATCAGCCTCGGCACAACTCATGTTCCATGTTACCCAACCGTCCCCAGCGTCTCCACCACCGTGGACCAAAGAGGAAACAAGCAGAATAGAAGACTTTGTTTGAACTATCCCTCCTAAAACCCACAACCCTGCCCCCACCTCGGGTATCACAACACATAGAGCTGCTTCATGGCAACCTGAACCTGATTTAGATTTAATTAAAGTCTGAACACACACACACACACACACACACACTACTACTACCTCAAAGCACAACAACGGAGAGCATGCATTTCAACAAAAATAAAGCAGCAACGCAGCGATCGGCTTCATCCCATTTACACGCTCATCACAAATGTGGCTTGGGTAGCTCACATGCCGTTCAAATAAAATGTTTGACATGTTAGTCTGTCATCTGTTCTAACTGTGGTATTTGACACTGTGACCTACAAATCAGCGATGGATTGATGGGAGGTCAGTCTGAGTCTCTTGTCTTCAACATCTAGGCCGCAGTGTGTGTGCTACACAAAACCCCAGCTGAACTTAGGTGACTAAAAATATATAAAATATATCAAATGAGTACATGTGGCCTACAGTACACATGCAAAGCTGTGCTGTGCCAGAGCTCGCGCCTGGTTGGTGGCACGTCCCGAGCATCACTGTAGGCTCCATTGGGGTGTTTGTCTCCTCATCCGCCAATCAGGTTCAGACTGAGTTGAACTATCATTTGTATAATAAATGATAACCGAGCATTGTGAACCTTCTGGGTTTTTTATGTTAAATCCCTTTCATGATATGAGCCAGTGTTGTAATCATGCATGTTGAGATCAGAATGTGATGAAGCCCCAGTTGGAGATTGCATTGCTGAGATCACAACTACATGATGGAAACTAAAACCATCTAAACTAAAGTTCAGAAGCTACATTTTTTTACAGATGTGTGTTAAAAATGTATAAAACACGACCGTAAGGCAGCAAAAAAAATGATAATGTTAAACAAGGTTCAGTTTACTGTAGAAACAACAAAATTTCTTTGAATGGCAAAAAAGTTGAAGTTTAAGCAGATTCTGGATTGAGCCACAAATAAAACTATTGGTTTAGGGGTTAAATCGTTTTATTTGAAAATTGCATATGCTGCTTTGCAGGTAATTAAACAGCAACACCTTTCGAGCGGTGGTGCCTGGCTCGAACACTGGAAAATGTTGAAACTGCTTTCCCAGTGGGTGTCTGTGAGGTAACAGGAATGTTTGAGGTATTAATGCTCTCTGTATGCATGCAGACTACTCAGGAACACAAGGGTTTAGTCTGCTATGCTATGCAGAGATGATCTTCACCAACCAATCCAACCAATTGGGCTGGTTTTGACCAATGGCTTCCACTTATCCTGTTGAAGACTGCATTTAAAGAGCTCACTGAGCATAGTGTCCAAGTAAAGGGGATGTAGATGATGCAGCACGTTGAGGTGCAACAGACAACAACAAATAAAGAAACAAACAGGGCGTGAAGCCCTGACCGTGTTTTCTCTCTCCCTCGTCTCTCCAGCTGTGGCAGGGTTTATCCTCAGCAGAGGTAATCGTGACCTCACTTCTGGCTGAGATGTGAAAGGAACAGGAAATTCTCTGGCTGTCCTTTGAGAGGTGTTTGTATTACCGAGACGCCACTAATAAAGGCCGGTGCCAGCTTGGGATTCCACATCTCGCTCTTTTCTCCCTCTCTGAAGTCTCTCTTCTCAGATCTCCTTTCGTTTCCGGGCCCGGCACAGAGATGAACTGCAGTATTTGGGACTCATCAAATGGCACATCCATCTACCACGGAATAGAGAAGACGTAACAAAATGCAGAGGTCTTTGTGTTGCTCAAAGTCATTGACTGCTACTACTACTACGCTATGACTCAACCCCCTAACAGCAGCCCTGTAAGAATCACAAAAGTCAATAAGCAGATCGTTCGCTTCTTAAGCCTGTGATCAACTTGCCATCTTCACTTTGCTTCACAGGCCTCATGCAGTGTTAATACCCACAATCCATCTTCCCACAGCCACCATCATCATGCCAGAGAAATAAGGCTTTCATGCTAACGGCTGCATCATGCATTTATATATTCAGAATTTTAAGGACATCTAAGTTTGATAAAACGATCAACTGAGCATTTACACGCTTTGAAAACTATTACCAGGAATCGAAGTGTTCTGGTGGTAGATGACCCCGCAAATCCAGTAACGCAACATAGACATGAACTCAATGCAGGTCAATGGGAAACACGATCTCAGCCTGAGTACCTTGTCTTTTAATATGAACATGATGCGTTCACGTTTCTCACACGCAGGTCACCATATTCCTTAACCAGCTTACAGTAATGCACGCATCGCGTTCCAATACGTTGCCATTGTGCGTCCTAGTCTGCACGTGTATAACGCATCCACATAGGCTCACTACAGGCAGTGACAGACAATGATTAGTACACTTTTGGTTTCTAATCACAAGCAGCCCCTCGTGCGGTAGGCACAATTTGAAAGGTTTTGAAAAAAACGAAGCTGCAGTGAAGCGGCTGCTGTGAGACCACGGCTGCGATTCCTCACTTCATTTTGGGTAAAGGAGCATTGTTACGGAATGACTCATTTGGCAGAACCTAACCCCCACCAACATGGTTCTCATTACCCTGTCCATAGCCTTGAGTGTGCTAGATAGACCCCCCCCCCCCACACACACACATACACACACACACAGTGGTGCAGTGTGGATATTTATACTCGGGTCTATGTTTCCCATTAGGACTCTGCTATGCCTCTGTTCCACGCAGAGCTCATTGAAGGAAATAGAATTCTGGGCTTAATTACCTCACAGAAAGTTCCCCATAGACTCAACATTTTTTTTGAAGAAGAAGAAGAAGCACCACGGCAGGAAATCCTTAACGGCATTTATGCAATAATGACACATGATGATGATGATACATACGAAAGTCTGAGGTTTTTGAATGAAGACATTGTCTTTGAGCTAATCGTCAGAAGCTACACTAGATTAAACCTTCTATTAATGTGAAAACAACAACATCTATTACGTTGGATTATAAAATAGCTTTTTATTAAGGAAGGTTAAACAAAGCTTCTGCTCTCTGAAAGATGAGAACAAGCTACAGTAAGATGTGTGCGCACGAAGCGCAATAAACATTTTTACGGGCTCCGTCTTGCAAGTTGTGTTGTGGCTCTTCTATTTGTACCTTCTCAACTGTTTTGGCCAAACCAAACCATCCATCCCTTCGGCCTTGTAAGGGTCGTGGGACGCTGGGAGGAAAACCAAAGAAAACCCTCACAGACACAGAACATACAAACTCTGCCCAGAAAGGCACCTGCAATAAAAGCAAAGTCTTTATGTTCAGTCAGGGTTAAATACAAACGGCTTCCATTAGGAAATACCATGCCTGCCAAACATATGCCAAAATATTTTATTATTTGTATGTATTAAGAGATACTGTTACTGCACTGTGATGAACTTGTGTCACTGCATTAAAAACAGACAAACCTCTGTGATGAAAGTCGCTGCATCTACATGCATCTGTAAATTAAATTCCAATGCCACCATGTTTTTGGGGCCCGGTTCGGGATCAGTTGGCCAAGTTTGGCAGCTGATAATCTTTCACGATAGATTTAGATGCTAAGCGAATGGGTTCAAAAATATGATGCTGATAAAATTTTTGCTCTTCAAGTAGAATTAAAATGAGCTCCCTCACCAACCCACGTCGCTAAAACCCTTCTAATGCAACACACATCTTTCCTGGTTTATGCAATAGACCATTTAATTTTTAACCACACACACACACACACACACACACTGACACTGTCAGCCACACTGACTGGCTGACTGTATTTATGGTGTGCAGGTTTGGGCATCTACGTCCCCCTCTTCCACACATGTAGGCAGTTGCATTAGCATCCATTTTATCTGAGTGGGGTCATATTATTCCCGCAGAAAGAAATAAACAAGTGGCTTCAAACAAATTGCACTCAGAGACAGAGCGAGTGTCTCGGATGTGAAGCTGTGCAGCGGCAGCCGACTTGACAGCGGTGCAGTAATTGAAATTTTCATGAACTGTGGATTTGACTCTGTGGTTTCATGTAGACTAAAGAAGAAAGCAACAGAGAGAGAGAGAGAGAGGAGATTGGGCAGCTGTGTTGAGGGGAGATATGAGCAGTGAAAGATAATCACATGACCCCCCCCCACCTCCTACCTCCACCTCCCTCTCCCATGACACTGTGCCCCTGTGATTGACACTGTGTTTGGAGCCGCTCTTTCTGCTTTTCTCATGAGAATAGCTTAACGGTGCCATCTTTGATAACACCGTCACACACTATCACAAACCTTCATCACGATTTGCGCTAAAGGATTGACAACCGCTCCTTAGGGAGAAACGTTGAGCCCGTCTCGGCTCCCAGCGAGCTGTAATCACCACACATACGTATATAGGTTTAGGGGATTCAGCTGGCTGCCATTTCAATTGTACGGCGAATGGTATGTGCACACGCGTGTTACTGCTGACTTTCTGTGCATGGAACCAATAGCTGAAGGAAGGAATAGAAGATAAAAAGGAAAAAGGGTGAAAGGCAGTGATCTGACAGTGACATTCGTGGGTGTATATGAGCAGGAAACAGCCTAAGAAGCCTATAAAACAACACATCAGTCATTCCACAGGTGGAGCCAGGCAAGGTGGAGTTCACAGCAACAGGCAGCGTGGTGCCAGCTCATTTGGTGAGGTGATGCTGCTGCTGCTGATGCTGCGAGAGACGAGCTGTAGGAACGCATCGCTGACCTTGAGGCAGACTCGAATTCAACAACGAGGAGCGGAATAGAAATCTGTGGGGAAAAACAACACACCAGCGGAGGTCCGTCCTCGTATCGTCTCTTATATTTATAGCGCATTCCCCTCGGTTCTGGTTCTGACATCCCTATTCAGAAGTCCTGTTTCATCTACAAATAGACCGTGGTGTACATGTAGAGAACGGAATGTTGGAGATATGCAGCTTTTGCAGTTAGGAGGACGTCCCCCGTCATATCAGCGTTTAAATATATTCAATCCCGGTTACTACAAACTGTGTCTATTTTACACCGCTGCTCATGTTAAACCACTTTGAAGGATTGAAGAGTTTGGTAAGAGGGAGAAAAAAAACACAGCAAGTACACATCAAAGAACTAACAACTCAAAGACTGAAATCTGATGAGGGCTGAAAATCCAGCAGGTGATAAATCTTATGGTGGAAAGAAGAGAAGTACATTTAAGAACATTTACTTACAATAGGTAACACATGAGTATTTCCACGTGTTATATATTCTGTTTACAGGGGTCATGTGTGTAAATGTCAGAAACAGAACCGCACTATACCACAAACGGCCACAAACAAGGTTTTGTTTCAAACCATAATCAAATTTTTAGATATATTTACTTGCGTATTCCCAAAATGCATTACTTCCTACTTTGACCTTGCTACATTTAGTATCATAGTATTAAAGTATCATGGAGATGGATTGTGGGTATTAACACTGCATGAGGCAAATATAATACTTTTTTTCACTACATTTCTGGATGATTATAAATTCAGATTTATTTTAGATAGACTATTACACTTCCTAGCAAATGTAAAGTAATAAATCTATTAGTTATTAAATAATAATAATAAATAATCACCTGCAGAAAGTACATATTATTAGTTTTACTCATGTTTTGTTAACTCATACTGTACTTTTACTTGAGTTTTACCTGTTACTTAGTAAAGCAGACAGCAGACTTCAGATGTAAACCCTCCAGGTAAAACGAGGCCATTTGTGCGCGGCTCATCATTCCTGACTGTTCATCGCAGCAACAGACACCTGGGCCCAGAGACGCAGGCCCACTTCTAGGAAGTCCATGTTGGCGTTATGTGTGGCAGCCGTGCGCGTCTTGCCGAGAATAGCGACGCTTTCCAAAATGGCCTGGGGCAGGACGGCTGCGAACTCGCTAAACCGGTCGTGTAGGCTGATATGAAGTTATTTAAGCTGGATGGTGACGCAGTAGTGGCTGATGCTCGTCCGCTGCAGCTTGAAGACCGAATCAAGGTGTCAAACGGTCGATGGATTGACAGGCGCTGTGACCTCAACCGCGCAGCATCGTTCGGTAGTTACGGTTCTGCTCATGGTACCATCATCAGCCTGATGTGTGATGACTGCTAAATTTAATCTAACCTTGATACTCATACAACCAATGCATCTATTGATCTATTAAATTTACCCATTCATTACAAAATGACAATATATATGTATATATATATATATATATATATATATATATATATATATATATATATATATATATAATTCCTGAGGATGTCCTATTAATGAATTAATATTTTCTTTCTTTGGGTAATTCCTTTGATGGTGGGTACTTAGACTAGATTTAGACTCTGCGCTGTGCTTTTGCTACAGTAAGTGATTCAGGTACTTCCTCCCCCACCAATGCTCAGCTTGTTGTGGTAGGATATTAGAACCCGTTCTTTGATAATAAGTGTGTGAGAAACAGGCTTCCAGTATAAACTACTGTTGGAGAAATGTTTGTCTTACTGTGACTGCAGCCAAAGCGCTGATGCTGCTGCCTGATTTTATCTGTAGCTGCCCCCCAGAACCCAAAAGCAAACAACGTAACATATGTTCATAACCAGAAGACTATAGTGGCAACAGATGTGAGTTTTGACATCTACTGGTTATTTCCTGTG
The DNA here is from genome assembly GCA_030770545.1 of Macropodus opercularis. Taxonomy (NCBI): domain Eukaryota; kingdom Metazoa; phylum Chordata; class Actinopteri; order Anabantiformes; family Osphronemidae; genus Macropodus; species Macropodus opercularis. The sequence goes on along the minus strand of CM061104.1, from coordinate 4,401,462 downwards.
ACTCATTTCATACAATAAGACCAGCACTAAACCTGGAAACACACTAAGACAGTGACTTTTGCTGAGAGCGTTACTGCATCAAACACATGTCCCGGTTCCAAACAAAGAAGGGACGTCTCATCCATGTCTGAACTCAAAGCGGCTACGTCACCGTGGCTTTAAAAGCAGTGACTGATAAAGAGAGGCAGCAGCGTGAAACAATGACCCTCTGGATGTGGCTACTGCACAATGCTCAGAAACTGTAAAATACGTGTTTATTACTGGAGCTGCAAGCAAGGCCAGGCTTGGTAAAGCTAGACAGGTTCAGGTAACGCCTCCTCTTGTATGTTGTATGAATGTATTTTCTGGATGACTTACTAAAACATCACCTGGTTCATTCGTACAAGGACATTTTCCATAAAAAAGGTATATGCAGTTGAGAAAAGGTTGTATTCTCTTTGTAACTAATGACAAACTGTGTTAGCGTTTAATGATGCATCTTGGCAATTAGCAGACAAATACCAGTTAATAGTATGAGGAAGGCTTCCAGAAAATACACAATATACATGTTAATGAAGATTCATATCAGTCGAATTTGAGTTCAGTACAAATGATGTAAAGATAATAAAGATAATGTGGCACTGGGACATCATATTCTGGTTCTAGACTGTTTTGCTAAACTAAAGGAATCTAATGTCTGACTTATTGTTATATTTCACACTGTTTATACCAGCATCAAACTCTGAGGACTAAAATTAATGTACAGACTTCAACCAGAGTTAATAGTTGAGCGGTTTAAAATTAAGTGAATTTAGTATTTTCTGCATTAGGTCACGTTGTCTCTGCTGAATAACTTCGTACTATTTCATGTCGATTGAGCTGAATGCGTCTGTACATTGTGGATTTTGTTCCTCATCTCTCACATTTGAAAAGAACCTAATGAGGTGAATGAGAGAACTGTGTTGCAATGGACCATCATTTTCAGAATAAAACAATCAATCAATTCTACAAAAGCTTGACAGATGCAAAGCTGAGACTTTTTTATTCTCATAAAGCAATCGATGTAATGTATATATAAGATTTTCTATAAATATAAAGGTTCTCTTCATAGCAAATGCAAAGGAAATTACTTCAAAGCTGTGACTGTTCTAGAGCTGTCAACACAATAAAAGGATTATTATGAACCGGAAGTGCTGTGTGGAAGAGAATTTGACAAAAACACAAGTTGTGTGTGTGTGTGTGAGAAAGAGAGAGAGAGAGAGTAGAGCTTCACTGACAGCAGCGTCTCTGCATTTCAACACAAGGCTTCCTTTCTCCTGCAGTGGAAGACACGCTGGCTGCTCTTCAGTCCCACAGCGCAGACACGCAGCTACGTTCACCAGGATCAAATGACTCTGCAGTAACTGACATGCTCGACCTCCAAAACCAACAAACGCGCTGCAAAAGTCAAATCAAAAATACGCTTCCTCGCAAACACAAAACATATTGTGTGTGTGGTGCAGACACACAGCTTTGTTGTTATGGATTCACAGTGTCATGTTTCAGTCTGGACGCCCATGAAAGAAATTGGAATGATACTAAAGAGGAAGACACAATAATAATGATTGGAGAACCTGACTTTTAAATGTGTAACCGTGCGCTACATAAACCTTTTGTCAGGCTATTATCATTAGAGAATCTGAATATAATAAAAACTGCTGTGTGTTTTAGGTAATTTAATTGAAAATTTGCCTAAATGTGACTGACAATCAAACCAGTCGTCATAAACATGGGATCTGTCAAGAAGCACAATTTACATTTTGATTAAAATTATTTTCTTCACTATTGATTACTGTCATGTTTAAAGTCTTGAGTCACACAAAAACCTCATTCTTAGAAAAAGCAGATTAAACAATTAAATTAGTACATAATTTTACTGTTAGTTAGATGAGACAAACTGAACTAAATAATTGTAATAATTAGAGAAATATAACTTAAAAAAAAAAAAAGTATGACGCAGGTTTGAAAATGTGTCCAATGACTGTACATGACACCGTGAACAAAAATATGATTCTAGATATAAATGTGCTTTTAGACACACACACACACAAGTCTGCTTCATTTGGATGATTTTCCAAGTACAAACTTTTTTATAAGCTTTAAAAAAAAACATTTTTAATACCATACTGTAACATTTTATAGTTTTATGAACTGTCCGTTAAACCAACGCCTGGTTCCAGTTTTCACCAGGATATATTAAGTATTACAGCTGTGAAATTTAATTGGTTTTCCTCAGTCAAAGTTATTTTATTGTCTCACAATGTGACGCAGCCTCAAGTATTTTAACTTCTTCTCAAAACTGTTTCTGCTGGGGAAAAACTACAGAAGTACTGCAGTACTGCACACAGTATGGGACGCTGAGAAATCCACTAACAGGCCTAAAATATGCAAAAACACCAGTGTGGTCATTTCGACAACAGTGATGGAGAGTGCTTTCTTTAGAAAGGAATTTTATAACTGTGAGGGCCTGAGCTACAGGACAACCATCTGTCACAATGACTCACATTCACATTCTGTGCTCCGTCTCTTGTCTCCTACACTGTTGACATTTTCCTCCACCAGGCAGAGGCAACTGCTGCTCAACTGTACACGCACACACACACACACACACACACACAGCGCAGCTGGTTAATCTGGATAAGAAGGAGGCCACGAGGAAGCACTTGGGTTTCACGGGACTCTGCTTAGAATAGAGCCCAGCTCACAGGCAGTTCGCTGATCAAAAGACACAAACGCTCCACACTAAATACTCCACCAGTGGTGTCCACGGTACGTCCAGTCATAAGACCCTGGGATTCTCGTTGCTCGGCTGGTTGTTTGTGATGATTAAGTCCAGTTCTGTCCAAAATGTGAAAAAAATCATTTTTTAAGAGACATTTTTAAATCTTTAAATAGAAATATATACTTACAAAAATCTCAAAAATGTGTATGTACATTAAAAACTGTCCCCTGTAAGTCAAAGCAAAATAAAATGAGAAAAAATACAAAGGGATTATCATTCAGTTTGTCACTAAGAGTCTGAGTGAAACCACATTACACTGTGGTCTCCCCCCGTTTGCTGTTGGTCAGTCTCGTGTAAAACCTCCTCCAGGAGTTAAGGGTCTTTCCAGACCAGATCCAGAATCCCGAGGTGATGCCAACGATCAGAGTCATCAGATACTTGATCATGAAGACAGTGAAGTCCGGGCTCATGTTGTGGTGGTTCTGTGCAGGACAGGGCACCGCGTACGTCTTGCACGTCTGGCTGATCCACGTCCTCTCCCACTGCTCTCTGAAGGCCTGCTCGTAGAAGTAGCAGGCGATGACGATGGTGGCCGGCACTGTGTACAGAACGCTGAAGATTCCGATCCTCACCATCAGCTTCTCCAGCTTCTCCGTCTTGGTGCCGTCGTGCTTCATGATGGTGCGGATCCGGAACAGAGACACGAAGCCCGCCAAGAGGAACGAAGTTCCGATGAACAGGTAGACGAAGAGCGGCGCCAGCACGAAGCCCCGCAGCGCGTCCACGCTGTTGATGCCCACGAAACACACTCCACTCAAAACGTCTCCGTCCACCTGGCCCACGGCCAGGATGGTGATGGTCTTGATGGCGGGCACGGCCCAGGCCGCCAGGTGGAAGTACTGCGAGTTGGCCTCGATGGCTTCGTGGCCCCATTTCATCCCGGCCGCTAGGAACCAGGTGAGAGCCAGGATGACCCACCAGATGGAGCTGGCCATGCTGAAGAAGTAGAGCATCATGAAGAGGATGGTGCAGCCCTCCTTCTTGGTGCCCTGCACCACAGTCCTTATGTCGTTGTCGAACCTGTCGTTGCACACCACCTTGTCCTCCAGTAGAAATCCCGCGATGTAGGCGATGGAGACCATGGTGTAGCAGCCGGAGAGGAAGACAATGGGCCGCTCCGGGTAGCTGAAGCGCTTCATGTCCACCAGATAGGTCAGCACCGTGAACAGAGTGGAGGCGCAGCACAGCACGGACCAGATGCCGATCCATATCCGGGCGAATTTGAGCTCCTCCTCGCTGAAGTACATCATCCCGTGAGACCTCTTCGGCTCACACGGAGCGCCGCAGTTCTCCTGCCCGAGGAAGCGGTAGTTCAGGTAGGGAGGCACCCTGAGCGAGGCCGGGCACCTGAACTGACCGTTCGGCGGGTCAGGATGCGGGCGCTCGGTGGGGTACGGAGGAAGGGCCTCGGGCTCGTTGCGGTCCGACGTGTTCTGCCCCACGCACAGCTCTCCCGCGCCGTGCACCGGGAAGGACTCGCACGCGAGGCTGTCGGGCCACTGGAAGCCGAACTTGTTCATGAGCGCCTCGCAGCCCTGGCGCGCGCGCTCGCACAGCGAACGGCACGGGGGCAGCGCCTGCTCGAGCACCGTGCACACGGGCGCGTACATGGAGCACAGGAAGAACTTTAAATCCGTGGAGCACTGGACTTTCACCAGCGGGTAGAACTGGTGCACTTCCAGCCCCGCGTCCTCCTGGTTGGTGTGACCCAGCAGGTTCGGCATGATAGTCTCGTTGTAGGCGATGTCCGTACACAGCGGGATGGAAATGGGTTGGCAGAATCCATGCTCCGGTACAGACATTCCCCGGTCGCCGCCGCCGTACTGGCCGTTTACTCGAAAAATCCCCACGTTTAGAAGCAGGATAAAAAGCGACAATACCAAAGCTGTGCCGAGGCGTCCTCCGCGGGCCATGGCGAAGGCTTTACCCGCTGCCGTACTTTGAGTTTGTTGCTTAACTAACTTAGGCTAGCTCGCCAGGGAGCAGGCTACTTCCCCGAGCGCTCTTTTGTTGGCGTTGCTCTGCCAAGGTAAAAAAAAAAAACAAACAAACGAAACAAAACCACACAGCTTGTCCTCCACCTGAATTCACCGCCTCCTCCGCAGAACCCAGGTGAAAAGACAAGCGGCGGCGCGACGACAAATCCACGCGTTCAGCCAACAACGCGAATTCTCTTGTAGAAAGCCATTAAAAGCAAACAGTCCTCCTCCAGGAAAGAGACCGATCCCAAGCTCGCTCTGTCCGACGCAGCGTCTGTCTGCCGTTCAAACCTGTTCTGCGCTCGCTCACTCTCGCGTTCCCAGGAAAGTCAAGTAACCCGGCGTTCATTATGGCTTCCGGTCAAGCATTTCCAAATAAAGGTCCAGTTGAGCTACATGTATAGTAAACGCAACGTTATATAAAAATAAACAACGCAACAGGTAAAATTTAGGTTGATAAAGAAACATCTCACGTCAATATATATGAATATAAGTTGTGTATAAATACACAATTAAAAATGTCACCATATAATAATAAACGGTGTGTTTGCTGTACTGCGCATGCACTTGAACTTCCGGTTTACATACGGCGCGCTTTCGTTTATTTTACAACGCTCTCTCTCTCTCTCTCTCTTTTACAATGGAACCAAACACAGGTTGTGCATTTTTGTATTTCTTTTAAATTTGTCATAATATTTGTGTGTTATTTGCATGAGGATGCATATCAGTGTTTTTGCCTTAAGCATTTTATCAGCCTAACTACAATTCATATACTGTATACTGTCCATATTCATTTCAGTTCATTTTCCAGTTTCACACAGAAGTTGCATGCTTTCTTATTTTTATTGCATTTCCAGTACAGATCCCATCAAGCAGGACTCTTGATGGGAAGATGATTTGTGACTACTTCACCACAAAAATTATACTTCAGCTTTGATATAATGATGCAGACCTGATATGAGTAGTGCATGGCATTTAGAACAGAAACAAGTGTTGATTGAAGTGTTGAACAGGAATATTTTTTTTAAATACAGGCCAGGTTTGTTTAAACTGATCGTGCTTGTGGGTGTCATATTGCCATTCTTTCCGTCTCACGCTACCCTGTTACAGAAACCCGGGTCGATCGTGGTTGCAGAAACTGTAATTCTACCAGGTCGCACCAGAAGTGAATTACTTTGTGGTCTCAGAGCAACAAAAGGTATTTATGTGATATTCAAATGATAATCACAAACGTACATTTTCTGTAAATTCCTCCCTGACGTACAGTAAGTACATCTAAACCGCTGAAGGTGGAAAAATACATGTGATCTTAAATGCAGACAAGATGAGAGCAGTCCATTCCAGCTGGCACTGTTCCTGCAGCCAGAACTGTCTGTTAGCATGAGTAGAGAAGCAAGAAGTGAAACGCACACTGACAGAGGAATGCTTGATTTTCTTCCTTGGGCTGTAGAGAGGCGAGAAGGATCAGAAGTGCAACCAAACAGAATGCGTGATTCGACTTTTGTCTTTAGGCTTCAGTTGATAGCGCCGCGAAATGTAAGACATACTTCAGTGTGCGTGACCTATGATTATCGGCAGTCATTAAAAACATAAAAACCTAAAGATGTGCAATGCAGTTGCAATAGACAGGATAAGGGGAGACTCAAAATATGGAGGCTAAAAGCAGAGAATGCATTGGCTTCTTTTAACACAAATTAGACAGTAGTGGAAAAGTAGTACTTTTCATTCATGATGAATGAAAAGTATGTAATGTAAAATTATAATTTTTTAGCCTGCATTCCAATCTTAAAATATGACTGTTTGAGCTGTGTAAACATAAGCTTCCATAGTAGCGATTTCAAGGTTTGCTACACATCCAATTAAATTCAAAATAGGAGGATCATTACAGAATTGATAAACTGGTCTTTCAACACTAGATGCACAGAATATTGGTTTATCCACATCCAACGACTTTAGCTTACTTTGTTTTTTTAAGTCAAAAACTGGCAGTTTATTGATATAAAGAGCTGAGGCGTCTGTCAACTGCAGTATGGCTCTGGTTCAGCTATCATTTTATATCTACTTTTTCATTTATCATTTATCAATCGACTACCTGAGATGTGGCAAAAAGCACAAATGATAGAAAAATTACACATGGTGTACAGTGAGGTGTCATGCGATGCGTTGACATCTCACGAACAACCTCAACCATACAGATGTTTATTAGAACCCTACTAGAGTCCTACTTTCACTTCATTGTTGAAAGTCATATTATTACACTGTAGATTTGATTGTACACTTGTCTTTTTTTACACTTTTTATGCTTTAGAGAACGTCAAACAATCCATTAAACCTTAAACCTTACTTTGTAAAGTGCCTTGAGGAGGCTTGTTTGTCAACAATTGGCATGAAAATGAATCGAATTGAAATCAGTCTGAACTGGCAGCTGGAGATTAGGCAGGACTTGACCCTTTTCATCTCTATGAAAACGATTTATCAGAAATTGGACAAAGAACAAGAAGATAGAGAAGGAAAACACTATTTTGTCCTGTACAACAGAAGCAGTCAGAAGTCAGAAATCCACACTCCACTGAAGCATTAATCATTTTTTATTTCAGGTAAAACAACATTAAACAACATTTACAGAAGGACATTACATCTTCCATAATAACATTACATACATGTCGTAACAAATAATGCAACAGATAATCTACTGTATACTATATTGTTTCACTTAGTGAAGTGTCTGGTGACACTTCTGTTTTTCCAAACCACGTAAAAATGATTTATTTTCAGTGCAGCTTACAAAAAGAAAATAAAAAATAAAACAAATCAAAACACAAGAGAAGCTTTGTAGAAAAAAGATTAGTTGTTCCTCACAGCAAGGATAGACGCTGGATACAACCTGCATGTTCTTCCTACTTATAACACTTGATAAAGAATGTCAAAAATAAATGCCTTATATTTTATTCACCATATGTGTATATTCATACAGTATATGTAATGTCTCTGATAACATTTGGGGACGTGTGCAACCCTGTATACAAACATAATGGAAGCATTACCGTTTCACTTTATTAAAGGTGTGTCACCACTTTATCGATTTCCATTTCTGCTGTTATTCTCCTTTTCTTTCCCCCCGTCACAGTGCGTAATGTGCAATTCCACCTAGTCTTCTCGTCACTGGATCTTATTTGATATATATGCGGAACATTCAAGTTTGTTGAGAGTGCCTTCAGGAACGCTGCCCACACAGGATTCAAAAATATAAGTTCTATACAAGACAGCTGCCGAAGCTCCATAGAAATAAGTGTGTTTTGGGGGTAGAAACTAAGCAGTGTGTCCCCGCACTGAGCATGTGCACAAGGAGAAACATACCAAAAATAATTATTCAGCTGCTAATACTGCCTGCAATCCCTTAAAGCCACACAAGGCTGGGCAATCTTTGCAAGCTCGATGGTATTAACCCTCTTCTGTCACGCCGTTTTACTGGCATTACCCTCTGCCTCCCCCCCCCGCCCTTTTTCTTTCCCGCTGCACAATCACAGCCTCAGTATGATGCTGAAAAGCTGCGCGATAACTTCTAGTGCAGCACTTATACAAGCTCTCCTCCATTTGTGGTAGAGGTTCAAAACTGGGAAGATATTTACATTTGTAATAAGGGGCTGGTTTTGCTCTGCGTCAGGCAAAGCAGGGATAAGCATATTTGTATATATATTTTTATATATATATCGGCAAGTGCATAAACGTCACCAACTGTAACAGGCTGGAAGGCCGGAATGTAGGGAGAACTGATGTTTCTTTAAAGTGCATTTTCATTAAACGACTGGGGAGACTTACTTATATAATGATTCATTTTTTTGCTTCAGTCACTGCTGTCTGTGGCTAAATAAATGTAACAGAGTCCGTGATAAAGTGGCAAAGCTATGACTCCATATCCTAATCTTTGGGGTAATATTTTGGGGTTTGTAAATACAATTTTTCTAAAAATGCATACAATTTAGTTCAAACTAAAATTCTGTGAACCCAATACCAGGTTTTTAATCAACTATAGCGTCAATTTAAACTTTAAAACATCCTGCTTTTAAGTCACATGTCGTACTTGCCTGTATCTAGATGGACATTTAACAGAGCCCAGCGTTGTATGTGACAGAATGCAAAGCAAATTCCAGCAGAAGGGAGCGCGGAGGGGCTTCGGGGCTGTACTGTGCTGAGGCTGATAGAACTACAGGTGCAGGCAGATTATCCTAGCAGGAAGTATGTAATATCAAGTGTGTGTTTTAGAGGTTGTGGAAGGACATGATATTCAAACGTTCAGTTCTCAGTGGAAACACATCTGCAGCTTCAGCGTCTGGCTGGTCAACAGTGCAGGGCCAGTATTATTATTTCAGTTAACATCAGACTGATTGAAGAGGAAGCCATTGTATTGATAGTACTTCACAATTATCGCCGTATGTCTAAATTGATATATTCAGATGTTTTTTACACTACGAGAGCAAAAGAAAAGAAAAGACAACCGAGTAAATATCTTTGCAGATCATTCTATACCTTTATCAGAGTGTCAGAGTTCCAAAACATTTAGAACATGTAAGGATGTAACGGAGGCACAAACACACACATGCCTAGAGTACCAGATAAGAACAGTTCCAGATTTGAACATTTCACTAATGAACTGAATAAACAGTTGCGGTTATTGAAGCAGATCATTTGTGTAAAAAGTTGCAGATGTTTTGATAGTATAGCAGATAAATTCAACAGATTGTCATGGGCCAAATCAAATCATAGGCCACACAGCCTATTGCCTTGGTGGTTTACCTTTTGTTTTAGCTCATATAAATGATGGAAGCACCAATGCTTATCTATTGCCCATTTTATATAGTGTCTCACCCCCACACACACACACACCCACACACACACACACACTTACAGCTTTTGTCGGTTACAGTATTGCATCTTTATTAGTATGCACATTGGGCGATGCTGTCCCTGTTGTGCGCCACCTTAAACATATCCAGCAGAGACCTTTGTTTTAGACTCGCTTCACAGTTGCAACATCAAACAGCTTGATCTGCATCAAGTCGGAGGCTGAATTGTAGATTTTGTAGATTTGGGCTTATCAGTGGGTTATGTCTCTATAGAATCATATATTTTATATACATCGAGTGCTGTATTTAATAATGCAATGCACAGAATGAATGAATGATGGTTATTGTTAGAGTGTGGTTAAAGTCAACCAGACCACTAAGGTTTGGGGAAGATTGTGGATTTGTTTAGTAAGTAAACACACACACACACACACACACACACACACACACACACACACTTTCAGGCAGTGTTTCTCTATGTATATTGTTTCTCTATATTGAGCCAAACCACAATATTTCCCTAACGTTAACCAGGTGCAGGGAGTGTCTAACCATAATCATAAACGTCAATGTTATGCTGTAAGATGGGATGTTCCGGTCGACATTCCTTACAAAACGTATGTGTTGTTGTTCAGTATATTAACACACGTGCATGTTTGACCAATGAATCATCAGCCAGTTTCTGTAGAGTCTGTTTAATACACATGTTTTTTTCAGTCTCTGAAACATAGCTATGGTATTGATTCCTTTGGGAGTTAATGGGAATGTGGCTCAAAACTACAAATATATTCAAATAAATGGTATCGACTTATCCGAAGTGGCTAAATGGTGGCTAGTGGATAAATATTGGTGTGTTCATTTAGTACAGGCCAAAAAAGACGTGCAAATTAAATCAGATATAAAAAATTAAATCTGATGACTGTCTAACAAAAAGCATGGTCATCTAGCTAATATCAAGATGCCTCAGACTCAACTTATTTTATGCTTGAGAAGGGACAAACTGCATCTACAAGTAGGACAAAGACTAAGTCCAAGGACCTTCGATACGTCTGCCAGATGATATGCTGGAATTATTGGTATTATTATGACATCTGTTGTTTGTCTTCCCACAAATTAAACCCAGTTAGTAAAATCTAAACAACGAATCCTTCAGGATTGACTTTCCTTTCCTCACGGACCTCTTTTTGTTTTACATTTGTGTTGTTTCTCACACGCACGGCCCCCTGTATGCGTTTGACAAGTTGTAGTATGGTGGTGAAAAAATTAAGCTATATTACAGTTGTCCGCTATATAGTTTCTAGATGAGTATATTATACATACAAATATACATTCCTAAATAGGAGGCTAGTTACAAACACAGAACGCAATATGTACCAATATTAAAGTCCTTTTGTTTATACTGTGACAAATGATATAAGTTATTGTAACCTTATAAAAAGTAAACAAAATGTTCAAATGATAGCCTGAACCCTTAGGTACCGCTCATAATGCACACATGCATTCATATGTACTCAGTGATCACTCGCTTTATCATGCGCGCACATACATACACACTCATACATATTGTGAAAGTAATAAATAAAGAGAACTTGGGCTCTTTCATTTGTGTGGATCCTCCATTTCTGTATGTTTGCCTTCATCTTTTTTTTTTTTTATGTAACAGTCACCTGAAACAGAGAAAGAGAAGAGAAGAAAGTGCAGTCCGTCAGTAACTCGCTCATCACATCGCACCATCCGGAGCGAAGGCAGATACCGACGCATCTTGTGTATTCATATGAGTTGAAGTTTGTTTGTCTGAGTTTCAGTTGGTTTCATGAAAGTGATTTGTTGGGTGTTCGTCTATGTGTATTGGTCCTGTGATGGACTGCATGGCGACCTGTCGTCCAGATCATAGCTAGGATAGTTCATGTTCATTATTCAGTTTTTCCCTTCTTGGTCTCTTTAAACCCAGACACATAAGCCCGAAGGTACGTGCATGGCTAGATGCACCCACAGAGGAGTTGCTGGGATGAACCGCCCTTACAGTCGGCTGTTTTTCTGACTTGACCTAAATTTCTTTTTGCATTGGGGTTTAAATTGCACTCCAAAATCAAATCACATTGCTATGTGAGCGAGACAGTGCGCTGGCTTGATGGTACAGTAGGAAGAACCCTTACAACGGTTTTATAAAGCACTTTAAGGCTCAGCCATGAAGAAACAAAGAGAATAACACAAAGGAGATAAAACCAAAGAGAATGGTGGATCGGGGGGCCCGGATAGGAAAAGAGAAAGCCAGAGATGACCAAGAGGGAGTAGAGCATGAAGCACAGGAGGAGGAGAAGGGAGTAGAAGATGAAAGAGAAGGAGCTGAGAGATGTCCAGTGAGAGGAAGTGGAGGACGGGGAGAAAATACAGGAGGAGGAGAAGAGGGTGAAAAGGGAACGAGGAGAGAAGTGAGGTGGAGCAGAGGCTGGAGGAGAGAACTGTGGGCTAATAAATAATGCATAACCTCTCGTGGGTTTCTGCCCTGACTTTCCTCTTTACCACCTCTTTTTCTCTTCCTTTCTCTAAGATGCTTGCTCAGTCTCTGGTAGGTCAGACAGAAAGAGGCTGTATACAACAGAATCCTAAACGTGGAATGAGTGCACAGTATACGTGCATATTCATGTTGTAGTCATGCCTACTTGCAGGCCTCTGAGCTGAACTACAACAGAGGTGAGGGAACCGCGATGGCCTTTTTGCATATCCCCTTTGGAACGAAATGTTAGGAAAAAGGCCACAAGAACAACACGGTCTTTATAAATATACAACATTATAATTTTTGAAGCCTGAAATGCAATCAGTGGAAATAAAAAACGTTATAAAAAAAACCCATGATCCCACGTAATACCACCGCTTGGTTTCCAACATGTAATTTGATGTAGCACACATTGGAAGCAGAGGTGTGACCAGACCAAGCAGTGTTCTAATTACCAGTGTCATTCATTTGTCACCGCCACTGTTGTTAGCAACTGCATCGTAACATGTAAAAGCTTGAAATATTAACATGTGCAATGTTTACTGAAAATTTCAATATTTCTGTGCTATATATTAAAACATAATCCCCTATTGACTTGGACATGGGAACCAGAATTGGTTACTTGAGTGACAGAACAGAAAATAACATCATCACTTGTTGACGTGTGTTGATTCAAAATCACAGAGATTATTATTATTTATGTTTCACAGCTCATACCTTCTCAGCTCGTCTGTGAAGGTCAAGGTCAGAAAAAGGGGAAAAACTGGGTCAGGGAGGAAATGAATGTCATCTCCTCACTTGCGCTTCATAAGGATACAAGGATTTCATTGTCTTCAAGAGATCTGGTGTACGAAGAACAGATGTACGCTTCCGCACTCTTGGGATCAAAGAGCACCAAGTAGGTATGTGTGTGTGTGTGTGTGTGTGTGTGTGTGTGTGTGTGTGTGTGTGTGGGAGTGAGTGTGTTCCACTTGGGAAGCAGATGGAGCTGGTGGGTGGGTTTTGTGGGGAGGATTTAGCAGGCGTGGCCAGCTGTTGGCTGTCCTTCGATGGAGCCCCCCAAAAAACTAAATCCAAAAATTCTCTGTGTTGGGACAAAGCGAAGACACAACAAGAGACACAAACCAGTAGGAAAGAAACTTCATGCGGCAGAGAAACAAGCTACTTTTGTATTTCTGAAACAGTGTAACACCTGATTTTTTTATTTTTTTTTACCGCAAGTTGATAAAAATTGCCCTTTTCTGTTTGAAATCTTTGAATGCAACATTTAGATTTGTTATTCAACAACATTGGGTTCAGCTACTATAAGTCAGGATTAAGACCAAAATGTGTTTTAGCATGAGTAGCGGTTTCCTTCTTGATTTTTCGGCTGGCCTGAGCTAGGATACGGTCGGCATGTGACTAGATAACAGCCAAGTTCACAACCGGTTCTTACCCTCTACTTACTGAGCGTATCCACGGCAGCAGGTGCATTGCATGTTCGGTGTCATGGTAACAACACTAAACACACAGTTCAGGTTACAGAACGGTCTTGACTAAAAGAAACGACAATAAGTTTGAAAGTGGAAACGACCAGCAGTGTCCTGTTTCACAGCCTGTGTTGTGTCAGGGTTTGTCTACCTACATATTCAGACTCTTTCTCCTGAACTAAAACCCAAAGCTGGGGAGGTGCTGATAACTTAAAATGCAGCTTTATGACAGCTCTATGTGTTTGTGTGTCTGTGTGAGTGAAAAGACTATTTTAATTTACCTTAATATACTGTATATATATTTTTAACTTCTTCTAAGTTTGACGTTTAAAAGTTTCCCTCACTTATTCAGGGTATTATTTAGAGAAAAGTAGGACTGAAAATAAATGTTTCAGTAAAGGGTCATATGAACTTGTCATCTTCTGATGCTAGACATCATTTGTAAGCTTATGGTTTCTGACTGTGTATATTAGTGTACTAATATGGCCACGTTACCATCTCGGACTATTTCCAGTTTGCACTGGAAACCCAGCGATATTTGGCAGCTTACATTAATCAAGACAAAAGTCATAACTTATTTCTTTGACCTACACTGGATTTGTTCCTACAGCTAACAAAGTGGAATTAAAAAAGCCTGGAGATTTGGAGCCTGCTGCCTTTCATGCTTCATGCTTCATTACAGGAAAACCATAATTCAGTCATATTCAGAAACTGGCTAAATGTCAGGAACCACATTTATACAAGTCCTTCATGGCCCGCAAACAGCCAGAGATACGGGGCCATAACGTGAATAAATATCAGACATTTGTCACGTTACAACCTGACTTATGACTGTGTTTGTGAGACAATGAAGAATGAACGGGAGCATTTGTGATGACCTGGTTCTGCCCGGGGGCAGCTCCCACATTGGCTCTTGCCTGCTGACCTACACAGGGAAAGTTGTTTTAGCTTCATGCTCACGGCTTACAGCCCTGACACCCCATCCCTTGGACGGCCCCAGAGAATCACTACTGAACATGGTAGACTACAGTGATATGAGCTGCATGACAGACGTTTGACTCGCTTTCCTAAAAAAAAAACTGATTGCAATATGGTTTGGAACCAGGAACATCTGAACTAGTATAATAGCTCAGGATGTTTATATGCCAAAAACATGTCTTTGCTCTGTATCTTAAAAGTTCAGGAAACCTTGGGACTGCTGTGTGTTTGTGCCTGTATGTGGCTGTGCAGTAATGCTGTGAAAGAAGTGTTCCAGATCCACGTGGTAGGAAAATGAGCACTCAGCCCCAGAGCTTGCAGATCTGCCAACTCTCTTTGCTCAAACACAAACACTTTCTTCTCCGTTTTTTTTTTTTTTTTTTTGTTGCTTCAGTTGTGTGGGCCCAAGTCACTGAATATGAATCTTTAAAGCGCACACACACACGCACACACAGTGTTCTGTACCACGGGCAGCCTACTGTACAGTGTGCTCAACATTCATGTGTTTCCTATTACTCCGCGTCCTGGCAGCACACGCTCTCTTCAGTTTTTCCCGAATCACCAGTAAAAAGCTGGAATTTCGCCTCCTTTTAAAGTTCTCCGTTGCGACGTTCATAACTATGAACGCTCAACATACAAATCCTAACTGGGGGGAGTGTTCGCGACCGTGAGACTGACACACAGTCACACTCGTTCTCAAGCCGACGCGACCTGGCTCTTGTAGTGCAGGTGCAACTTATTACGCACACATTCCTGCACGAGTTGAGGTCTCTGGGTTTATGCGGCAACTCATCTGCTGACGATCTCTGCTGTGCTCTGATCACTGACCCCCTTCACGCTGATCACTGCTCATTATCCAAGTATAAACTACACTGCAAACAAGGTGGTGCACACAAACTAATGACTACCTATTGTTTTTTTATTGCTGTTCTGGCTTCATTTTATTAAAAGTAATATCTATGTACTAGAAAAGTATTATGAACAAAAGCAGCCATGTGCAAGTGATACCTTATTTCTTTTGGACCAGCTTTCTGGTGATGGTTAGTGAACACAAAGTAGCAATTCTTCTGCACAAAGTCATCAATAACGTTTGAAACGTTTAGTGCTTTCTAAAACTGAACACAACAGCAAGAAATGTGACCTAATAGGACGTTAAAACGCCTTCCTCAAACCTTATACGCTAATTTAAACTGACACTATGACCCATTTCAAGAGCACGGCCAGTGACAATCTCACTTAAAGTTAAATCCCTGCTTTTGCTCGGCTTAACTTGCTTTGTGTTTGTGTGTAGCTGTGACGAGGCGTGATGTGTGTGTACGAAGGGGTCAAAAAATGCCCAGAGCGGAAAACGCCTTCATCCACGAGAAACTTGCGAACACACCCACTTGCTGCAGTTCGCCAAGTTCCCATTCCATAAATCCTTGTTCGGGGGGTATGTTTTTCTTGTCTGGGGTCTGGCTGACTTCCACCTCACTGGGGTTTAGTTAAGGTGATGGAAACAGTGGGAGGAGGGTGTAGAGTAAAGGAAGAGGGAATTAAAGTACAACTGGAAAGGGAAAAACATTTGTCAACTGTAAAGAAGTAAAACATAACAGATAGTGGCCAAAACCAGCTTGATTGTCCTCCTTACATGTCCAGATTGGCATATAGGAGGATAGAGCAATGTTAGGAAAATGTTACCAGACTCTTATCTGTAGAAAAAAAAAAGCATCTTCAGGGCGATGCTATGAACAAGATTAATACCGTCAGACTCTGTTGAAAGGAGAGCAATAAAATAAAACCTAAAGCAAAGAAACCAAGTGTATTTAGAGCGCGGGGAAAAAAGCAGGGTGTAACTTTTTATTGTGGGCCTAATGCAGGGAACAAATAACACGGCTATCTTTGTGTTTTTGATCAGGGAGAAGGTGCCGTCTGGTACAGCACTCAGCATGGGAACGTTTGTCTCTGCAGGGGAAGGTATTTTCAACAGCGTGTAAATCAGCCACAGCCACAATGCAGGTTTAATGAAAGGTGTGGGCTTATGTTTCAGGCCCAGCAAGCTGCTGGCCGTGTGCGTTATGTGAGCTGAGTAGATACCGAGGTGTAAGTACAGGCCGAGCGGGGCTGATATCCTGTTAGAGCCTGGGCGTGGTGGCTCTCCTCTATAAAAAAAAACAAAAAACGCCTTAACAGCACAGAGACACTCAGTCAGCTGACGCCACCTCACCCAAAGAGAGAGGGGAGGAAGAGGGAATTACAGTAAACTGGGAAAACATAAATAAGCAAAAGCTGCAGGGAAGGGATTCAAACACAATGGATGGAGTGGCCAGAAGCAACAGGTACTTTAAACCTGACTAATAAAAAAAATAAAAGGCAAATAACAAATCCTATTATGACTGTACGCAATCTAATCCGACTTTTGAGTTTCGGCGTAAATACACAAGCAACAGGATTCGTGCTCAGATATACCTAAGATAAAAAAGTGGATTTGAAGGATTGTTCTTCCTCCTGTAACCATGAAAACATCAGAAGAGTCCGGCTGCATCTACCGTGTAAATGAATCTTAGTTTGCGAATCTGATGGTCAAATGGATGGACCGTATGCTGATCCGATATATTTTGCGATCGCAACTCCTTGCCAGTCCCCACGGTGGAGGACTTTAGGGAGGAATCCACCGGGAGATTCACAGCATCGAGTATCTGTATTGACTTCAGAGCATAACAAATTGCACTGGTTGGTATTTTAACAACTCTGAACTGTTTCCAAAAATGTAACCTGGATTTTCTTCCCCATTTGCCATTATTTACTCACTGTAGAAGGTTTAAAACATGTACAAAACTACACAAGTCTTCTGTTCCTGGATGAGTCTTTGATTTGCAGGACTGTTAGTTCATGTTAAAATCATTGCACGAGTTTTTTTTTTTTTGCTCTGTCTGCTATAAGCTGGGCCTGATTGCATGGCCTTTGAAGGCAACGGGGAGAGAGGAAAAAAAAAATTGGCTTAATTATAAGTCAGGGTGTTTCATTTGAGGGTACTCAGCTTTTGCCAAATTCATGCTGAAAGACTATTAAATTCATGATCGTTCCCACGACGGCTTCGGTAGCCGTTTCGGAGCGTTTAGCAAGTTAAATCTGTGCGTCTCTGTGCATGTCTGGCGACTGTGCCAAGAAAAACAGCAACAGGACAAAGACTAAAGCTATGCTAGCAGCATCTGGAGACTGTCAACACGCCCCATGAGATTTACAAATTAGACAAAACCAACAGCTACTGATGATTTCGATACAGATTTTGTCCTGAAAGAGGCACCAGTGACTAACTGGGAGCAGAAAGGGGTCTCAGAATATTGACAGATAACTAGAAATATGCAAATGCACCTGTAATGTATCTAGTGTGCTTAAAGCTCATCTCTTACTCAGTTTAGAGATAAAAACAAATGTCGTGGTCTTGTTTTTCCTGCTCTACTGTAAACAAACACATGCTCTTGGAGTGGCTGTAATGTTCTGGCTGATCCGTATACAGTACAGAGTAACCGATGGTTTATTCATCATCTCAGCCAAAGGGCTCAAGCTCTACATCGCATCTCATCTCCATATCTATTGCTCTACACGTCCCTCCCCCACGTGGGGGGATGTGACGTGGGGGAGGGGCTGATCGGTGGCCTCACCTGCTGCTCTCTGTCCCTCATCTTTAACCCCGCGCCAAATAAAAATATGAGGCAGCAATAAAGATGAGGAGATAACAAATCATCGACATCAAATACACTTGGATCTTTTTTCCCTACTCTGCCTGAAATTTTCTATGAAAGACGGCAGCGCTTCCCTACGACCGTAAAGCCTACGAAGGGTAGAAACACGGCAGAGTTTGATGTCTTTGACAGGCTATTTATACAGCGCGGCTTAAATGATCACCCAACCCAGGCTCCCGACGAAGACATCACCGCGCTGCCGCTAGTCTAATCGGTGGCGACATAAATCTGTATCCGAGGAAGAGGTACAGTATGGATTAGGTTACGGCCCGATAGCCTTCCTGCTTGGCCGACAGTCATACCCTGCATTAAGATTACAGTCTCATACACGCAGTGTTTGTCACTGTACTGTAGGTCAACAGACACATATCACAGTTTCATATGTTGTGTTGTTTTGTTACTACTCTTCAAAACAATATTCCATAGGAAACAAGGTTGTGTTTCACAAACCAGTCAAGAAAAAGTCAAAACTCAAGATCCAGGACCGAAGCGATGTCCTGGCATCAACATTGGTCAGCTCCTCAAAGCAGATCAGACACAAACACTAACACTAACACACTCATTGCTCGTGTGTGTGATCTTCTGTCTGGATGTTAGTCTGGACAATGTCTGATTCTACTATATGGAGAATAAACCTGATTCTGAAATTAAACATTAGAGTAGATTAGCTCTATACTGTAGCACTGGCTAGAAAAGTGAAATTTGATTTGAGCTGTTGCTCCATATTTCTCCTAAAACAAGTTTAGGATTGTTGTGAGCTCCACACAAATGTGACTTCACTTCATAGGAGACAAAAGAAGAGCAGCTGCGCAGAAATTCACTAATTCTGATGACAGAAACAAACATCATAAAATATTTATAATGATTTGAAGACTTTGCAAATAAAAATTAAGTCAAGTTAATATTTAATAAGGTATTTACTCAACTGCAGTGAGAACCACGGTATATTATGTTCAGGAAACTCAGTGCACATAACATGACGTATTATCATATATCTGGTCATTCCCTAAGGTCATATTCATGCTTTTGAGTTACCGGTAACTTTACTATTTTATCTCAGGGGTGCCCAATACGTCGATCGCGATCTACCAGTCGATCACAAAGGTAGTGTGGGTAGATCGCATGGCATTAAAAAACGTAGACGTCAGCCTACAAAGATCGCCAGTTCCATTCGTGCCAGATCTCGGCATGGCGACTTCGTGCGCGTCTGGAGAAGTCTGATTGCGACCACTCTGAGTTGTTGCTACACACTGACGTGAGATGACTTAGTCGAGGGAAATTCGAGAGCTCTATCAGGAGATTAAGGAGTTTTTCAGTGTAGCTAAACAGGCAGAATAGAAAATAGAATGACGATCAGTGGCTGCTAGACTTAGCATTTGTAACCGATCTGACCAACATGTTGAATGACCTTAACGTAGAGTTGCAAGGAAAAGACAAACACGTGATCAAGTATGATCAGCTCAGTTAATTCTTTCAGACAAAAAATGCAGCATCTCTTCTCAAAGCTGCAGCGCCGTGATTTGGGCAACTTCCACAACCTCGCGTCAGAGCTGGAGACGCAACGGAAGACATGTGCGCAGCTTGACACAGACCAGGCTGAGAAGCGTCTGTCAGAGTTTGACAAACGCTTTCAAGACTTTGTTTTACTGGAGCCAGTCTCTACATTCATGTGCTACCTTTTCAGGATGATGCTGAGGTTGATTCAATATGGGTTCGTGCAGTAATGCAACATATGTTGTACAAATAAAGAACATTCAATATATTTATAAATAAATATGTTTTGCATTTTTATAGTAGGTAGATCATTTTGACATGGTCATTTTATAAGTAGCTCACACGCTGAAAAAGTGTGGGCACCTCTGATGTAAGGTAAAGGTAATCTCAAGAATTGAAGAGTGGATTCCTGCTGCAGTCATCATCTTTGGGGTCAGAAGGTTAATTCTTAGTTCCGTGGTCTGTTCCACGGTTTGGAGCCAATCGGAAACAAACGTCTCACAAATACATCGCTTAAATACATCTTGGCGCGTGCTGGCTGCCGCTTTTCTTTCAGTTCGAGTGTGATGGGGATGTTGGCCTTACTGGAACGTAACATACATACGTACGTACGTCCCGAAAACAATACTTACATGTCCCAAAGTCTAAACATTTTGGTGTGTCCAGCGCTTTACAGGCCTTTCAAGCGTGTTTCTTCTTCTTCCATCGCAGCTGATTAACTGCTGTTGGTGGCTGTGAAAAGCTACTTTACGGAGGCCCTAAATGCATTTAGTGAGTAAATCAGCTTGAACCTACCATTCTATTTCAGTACGTTCTCCTCTCTCCTTCCTAATGGGATTATAGGCAAATGGAGACAGAGAGGGCATGGCGCATAAAGCAAATGTAGGTATTTAGGATGGGGAATTGAATGTGTGGAAAGAATATGCTCAAATTCATGTGGATATGGTTTGTAGCTGCCCCATCATTACCATAATATCACAAACATATGCCAATTATCACAATGTCTGTCCAGAGCCAGTAGTACATAACATTCCTCTGCATATCCCATAATCCACCTGAGACGCACAAGCTTAACGTTTGAGGCTTCGAACATTCGACATTCGAATACATAGTCTGACAATAACAAATATAATATATAATATCATTTATTTAATTCAGGTCATTTGCACTTGCGCTCATTAGACAGGCTAGAGATCATCATTGCTACAGGACCAGGTCACCTTTTCATAAGCAGCTCATATTTTTCATTTCTGCAAGAGAGTCGAGTAGTCGAACGTGGCGCTGCTTTTGCCTGCGGTTTTTAACCGAGTGCAATGAAGATTTAGTTCAGCGTCAACCCCTCTGGATAACACTATTGTCAAGTGTATTAATTAGCCTATTTTGTGTAAGTATAACGATCTGCATAGTTTAGTTAATTTGCGGGGTATGCATAAGAATGATGGAGGAGGAAATCTGCTTGGGAAATTTGTTTCATATTTACATAATTATTTAGAAGCTCCTGCTGATGCTGAAAGTGAAATTCGGGGCTTTAATTTATTCCAAAAGGCTCATGTTTGCTCAGGGATTGTGCACAGGGACTCAGCTGGTTAATCAGCTATATGTATAATTCATTTTCCAGGCATGGGGGCCTGGCACAGAGGCTGTTAAGATGTGCTTTTCTAAATGTAATGTTTTCTCCCTGCGAGGCTCAGGCCACGTACTCTAAAGGCTTGGACTTTACCAATAGTGCCCAACCTAAACCATCCTGTAACAGGAGGATGTTCCTAGGACGAGTTTGGTTCCTACTGCAGCCTCCTCATCCCCCTCCCCTCATACCTCCTGCCTCCATCTAGACTCCCCTGCTGAGAGCCCCACGAGTCAGTCTGAGGCTGCTTATACAAACAATTAGAAGATATTTTTGGCCCCCCCCCAAAAAAAATAAATAAAAAAAGATCATTCAATAATTGCGCCTTCTGTTAGAGCAGCCACTTTGTTTCAAGTCTGCAGCACTGACACACGCACACGCCCACGTAGACATGCACGCAGTGGATGAGCCGAGAGCGGAGCGGTGTATAAATCTCTGTGAAGCTCCACGGTCCACGACAAACCACCAGAGATCCCATTTACACTTAAAAAAGACTAATTACCAGGCGGCGAGCGGGGGCACGCCGTACTGTACGCCGCGCTTCCCGTGCATTCATCCAAGGCCAACGCCAGCGCAGAGACTTCGGACTGCAGGTGCTGCTGAACGTCTAATGATAAGTCAGCGTTGCCGGCTACTTTTGCTATGTGTGCAGAAAAGAAACATTAAAAATTGGAAGGACCGAAAAGACAGTTCGCAGTGATTCGCGAGTAACAATTCGAATAGGTCACCTTTTTAAAATCGTATTAATGTGATGTAAGGAAAGTATTTTTAAGCTTGCAAGTGAAAATGCAAAAATGTTCATTCATCATCATCTCTGATAAATATTTATTTCTATTCCCTAGCAGGATAACATCCTGCGCTAGAGTCTTTTCAAATCCAGGAAGAGTGGTCCCCTTATATAGCTCAGAGTCATAAAGACATCCGAGTGGGTGGTTGATCTCTCATGTTTTAAGTTCCTGACTTCTGAAGCGTTCAGTTAAAGCTTGTAGCTTGTGACGTTCTCTTTGGTTGAGACAAACTCTTGCCAAAGTATTTTGTGACCCAGACTCACTGAGCCTGACCGCAGTAAGCGAGTGAATCGCTCCAACGTGGGTTATGTGTTAGGATCACTGCAGACAAACAACCGAAGGATTGAGAGCTACAGTAGGTACAACAGATGTTCACAGCAAAGTCAAGCACTGCGGTGGCTCTATGCAAGCGATGCTCCTGTCCATGGGAGCTTTAAAATGAAAAGCAGTATCCGTGTACTACAAAGACGTAAAGAAAACGCTGTACTTGACTCTGGTAGCAATTAAAAACCGCTGTTACGTTACGTCTTATGTTATTAGTCATAATTTTAGTGAAAGCTATATATTTATCTGAAAGGCTACATGTACAGTAGCTGTTAAAAAACAGGCTCCTCACAGCACTTTACACTATACAGTCAGTCAAACTTCTTGATATCCACCATAACAGATCTAGGTCACACGTGATGCTCAGATCATGAATAATACAGTAAAATAACTGCCATCTTGATGGGACACTTTATGGGAGATAAGTAAAAGCAGGTATATTTTAAAGCTTTTATCGGTTTAATTCAACCAACCCATCAACTAGGTCTGGGTGGCAGACGGGGGGGAGTCATTGGTGTGACGTTTCAACAACTGGTAAGCTGGAATCTCGTACTAAAAGAAACAAAGCTGTTTGGAGTCACAGCATTTGGAAAATGCCAACTCGTTTCCCGTCAGATCACGAAGTCTGCTAAGCAAACTAGCAGAGCGATAACATAACCACATCATCAGATCAGCTGGGATTTTCTCCCGAACAGGAGAAAGATGCGATGACCTGCTGGGAACAGACATATAGTTGCAACTGAGTAAACATCGCAAAGGGTTAATAGGCTAAACATCCCTGGTGCTGAGCTTCACGAGGGCCCAGACTGTGCTGGGACTGGGAGCAGGGCTGGAGGGTAGAGCCCGGACCCCTGGTATTCCACTAGGCCCCTAACCCCACCAGTTCTGTCTCTTCCAGAGGGCTGAGGGGCTACGTCTCTCAGGAAACACACAGCTGCAGACAGACACACACACACACACACACACACACACTCTCCCTCTTAATAACAGGCCCTGTAGAGCAGAATGTGCGGAGCCTTGTTAGCCAACAGCCAGGCGTGAAATCCCTGCACCGTACCGCCACCACGATGAGTCAATCTATACCTCCTGTTTCTCTTTGTTCACGCTTCTGTGTGTGTGTGTGTGTGTGTGTGTGATGACTGTGTTTGCTGGTTTTCCTCCAGGCCACACAGAGCTCTGTCTTTGACTGTGTTGGCTGGCTTTTGTTTAGACTCCTCTATAGCTCATCTCTGACACACACCACACGCTGTGCATCATAAATACAATATCAGAGGATTAAGTCAAGTTCTCTGACTTTAAAGGAGACGCTCTTTATTGAGTACAATTACACACTTCAGTTCCTGTGCACAGATTTAACCTGAACATCAAAAATATGATAGAGAAATTGCAAATGTCTAAAGCTGAATTGTGTTAAATGTTTATTTTGCTTGGGTTTTTTTTTTTTCCGACCAGAACATCCTACTAGCAAGTCCTACATGTGTCTCTTGCACTTTGCAAATCACAGGCTTTACAGATCTGCATTTGGGCAGGTCTGCCATTTCTCATGACAGGTTGTTTGAAGCACCATCTGACTGACTGTGAATGTGAGCTGCCATCTTCAGGTCCAAGTCTTGGTTGGGCTACTCGATGACAGTGGGGGGCTTGTAATGAACCCTCTTAGCTGTCTGCAGATCGTTGCCATTCTGGAAGGTTAGCCCTGATCAATGCGCTATAGCAGTACGCTGCCACCACCAATCGTAACTGTAGGGATGATCATCTAATTAAATGCTCTTTGGCAAACTCCACAACACGCCTTAAAGGTCGAAAGGTTGATAGAAGCGTTGCTGAGAGAGTTGTCCTATCTGCCATGGTTTCCCATCTCTGAAGTTACTGACCACCATCACAGTGTAAAAAACAAAAAAGAATTAAATCAGACAGAATGCACTCGACTAAAATTTAGAGGACTACGGGGAAAGAGTGTGAGGTTTTTACAATAAGATATGAGAAGTGTTTGCTGTTTTAGGTAATTGCACGTGTGAATATTTTACAAAGCAAGTGGATATTATTCATGTGGGTGAAGCAGACATCAAACACCATTGTTTATTTCCTCACATATTTCATTCGATGTGTCTCCTATATTCTGCCATCTGATAAATACCCAGGGTAGTTTGCTGCATATGTGCCAAATGAAATGAAAAATTATGTATAAAGGCAAATATCAAATAAGAAGTCGTCTCGGTGGGCCTTGCAGTCTGTTTATACTCCGTAACATCTTTCATCTTCAGAAACTATGGAAAACCACACAAAATAACCCTTTAAGAGGAAAATGTATTACTTTGTGGCTAAATACAGTAGCTTTTTCGTTTAGATTTATTTCCAACTTCAATGGCAATGTTTTAGGAAATGACTGGATCTTTTGTAAATTAAACTGTATTTCTGTAAGCTGTGTTTAAGGGTTTATGCTGTCACCGGGTACCAGTGGGTCTGGAGGTGCCACAGACAGAAAGTATAGGTTTTAGTTTTAAATGGTAGAGTTTTAGAAACTGAAACATTTTGGGGTTTGGCATTCACAGAATTCGTTGACAATTAAGAAAAACAAAAAACGGTGCCAGCCTTATCTTGGGTTTCTTATGCTTGGAAACCCTCTTTGGTTCATTTCAGTTCTTTATTGCAGCCAATGACTATGATACATGAGTCCACTCTAACAGAAAGAAAGATGCTGAGATGTGTTTCTGACAGCAACATCCATGCAGCGTAAGGGAAAAAGCCATTTAGAGGTAAAACCTATACAGTGGCTGTTGTTTTATTAATTTTTTTTGCAAATGTGAAGAAGCAGCACTGAGCCTCAAGGTTTTCCAGGTTCACACAGAAACTCTAACATGGAAATACTTCCTGTTATAGTTCTTTGTGACAATGGGATTCTTTAGATAGCGAGCACTAGCAGCGGCTGCACTGAAGCTGCTCGTTCTCTCCCAGTAATCACAAGGTCTGGAACTGCAGCATTATGCTAACTTACGCCGGGCAAACGGGGAGGGGCCAAAGGGGGGGGGGGGCGCTTTGATAAGTCGAGCATGGCGAACGTGAATGAGGCAGCGACAGGCGAGGCAAAACACACATTCATTCCCCTCACAATGCGGAGCAGCACTTTTAATTAAACCTTATCCAACACGATGAATAATGCAGCAGCTTCCTTGAAATCCACCGTCTCCATTCTGTTGCTCACCACGCTGTGTTCAACTATCTCAGTTATACGCATACATTAGGCAGGAGGAACGGCGGAAGAGACAGCCCCTGCTCCTTGTGCGTAAATTTAGTAAATGTTTCAGAGTTAGCAGAATGGGAAAGGTTTGGATGTTGGGACTGTGCCGTGTGCAGGAAAACATCTGAAAGCCGCCGTTTTGTCGCTTTGTTTAGACCTTGTCAGAACTTAACAAAGTGTACACATGTTGCCGTTGAAAAGCATTCACGCTTGGAACTGAAAAGCAGGTATGACTTCAGCACTTGAATAAGCTTCTATTACGAGGCCAACCGGCTCAGTGTGAAGCTGATGGAGACAAAGTCCAACATAACGCGCTCCCCGTGGGAGAGGGATGGCCTCACCGCATCAAACAAGACCAGCCGCTGAGAAACACATCAGTCCCCGTCTTCTAAACTCATGGACACACTCCTAAAGGGATAGAGAGAGGGGTGCAGGAAGGGTGAAAGGGCTGGGGGGGGGGGGGGGGGGGGGGGGGAGAAAGGCAGCAAAGGGGATATTCAGAGGACCAAGGAGTGAAAGGATTGTATGGGAGAATGAACCCATTACAGAGCAGGGTGGCTGGGGCATGGGAAGACATGGAGAGGACTGTGGGGAGGTGCTGGGATGTTTTTAGTCCAGAGAGGATCAGCAGATGGAAGCTTTGCCAGGAACTGGACGGCTGAAGGCTGGAATAAACACGCACATTTTTTCACCCTTGGTGGTGTCTAGACATCACACACACTGGGGTGTGACGTTACCGGGCTCCATCGGGCTCTGCCAGTCTAAATAATGTCCTGCATGCAGAGTTTACAGAGTCCACTTTTTGCAGTTAAGGTCAAATCTTTTTATTTGAACTAAAACGTCTGGGCATTTTCTATTTGTCGTGGTTTGAATCAGTGGACCACTTTTCTCCTTGGTTCAGTTTCCTTTCACATATTAGAAAAGGTTCAAACATTCACTAAAACAGTCGTTGGTTAACTAATCTACTCAGTTGGAGAACAGGTCGTGGCTTTACTTTCATTAAAGGGCTTCAGTGTGGTTGTTTTAGGGTTTTCATACCTTTTGTGCGTTTGTTCGGTCCTAAATTAGTTTAACATGTCTGGTTGGGTCGGTGTCTTTTCACGCAGTTAAAAATCCAATTCAGTCCAGGGACTTTCTTCAGATTCGTCAAAACAACTCTCACTGAGGAAGGAAATGCATGACCTTCAGCAAAATAATCTGGATTGATATGAAACAATGGCATTGTCCAAAACTTCTACTGATTGTATTAATGGAACTTAATCGGTTCTTAACTTAACAACGATCCTCACAGGAAGATAATGTCTCAATCAGAACTTTCATGTGTGTGACATCGACGTTTTTGATAATAACACATACATCAAAGAAATAATACTTTAGAAAATGGCTGAAATCCATTCAGGATTATGCAAAAATGATCAAGATTGTATAAAAAGTAGACACAAATGCCCCATTTGAAAGAAAACACTAAGACAGACCAAAAAGGAGGTTTGGAGGGAGAAGAGACATTGAGGTTTTTTTTTTTTTTTTATTGGAGAGGAATGTGTTGCTCCAGCAAGGCTGTGTTCTTCCAGCCAGCACCGCAGCCCTGCACAGGCTTGATAAAGCCCTGCGTTGTCGAGCTGCTGCTGGACTAGATAGTTAGGCCTCATGCTGGGGTTGGTCGGGTGGGAGAAGTCAGGTGGATAAAGGAGAGGCCCAGCTCTAAATTCAATGTGTGTTTCATCTCATAAACCATACGGCACGAGCAAGGACGTAGGTTGAAGTAAAAAGAAAAAAAAAAAAACAAAAGTATGTACAATTTTGTACAAAAAAACCTCTACATTAGATAAGCATGTTGTTTTTTAAGTCTTCTTGCATGATTAATGCACAGAATGGGGTAAGGGAAAAACGGGACGGACACACACACCGTCTACAGGATGACAGCCTCACAAGTGCAAGTTTTGTCTCTTATCAAACTTACAGCATACCCAAAATGACGAAAGGCTAGTGATTAAAAAAAAGAAAAAAAAAAAAGAAGCAAAACATAGCTCTTGTTATGCTTATTTTATTTTGCTTTGGTGCATTAATAACCATTAGCTTGCCGGGGTGATGTACTTCATATAAAAATCATCCACTGTTTCCCAAGAACAGAGTTTTAGGCCATACTGGCAACTGTCAGGTCAAGTTGCGCTGCAGAGCCGTTGATCCAGTGCGTATTCTGGATTTTAACAGCAACTAATAGAAATGGATTTAAAATATGACGCATGCTAAAATATAGGACATTGGCACCTGAATAATATTTTATGCTTACGTAAAAGGAGCCCGTGGTCAAGTTTAATAACAGATCAGTATTTATTAACATGATATCGACGTATCCTCCCAGCCGAGCAAATGCTCTTCTCTGACTGCATGGGCCTGAACACGACTTCAAACAGGTTTTTAATAATAATAATATTTCTCAGCAGTGCGTCTAAACAGGCCTCGCTTATTCTTTAACACTCATCTCTTTCACGTGCTGACATCCGCTCGCTTTCCCGTGCAGCGCGGGCTCACGTATACTGGGCTCAGTGTGTCCGGGCCGCTCGCTCACATACAGAACTGCACTGTGCTTCCAGGCTCCCCAGCGAGTGGATAATTTGTGAGTCGTGTCCAATTCAGATCGAGTCAGTCTCCTGCTGGCTTCCTGCCTCGGCTCGCTGACGGTGGAGTACGGGCCGTCACAACAGCCCCGTTGCTGGAGCAAGTAGTCGGAGTAAGGATGACCCAGTATTCATTATAATTATTAGCGTTCGTTACGCCTCTATGTATGTAAACTGACTCGAGGCTGATCTTGAAACTATATTTTTAGTCAGTTGCAATTTACAAATGTCAAAATGTATCAAATATATTGATAGTGGTGACTAACAACGTGATAAACAAACAATTTTGAACATTTAGCGTCTCCTCCTCATTGTGTCTGAGGTGAAAGCAAAGTTATTGCTACAGTTTAATTTCCTGAGCACATTCATGTTCCCGGGCGACAGCGATCGCGGTGACCCCGATGACCTTTCCATCACCGCTCATGGAACACACTTTACATTTGTTTCCCACAATCCCCTGAAAAGAGACGACTCATCATGCATTGCTATGCTCTAAACACTGCAGTCAGTGGGGACCACCCGAGGGACTTTCACACTTTGAATCCGGAACATGAAAGCAGTATATATATTCACCCTACAGTAAATGCTACTCTTCTTGGTAAACAGGCCCTCACACACACACACACACACATACACACAAAGACACAGATAGAAGCACATTGCCCGCACATTCACGCTTCCCTCCTTGCACAAAAGCTTCTCAGTTTGTTTAGTCCAGTTTAGCAGCTGCATGGTCAGTGGAAAAGTGTCCATATACTACACCCTCCAACCAGGCTTCTCAGTTTAATGAGGGGAAATATAAAGGAGCTGTATGTACTATATAGTATAGACATAATCAACTGTGTCTAAAAGAAAATTCCTTTCGTTAGCAATGATGTGGCTAAGAACTGATTTAGTCCTCAAAAGACGTGGTTGCAAGAGATTTCTGGCCCTATTAAACGTGCAGTATATAAAAAGTGCAGGAACAAACTAATTTCTATATATGTTTACAATGTTTAGACTTGAACAACCTCCTTCATAAAATTAAATAAAAAAAAAAGGATTCCTGTCAAATTACAAAATTGTTGAAACAGAGCAGTAAAGCTGTGGCTGTAAAACCAAAACAATCTCAATGACTCTAAATCATCACTGGCACTGAAAGACAATATACAATATATATATATATATATACGATCTCTTGTCTAAAACTAGAACATGGTGGTAGTAGGCTGGCTGTGGATGGATAGCACCTACCTTAGTGATGGGGCTAAAAGGATGCATTCCCGCTGTTTAAAAACGCTACGTTGTGCGTCCCTCAAAATCTGTGCTCTATGAATCATTTAAAAAGTCAGGTTTCTGGCCTAATGTTTTATTCCACTTCTAGTTTGGCCAATTTGTTCCTACGCCTATGTGAATTTCATGAGCGCAAGCAAAAAGCACGTGACTGACGGACTCAGATCAGTGGAGCAAAAACGCTGGCAAGGAAGGAACGTTCGACGAATGGTTCGGCTCGCGACACCTGCACACATTTATTGAGCTGTTTTGATTACGAGCCTAAGGATTGTGGGTCATTTTGCTGCCAGTTATGTTTAATTAAGTGACATCTCAGCTCCTGCATACATTGATGTTATGTTTGTGTGCCTACACAGAGGTATTTTTTGGAACTGACAAAACTATTAACAGTGTCTATTAACAGGAAAAAAAAAAAAAGACTATATGTGTATTGTATAGTATCGTGGTCACGCAAAGTGCACAAAGCAACGGCATAGCTGTGAAAGAACATGAATAAAATATCTAGTAACATTTCATCAGCTCCTCCAGGATTTTGTAGAGTTTGTTGGTACTGATGCAGCTTTAAATGTCAGATGTTCTAAGGTTTTTGAAGAAACTGCACAATAGTTATAATATCAATATATTTGTCGTCAGTATATTCTTCATCTTGAATACATTTAGTAAACATAATCAAGTCATAATTAACTTTTACCAATGTAAAGTATTTCATGTTTATACTACAGGTTAGTTGGACAGAAGTTATTGATGATTCAGATAGTATTGTTCGATTTGAAGCAGGGAAACCACGTCACCCGTTTTCATGTATCTGAGTTGAATATACTGTAGTATAATCTTAAATGATATGCATTCATGTTATGCCTCCAAAGCCCGTCCCAGCTGGTCAGAAACACTGATGAACAGTGTGATCGTGGCTAATATTTACAGTGTCTACACAGTTAAAGCTCTTAATGCATTTGATCTGTCTTATCAGGAACATCCATATCTCCTAGACTTTGTAGAGTTTGTTTCTGGTTTATTTGACCAGAATACTGTTATATTATATCTGTTTGCTTGTACTGCCAACGGTTGTAAATTCACGAGGCTCCAGCTCTTCAGTTGGAAATTGCTACTGCTCCTTGCATTAGACGTTTCAGAACAAGCACAAGAAGCAACACGCAT
Organism: Macropodus opercularis; assembly: GCA_030770545.1. Classification (NCBI taxonomy): domain Eukaryota; kingdom Metazoa; phylum Chordata; class Actinopteri; order Anabantiformes; family Osphronemidae; genus Macropodus; species Macropodus opercularis. Next base: position 4,370,654 of record CM061104.1, on the reverse strand, counting down.
ACGTACGACGCGCGCCTAAAAACGGGACCATCCCTCTCTGTATTAATCTGAGCTCGACTCATTACCCCACAGTGTTTCAAATGGCGAGTTAAACTCATTAGCAAGTCAGCTGAGAGGAGAAGCTCCAGATCTTCTGCTGGAGAGGAGCTGTTGGCTGCGCCACATAAGAAGACATAGCTTTTTCTTTCCTTGTTGGAGGCGCCAAAAAAGGAAGGAGGTGCGTGTGCGATGCTCATTAGAGGGAGCCATATGGTGGAGGGAAGCGAAGAAGGGGGAAAAGAAAAAACACTGGGCGATGGAGAGATGGAGTGAAAAAGCTACGACACTTTGTCTACATCTTTGGAAAACATCCTCGGTTGTTGAGATTTGTTTACAGCTATTTAGAGACGCCGTCATATTACTGCCGTCTCTCCTCCTAGAGGTTTTTTCAGGTTTCTCCACAAGGGCAAATGTTTGAAATCTCAATTTACTTTTTATTTCAAGTGAAACTACAGGTTTTTTTTTTTAAGGATAAAACATTTCACCACAGCAAACGCACATATACTCACTATTACCATGGAGATGTTCTTTTGAAAGGGGCAGGATGAGGGGATAGAGGGCTGTGAGAATGAACGGAGGCTATTATTCTGACCGGTGCAGAGCTTATGATAATGGCAGCCAGATCTCCTCCTACATGTCAGCTTGATGGCATCTGCTGCCTCCATTCATCAACAAATTACTACTAGTTATTGAACGTAATTCTTGCTTCTTCTGAGGGACTCCTCCTCCTCTTTTCCCTTCCTTCACCCTGTCTGCCGTCTTTTATTTTGCCTTCACTCCTCCTCTTTGTCCAGTTTCTCCTCCCATCTCTCCCTCCCTTGGACCTCTTTCATCCCTGACTCCCTCCTTCTCCCTCTGCTCTCCTTTCTTCAGGAGTTCTGGGAGAATTCATAACAAGTTTCAGGGTTTGTGCTCAGGGTGAACGGTGAACTGATCACAACCCTTCTCCATCCTTGTTTTTTCCACTGACCCTCCGACAGAGTATGCTTCATCGCATTAAATTTCCTGACCTGTCAATCATCCCTGCCCAGAGCGACAGAGAGTGTAAAACACCTAAAATAAAGATGTACAATGATACCTGATCCAAACATCAAAGGTCCTCATTCAACCATGAAGCAGACAGGAGTATTTATTAATGTGACATGAATAAAAGTTCTGAAATTCTTTAAAATTAAAAAAAAAAAAAAAAAAAAAGTTCAAATGTTTCTCTTTTGGAAACAAATGATCAATCAATAAATCAGTGAGGAAACCTTTAACTGTCTTACATTCCAGATAGTATCAAGAGTTCTACTTACAATTGAAGTGTTGGCTTGTTGGATTTGATCTGGTGATGACTAAAAATGAAAACAATAATGGCTATGGCAAATATCCTATGGTTAAGAGCTATTTGACACCACGGTACACGCATAAACAACCCTGACTGTCCACTACAGTAGGTTAGACGCAGAACCTCACTGGAAACTGTGAGATGTGGAGAGAACAAAATTTAACCAGAACGATTCTGGTTAACTGCTGTTTTTTTTTATTAATAAACTACAGCAAAGCTATAATCCACCTAAGACTGTGGGAGCCTGGCTGGTGTTGGCAAATGACGCACATAGTGCATGATGATTTCAGAAAGCAGCGAGGACGGAATGATAAGAAGCAAAGATGAAAAGCACGGAGCCTCGCAGTGCATTTTAATTTTTGCTCCATGCAGCCCACTGGAACCTAATATTGAAAGAGTTACATAGAACGTAAATATATCCCTATGACCAAACAAGGCTCCACATTTTCACACAACACAACATTGCCTGATGCATTATTAGAACCATAAAAGTCCAATGTAAATGGTAAATGAGGTAAACAAGTATGAGACACACACTTTGTAACAAATCCTCTAGAGCTGCTGTAACACCTCCTGCCTTTAAAATGGCTTTTGTGCTGAAAATGGGATGAAATTAAAGCCCACATCACTGGCAGGCACTGAGACTGTGCGGTTATGAAAGGCGGTCGTGGAGGAAAACCAGCTGATTTGACTGAAGGTTCTCCATTTCTCAAGGCTATGCCTCTGGTTATCATCCCTTCCCCTATCTCCAATTTCTCCCCCCTCGGGCTCGCAGCAGGGATACACTTTAAATCACTTTGTCCTCTACCTAGAAAAACTTTCTGTCGGGTTGTTTTGTGGACTCCACAAATCTATCTTCCTGCTGCACAGCCCAAACCATAAAGATATAATTTTCTCTTCTTAAACACCAGGAAATATAACCTGCACTGTTATGATTTTCGCCATTGTACCCCCCCCCACCCCAAAATAAATAAATAAATAAATAAATAAATAAATAAATAACATAGTCACAGAGACTATACAACACAAATATGTGTGTGCAGGTAGTTAAATCGCAGGTGCCTCCACATTCTGGACACTAAAAACTAGCTTTGCCTGCAGCTGTTATCTTCAAAGTGACACAGCGATGCTTCGGGGGCCAGAGTGTCCTGCCGCTGACCCGCAATGGTCTGTGTGAAGCCCGTCCAGGTGACCAGCAGAAGCACAGAGCAACACTACTCCACCGCGGGACGTGAGCCGTCAGAGCCGATCTGGCTGTTCCCAAAATGTTTTATATTTGATGTGTATAAATAGTCAAATATATAATTTGTTAAATTCAACAACCGGTCCAGACCTGTCATATGAAAAATCTCACGGGGGGGGGGGGGGAATATGGCACTTGTCGGTGTGAGAGAGGTTTGTGAACCTGTTGAAAAGTATTTGTGTAAACAAGACAAACAAGAAAAACACATACTTTGTTTTTTTTGGCCACTGTTTCATGCACAGAATCCCATTTTTCATACACAGTACGCTCAGGCTAGACTGTGCTGCAGCTCAGAGACAGGGGCAGCTGTGTCCCACTTGTTGTTGGGACTGGAAGCTGGGCCGTGTGGTCACTGAGTGGATTGACGGGGGCGTTGCATATGCTCGGCACAAAGTTGCATCAGCTAATCTTGTGAATAATGCAAAAAATCATGAATAAACATAGATCAGGGCAGTGCAATACTGTAAAGGAGACCTGCCCTTTTCCTTCCCTCCCTTCTTCTCTTCTCTACCCTTGCCTCCATTTTTTTCAGTCTACTCTTTGTATCTCTTTCTGGCTTTATCATAACAAAAAAAAAAAAAACCTTTTTTGTCCTCCCTCATAAAATCAAACACTCCCGCTATTCCCCCCAAACTCTGTCACTCTCTCCTCACCCTTTTCTTTCCTACTCTGGCTGCAGCAGTGACAGACATTGTAGTGTTGTAGTTGCTGTGTCTCTGTGCGAGAGAGAGTCAGGCCCAGCCTTCACTTTCAGCTCAATAGCTGCCTGGGTTTTCCTCAAAGGCAACCATCCAGCCAGCACAAAGCCTGCCCACTGGGAATAGACCCACAAAAGAGAAAGGGGCTGCTTGCCTACTTTGCTCTGCTCTGTCTGAAGCGGCCTGCCTGCACCACCTCCTATAAATAATACAACGCAGCCTCAACAAAAAGAAAACCTTGCCCTGCTCCCGCAAGCCTCTGCTTCCATCTCTGCTTTATTCCGTCTGTCCCTCTCTACCCCTTCCTCTACGCTTTTACCTCTGTTACCAAAAAAATACTGCTTGAACAGTCAAATATCAACGTTAATGGCAGTCGTCATTTATATTGTTTTTCTAATCAGAACAAATAAAGCCTTGGTTCTGATTGTCTGGCTACTCGTCAGACATCTCAAACCGAACGTCTCACTATGAGGTTCGACTAAGGGTTTCGAGGGATGGTGCAAAGACCTCCCCAGCGTCTGCAGTTTCCATAATTGCATCACTGAATGTAGTTCATTGGACTGAGACGCATGCCAGTGCATAGTAAAACTTTTTATCAGCTGGCTCATCAGTCAGAGGGAAATCTGACCCGGCTCACTTCCTTTTCCTACGGGTAAACGGGTATTGACCACAATAAGAACATGTGTTATGGACAGAGCACGTGGGAGGTATGTTCATCCATTAAATCATACATAACAATATCAAATTAAACACTGGTTAAATTGACTACGCAGTCAGTCCCCACCCAACGTGAGGACCAGGATAAATGGGGATTATACGAATTATTATTTGATCCGTTGTTTTATTCTTTATATTGCAGTTGAGGGTTAATGTGTTTCTCTTGACGCTCAGGTTACCACAAGGTAAAACAAGGTGTAAAGTTACTCAGGGAAGCAGAAGCACAAGTCATTTAGGAGTCGAGAAAGAAAAGACGACCGTATAGAACCAATGCAGTGATCCGGTGTTTTTAAAGCATAAGTCGGGCTGTGGAATGAAAGTCTGTTCTACTCAGACGCGGCTGCTTCAATTTTGACCATTCCCTCGTGAGCTTAGGCTGAGTTTTTATTCGGCTCTCCTCACTCCAACCAAAGACGCTCGGTGGGGAAAACGAGTTCAAATATGTGCACGAGTTACATGTGTGAGAACATCTAAACGGCTACGCGCGTGTGTCGGTGTAATTTGTCAGTGCGTTAAGGCGAATGTGTGTGTGTGCGCACAGGGATTAGGCTGCTATCAGCGAAGCTCTCCCAGCCCGTCAGCCTTTAGAGCGGACGCAGACAAAGAGGCTGATTTCAATGTAAATGCAGCAGCTGAGAGGACACAGCTCTCTCAGTGGGGTGACTTCCACCCTCCGTGCGTACTCACACACACACACACACCACAAGCTTCCAAACACACTTCATCTTATTCAGTAGCACAGCAAAAACAAGGTATCCAGCCTCCATCTACTTCGTTTTTAAGAGTTGACTTTGTAGTGGAAACATTAAGACAATAAATGCTGACGAACCTTGAAGGTTGGTGCCTGGTGTTGTGTCTGTTGTGGCCTTGCACCTGTCTGTAATTATAGATATAATCTGGTCCACAACACTGTGTCATGGCCCCGCGCCGGCCCTCACAAGCCAGAGTCCGTCACCGGACCGGCTATTATCTCCGTGACTGGCCCCTGCACCTCTTATTACATGCAAATAGTGGGTGCTTTTATCTGAGCAGTGAATGGAGCCCCCCCCGTCTCTAAAGAATGGGACACCCCTCCTCACCCACTTAAAGCCATTCCTCCATCTATTACTGCATTCTGAGCTTCAATGCAGACAGCGCAGATCTCATGGTGTCAGTGCTGAAAGGAAGAATGCGGTGGCTGGCGGGACGCAGAAATGTTAGAGAGTCGACGTAACTGCTTGTATCTGCTTCATAGTAACAGCAAATTGTGTGTGTATGTGAGTGTATAGTGTGTGTGCCGTAATATTAAGAAGGTTTTTCAAATAATAACACATTTAACATGTTTTAAGAAAACATCGATGCGCAATGTTGCACCTACCTACTGTACAAACAAAACAAAACAGTAAACCTGGTTCTTTTTTTATCACTAGCATAGAAAACAAAATTGGATTTGTAAAGAGAGCCATGCTCTCAATATACACTAATAGCTTTTAAAAACGTTATGTTAGGGTATAAAACCTCGAGTGTGCGTGCGTTGCAGGAGTGTGTGACGCAGCCTCGTACTATTTGTGTGCGCTTCTCATGCCAGTGAGCCTGTCAGTGATACCTGTCAGGCGGTGGACGAGCTGCCTCAGGTCAGTGTTTGCTGCCGCCGGATGACTTGCCGCTATTCTTGCGCGTGCACACTTGTATGCTGTCCCCGCTCTCCGTCTGCAGCTTGACATTTGGTGCGGTGAAGATAGAAGACACTGCGAAGGGGAGACACAAGCCGATCAGGAGGACGCAGGCTGACAGAGAAGATGCAGATGTTACTAAGTATAAAGAGTATGTTAGGATTTTTTTCAGAATAGTAATAATTTGGTCAAATAGTTCCATGTAACACGTTGAACCTTTCTCACTGGCTTTTCTATGTTTAGACGCTAAGGAAACATTCAACGTTTATTGAACAACGCTAAGCCACAGGTAGCTAAGGAGCATATTGAAATGTGTTTCATATAGACGGACTTAGTTTAAATCAGCAGCACGACTGAAGTCTCAGAGTCACACAGTGGGCAAGAAGTTTCATTTAAATATATTTTCCAATACAGCATCTTTTTGTTGTAAAAAATGGCTGTGGAGGGAAACGGGTACGTCTCCATGCACCAAAATGATGCCCGTCCACCCGACCTCTTTTAGGACTAAATATTAGGAGGACGTGTGATGTTGACTCCAACCACTAAAAGTCAAGCACATAGAATGACAGTAGCATCTACAGTAGATAGATTCATGAAAATGGTCATAGTAAAATGTATTATTGCGAGTAAGTGTAACAATGTGGTGTCTGGTGCCCCTACTGCCCCCAAAATGCAACTGGGGAAGGACTCTGTTTGGTTTTTTTCTTCCTTTGTTAGAGTCAGACATCCAAACGCTTTTCTAATTAAATGAGACATCGCACAATTCAATCCAGACAGTAACAGAAACCCCTCGGAGCTCTGTTGTCTCAATACTTCTGTTATTGTTCCTGCTAATCTGTCTTGGTATTGTGTGGAAAAAAATAAAAAAATCAATAACGCGCAACACAACAGAACGCACACTCGGCCAAAGAAAACACTCAGACTCTCAGCCAATCAACGACGCCGTTCAACACACGTCTTCTTGTCCAATCACGTGTGTTTACTGGGGTTGTTTCAGACTGTTAGTAGACAAGTCTGCTTCACTGGGCTGTTCCCCCAGGATCCAGTAGTTTGTTTGTTTTTTTTTGTTTATTTATGGAAGAACATGATTACTATGCTGTTGTAGTAGCCAAATACTCACAACTGGAGTAATTAGTCAGTTCTTTATCTTACATTCTTTCCTCATTTACATAATTTCAACACATCCTTCCCCCTATGAATCCTCACACACACACACACACAGTTTGTGTATCCACTCCTGTCCTCGTTTTATTCAGCGGTTTTAATTGACTCAGCGGCTCGGCTGCTTTGCTGCTTTAGCGTGGAGAGCTAAGAAAGAAAGCGAGACAGGAGACGAAGACAGAGTACGCAAGCAAGCACGACAAAAATCAAAAACGAGGCACGTCTCTGCTCGCTCCCTTCTCTTTAGTGACCGCCGCTCTGTGATTCCTTTCAGACGCGCCAACCTGCTGGGCGCTGATAACAGGATTAATAGTCCTGAAAAATCCTAATCAGAGGGAATTAAAAATGGAATTCTTCCATTAAAATTACCACCATGTCAGTGGCAGCACACCCAGGTCTGCTGAGCAGGCTTTTCACTCCACTAATGAACAACAGCTTAAGGGATTGGTGATGTATGCACTGTATGTGCAGCTTGTCAGAGAATATGGATATGCAGTCATCTCTGACATACTTTTATGAAGTAACCCAGTTCTGAAGGGTGAATTGAAATAGAAAATAAAGCGTCTGACTCAGAGGTTTCCTTGGTGTACTGCGCTTTGCTTTTGGGCAGAGAAGAAGTCGGGAAGATCGAAAAATCAAACTGAGCATGTTGCGGTGGGGCAGCAGGGGCCTGGCTGAGTTTATTGTCCCCACGGCATCCGCACAGTAACGCGGGCTTTCTCTCTACGAAGGAAAACCCACTCAGGTCGCAGATCGCTGCCTTCTTTACAGAGAGAGAGAGACAGAGAGAGAAGGAGGATGCTGTATGATCCAGCGGAGCTGAGGGAACGTCAAGAAAGACAAATCAAAAAACATAAAGGTGAAACCAGGAGTCCAAGCAAAACGGAAAGAAAGACAGACGAGAAACGAGGCCAAGTCCCTGACTTTCAACTGAAGGAAGGTAACTAGACCCACATGCAAATTTGCTGCATAACTAAAACACCCACTGCTCTAAATAAACTATAGTTCATTCAAGTTCTGAGTTTTTTTGTCTGTTTTACACCAACTGTTCAATTACTGCTCCATCCTACTACTGGATCACATCACATAATGCCAGTTTTTAGTAGTTCTATTATTGTATTCATTAAACAACACCACAGGTATTTGGAGAAAACATTGAAAAGCCATTTTGGTAACAGTCAACTCAGTTTTAATGAACTCTTATTGGGATTGTGACCAAAAATCCCTGGTCAGGACATGCTAATATTTCTAATCAGTGTTTTGTGACCGGTTCTAGGTCCGGGGATGCTGGGTTACGTACTGTCCTGCAGCTCACAGAGCCGTGGAGGAAGGTTGCTGAAGTATTCGTGGTTCAGTGCTGCCTGAGCTGACAGCCGGTTCTTTGGGAAGCACTGGAGGAACCTGGAGGCCAACTCCTCAGCATGGTCCACGTAGCCCAACCTGATATGATAAAGGATAGAGAGATAGAGAAAGCGATAAGAGCCAAGACACCAGCTGCTTCCTTTTCATCTTAAAGAAACCTGCGGTATCCTCCCGATCATTTATTCCTCAGAGACAACAACACACGTTTTCTCTCGATTCAAAGATCTGCTGACAACAACAAAAAAAAAACAAGGCTGTTAATTATGCTCAAGGTTTGCTGACTCAAGTGGGAAAAAAAAAATTCTCACACACATATGCAAAAAAAAAAAAAGCACACGCGTATAACCGTGTGCTTACGTCTTTCTCTTCTGAGCTTACTTCCCACAAGCCGACTGGGTCATTGCGAGACACAAAAGACGCGAAGACAGAGGAAGAGTCTCAAGTCAGAAGTTTGAGCTGGGAGTCGCTGAACTCCTGAACCGGCCCTATACCCAGCAGCGCCGACCGGGGGGTGGGGTGGGGGGGGGAGAAAAGTAAATCGAAAAAAATAAATCAAGAGCAACAAATCCAGCCAGTAATTAGGCATGCGCTGCATTAAATAAACATGATGTTATGCAGCAGCCCTGAGAGCTCCTCTCATGTTCTACAGGCTTCTCGTGGTTAGCTCCCCGCTCGAGCTCTCTGACAGCCACTCCCACGGCTCTCAATGGGGATCTCAACTCGACTTATATGAGCAAGAAGACAGAGGGGAAGATAAGTCTCTGTTCAACTCATCAACGCCACTCAGCGAGGAGGCAGATAAAGTTAATGAAGTCCATCAGGGCCTCGTCTTTTTCTTACAAGGCTCAAATGTTCAAGGAAACGCTTAAAGTGGGGGGGGGGGGAACTACTACGTGAAACTATATGCCGAAATGAAAAAGACCTCTTGGAAAACTATTCCAGGGATACACACAAGTCATCCAAACATATTTAGACAACCATTCAATAGTTTCTATGCTGTCTGAATATACAAAATAGATACAAAATGTTAGTAAGGGGTTATTATTTGAATTGTACGAGCTTCAATCCCAGAACATTCCACCCACTTCAAATGTATGTAAATATGTTGCTCCACCAACCAGTAGACATATTGTGCATCAAACCGTTGTTGTCATGGTTACGATAATAAATGCAGATCAGGAATAGGCCCAGGTTTAGTCTCCTGTGTGGGTTACTGTTAAATCAAGTCACAACACTGAGTAAAGGTACAGAACTGGTCAGTGGTTTAAAACGCTGTTTCGTCAGAGTGTCGGCGTCTTGACGTCATGCATTGGCTAAACTGTGGACTGCAATTGCTTGAACTTGAAAGAAAAGAAAGAAACAAACACCTGTGTTACTTCATATGCAAACGTTTAAGCTTATTTTCGGCTGGATGGGATATTGAAAGACATGTTCTACTGGAAATGAAGGACATGAGCTCATTTCTCCTCTCTCGTATCTTCAAAACACAAACGTCCAATTTCAGTAAGGAGCATTCCAGCTCAGTGTCCTATCTCTAATAACGAAACGACATCTAAATTCGACATCCACTCGTCTGTTCTCCTGTGAACAGTTTGTACATGCCGGCCAGCACATTCCTTCCTGCTATTGCTGTCAACTCGCCACAGTGAGCGAGCGCACATGTGCAAGATTGATAGTATCTCCTGAAACATTCAAACAGCTCCGGGTGATGACACGTTCACAGCAGAGAAGGGTTCTTTCATCAGTGTTGTGTGGCGAGGGCTTTTTTTTTCACGCTACAAAAAGCACCTGGGAGCCGTGAAGCACAGGAAACAACCTGTCTCTTTGGTCCCTCGCCGCAGCAGAAGGTGACCAGCATCTTTAGTCGAAGCGATGCGGCAACCGAGAGTCTGGAGACTTTTCCTGCAGGGCGCTTTCACTACGTCTGGATCATCTGATAAAAAGGAGTGTTGTGTATATGGGCTTACGGGCCTCAGCATGTAATTATTACCAGTACAGGCAGTAGGGGTTGACTGGGTCAGAGGAAGCAAAGACTGACCTGTCTGACCAACCGTCTAAACACTGGAAGATATCAAAGTAGCCTTTAAATAAAACAGAGGGAATCATCAAGGCTGTCACATAAAGAAAACTATACATTAGCTTTCGAAGCCTTCTGCAAATCTTTGGATATTAATAATAGACTTCATTTCTGTTGCTGCTTTTTTGTAGTACTCTAATTATTCAATAATCAGCATTAAGACTGCTGACAGTATCACATATAATCTGATCATATTCATAATAACTTCATAAAAAATGGCTAAACGTCTATCAATTACATAAAATGAATAAATAAATGAAACACAACTAATAAGAATAATATAAAAACATACAGTGCAATACCTAATATTGGTTTTCTTTTGGTCTTGGTGCATTTAACTGAAGTGAGCTACATCACAAACTTTATATAAGTTCTGCTTTTTTACATTTGATTCATATCTACAGTGAAAAAAAGTGAAGTGAAATCAATGCGATCCCTGATAATAATGTGGCAGCAAAGGTGCAGGTAGCATCTGGGTTGCAAAGCTTTTTCATCATAGTTTTTCTTTTTAATTTCATTCAGAAAGACGCGGTTCTGGGCCCTATGAGACAGACTTTATAAAAAATACCGTCACACGCTATACTGGCTCTGAATCAGTTTGATCTGATCTCGTGTGTGTTTCCATATGCAGTGAGTTTTAGTTTGTATTTGTAGCGTTACATTACGCCTAGCTAGGCCTCTCTAATTGTAATTATAGAATTAAAACGTTCTGTGCAATTGGGTCAAAGCCTAGTTCCTAGAGTGTCTGTGGCTTAGTTTCTAGTGTACTGTGACTTGTAACTTGCCCATGAAACTGTGTTATTTTGCATATGTATAACTGAAAAACTAATTACTTAGTCCTGTCATTCTGTAACAGAATCTTGCTTGTTTGGCTGCTTAATCTGCAACTGAAAAACCTTTAGTCCAGATTTGTAACAGATCTGTTTTGTTAGTTTGTTTGACGCCTTTCCCCTTCCTACCTAACCAATTCTTTAAATGATGCTCTTAAGCATTTGCTCATGCTTCTGCCGTTCCTGTCTTTAATTTACAATCTAAGACACCCAAGACGCCAATGTGTGAGGAAGAGGGGATAAGAAAAAGTGAAAGTGACCTAGAAAGATAGCAGCCATGAGTAAATATTGGACTGGCTTCAGCTCTAAAAGAAAAGGAGGGGGATACAGCACAGATTCGTTGGAGACAAATATGCTCTTGCTGTGGCTCCATTAATGACCGATTAGTCAACCTGCTCTTCTATTTATGGCTGTGTAGTTGTGTTTACGTTACAGTCAATAACCAGGTTAATCCGTTTTATAATTAGTCGGTTAACTGATTTGTCATTTTGCTATTTTGGGTTATGGTGACTGACTTTAACTTTGTTAAAGTTAGAGATTAGTATTATTAGATTATATTATTTAAACTTTTATTTTGAAGATGTAATGGCATTTCAGGCTAAAAAGTTAAGTTAAGGAGTTTCTACAACGTGAGCACGGGGTTCGAGGACACAGCGTCCGCACAGAAGTCACAGGAAAAGTGCAAAGAAAACAGGGGAAATGCAAGAAAGTGAGCTTGTTCGTATCATATTCATGGTTCCTTGGCCTGCGATAAAAGGCAGCAGAGAGGAAGCGATGGTCATTAATATTCCTCCTCACTTTCTCACATTTTTATTTCCTCCTGGACGGGAGCGAGGCCTGGGGACTGGGAGGGAAAGACAGAGAGAGTAGTTTTTCATAGAAATGTCACGAAATGCTTTGAGTCCATTTCTTTAAGGGCTTTTAAAAAGTACAGATACGGGCCATAACGTCTATAATGAACTTAAGTACAAACACGTCACCTGCTTCTATAACAACGCGTTCAAGCGCATGTTTTTCTAGCACAGGAAGAGAATTGGTGTTTGGGCTTTGGAACGCTTGCCAAGTTGTGTCTACGGTCTTCTTTCCAGATGTTTGCTTGGGGCAACCAGTGGCACACATTTGGGGGGGGGCCCAACTGTCCCAGCTGTGCCACCATGCCCTTTTGCCGCCATATGCGCCTCATGTCTCACACATGTGCGTGCTGCAGGAATGACAGGGAGGCAGCGCAAGCTGTGAAGCGCTTGTTTACTAGACAGGAATTAGAATGACATGGCGTAACACACACACACACACACATAGCTACACCCAGTTAACTTACTTATTCCACGCTTGCCTCAGCTTCTTGGCGCTGTACACTGTAAAGCGGTCTGCAATATAAAGACAAAAAAAATCTCATCTGTGAACTATGACCTGCCTTTAAAGTTAGGTACAGTAAACCACCAATAATAAACAAAACATCGGCTTAAAGTTCCAACAGGACTATAACAGTAACAAACAATGACTATTTCATTCACTAATTATTCTAGTACGTTTCCTTTATATATATTTATGTGCTGTATTTATATTTAAAGTGCTAGGGATCCACCATCAAAAACCCAACACTAATGTTTCAAATTAAAAGCGTAATGTGGACCCTCCTTTATTGTATATTCCTCTGTGGCTTTTAAATAAAAATATTTGAATATTATTTGTTGTTATTCATACTTTCTAAACTACAGGACCGCTAAACAACCACATTTTGAGCTGACATGGAACTGGAATCTACAACCTCATCACTGCATAAACAAAAGATCTCGGTGTGAAGGTTGTACATTGTATTGTTTTTGTGTTTTGTGTTTAGGATTGTGATGCAAATCCGCTGGATCATCCCAAAGAAATAAAGACAAAACTAATATAATTAATAGCTTTATCGTAATCTCTGCTGCAAGAATTCTTTATTATTAGCTGCATCTACAGTAATTCATTAAAACTGAACTGTTATGTATTTGCCAAATTGTTGAGTAGTTGATCTGAAACGTAAAACGCTGTTGAGTGTGCGCTGCAGAGCCAGGCCACAAACTGTCATAGTTTGGTGAGGCAGTCTCTCCACAGCTATGTTTATTATGCTGCAAGCCACTGTGCGGCTCACCATTCTCTTAATCATGGCCAAAAGTGCCATGTGGACACACGGTCAAGGCCGAGCTGCCAAGCAACCGGCTACCACGCGAGCCAGCCACCCAGAGAGCTAGTCCGCCCTCCAGCGCTGCCAGCCTAATCCTACTCGCCAGCCGCCCAGCGGTTTGTCACAGTCGGCCCTTCAGCCTGCCAGCTAGACAGCAGTGGGTGCTGACACCCGACCTCAGCGCCAGGGCTGTCCTGAGCTCCTCCGCAGACAGAGGCGAGGGTAAAGATGCAAGGACGTCTGTGGAGTTTCCGAGACTGATGGAAATGATACATTTTCTGATTGTTCTCAAACGTTCGAGCTATTCACATGTAACTTGTATGCATTTTCATTTCATACCGTGCTACTCACAAAATTCCATTTTCTCATATCTTTTGAATAGTTTAAAAACATTAAAGCATTTGAAAATGCCACTTTTATAGTGAGGAGTTGATCTGCATGCAAATTTTATGTTTGAATTTGTCTGTGCTTCTGTGTGTTTATTCTTGTACGCAGGTCTCTGTTGGCCCTTGTTACCCATTTGCTTTTACACAGATTTCCTATAAAACTATACATTGGTTTTCAGAGCAGTTTTTATTTATTTATTTATTTTTTTTATGTTGCCTGGCTGGATACTCCCTCTGTTCCGTTGCAAAACAAAACCATTAAACTCAAATGAACTCATTTCACCGCTTGAGTGAATAGTGATGAAAAATAAATCATCCTGCAGATAACCGGTCTAGCTTGGAATGCTGTGTAAAAGCAGACACTCGGTATCTCAGTTACAGTGCTGAGGGCAGAGTGGAGCTGAGGGAGATAGTGAAAGCGAAATATGACTGGAGAAGTGGAAAAGTATCTGTGGAACCTTTTCATAACCACAGAAATGTGAAAAAATAAGTGGCGCCTCCACTCTGAGGTCGAGCCACTCTGTCGTGTCTGAGATCCAAACTTGAAAAGTGATATATTGGATGAACTGGAAAAAAAAAAAGAAAAAAGTTTTATACATGTAAAAGTAAGTGATGACTCATTACTAGAACAGTGGCAGTGGGGGGCTGACAGCAGTCAGAGGAAATCGCTGCTGATGTGGAATTGTTCCTCACAGTGAGTTTCCAGACTGTTGCAATACTGCCCTCTGCTGGTGACTACTTTACTGTCCCTAATGTTTATTCATCACCTCTGAATAAATATTATTCTAACCCTATTCTAACATACTGTACATACGCGCCTTCTCTTCTCTTGTATTATTTTGTCACTCAATCACTTGATCAATATGAATTTCTAAGCATTAGCGGTGGGACGCTCCTACTCCTACAATCTGACCTTTTGTGTTGATGATATATGTAGTCGCTGTGGCTATATGATGCTTAATGAACACCGTTCGCTTTAACTGTAACGTATCTGGTACCTCTCGTGTTTGTTGAGCCATAACGACATCAGATCTGCTGACATCATATCAACAGATGCACTGCTTAGAGGCTGGCACCAGGCAAGGCTTGATGTGTGTGTGTGTGTGTGTGTGTGTGTGCCAGAGAGCTGCACAGCTGTTCAACAGTGTGTGAGAGGCTAACAAGAGCCAACTGTCGCTATGGCCACAGGATGAGAGATTACATTTGTATGTGTTGTGTACGTGCGTCACCCCAGTTGGTCCCTAATTGGCCACCGGACATAGGAGACTGGCTCACACAGCTTTGTGATGCCTCGCTGCCCCACACTTTGTCTCCAGCCCCTCTCTAACCCCATCCTCCTCTGTCCTCTCTCCTCCACTCCAGCATCAGCTAACACTAATCGGCGGTCCCACTATTCATGTTCCATCTAAAAAGCCCTAATGAGCTCCCAGAGGGCATGGCCGCCCCACTGCTGCTGCAGCATTATCTCGGTACGGTGAGTTTCTGGAAGACCGTCCCACGCGCAGCATATAAACACACGTGGACCTGAACTGACTCTGGTGCACACATCAATAACGTCTTTAACTTCACTGTTGCTCAACATGTTCGGGAGTAAAGAGTTAGCACGAAGCCTCAGTTGCGCAGTTCCATACATCTTTACGTGATACGTTCTAATACTGTAATAAAGACCTTTCAACTTACAGCACGATTTGACAATGTAAACATCTTTAAAACTATAGTTGAATGAAAATGTTACATTTAATGAGAATTGAATACGTGAAAGGTCTCACCTGGCTTGAAATGTGGCAAGGAGTTCACACCAGGCCAGGTGTCCTCAGACGGGGTGCCGAGGACCTGCAGGAATAAAAAACAAACAAACAAACAAAACAAACAACAAAATTAAAAACTGAAGCATAAAACACCAAACCATTTTCCCCCAGTGTGTAAGAACCTGTTTTGTTATCGGTCTGTCTGATTTGGTCAAAACATTAATGCACTTGCACGGGAAGCTGATTTATTAGCAGCACATCTAAAGGGGAGGCAAAGCTAATCAATAGGAAACAACTTGATGGAAAATGACTTGCTCAGAGCCTTTATTTTACATTTATGTACATTTTAATTTATATAAATTTAGATTGTAATAATGAGCAACATCTAATTTATAGAATAGCACTGGTGAGCTACTTTTCATCCAGTGCATGACACCTACATGTAAATGTTGTAGTACAACAGTAGTGAATGAGGTCACTGCGGACACCTCTCTGATTATAAGACCACTTTGAGATTTGCTGTAAATAAGGTTTCGATTGCGGCACAAAACCGTCTCATCGCTTAAGAGCAAGAAGCCTGATTAGTGTATGTTTCACGGAAAGGCTGCCTGACATCGCACGCACACTGCCTGGGTTTACGATGACAAAACCCAGAGTAGCGGACATGCCTTTTACATGATCCATCACAGCTAAGCAGTGTAATAGTTTCCAGATTGCACAGTGGTGCCTGATCTGCAGTACACTCTCATGGTGGAGTAGCCGCTCAGTGCGGATTCATAGATTTATAGGCTACTGCCCACTTGAGGACAACGGATGTACACGCTGGGTGGGGTGTGTTGGAAGATCACTCTGATTAATCGCTTTCAGATGTTCCATTTGGCACGACTGAGAAGAAATAAGAGGGGGGTGAGGGGGTACTCAGACTTACTTATGTCTCTTATTGGTAATTCTGTTTCCATAAGCCTTTGTAGCCCCATGATCTCCCCCGTTGCCATAAACGAATCAGCTGACACAACATGGCCACTCCTGCTGAGAACCCGAACAGTGTGTCAGTGAAGTTATACAAAAGCCAGTCATGGGTCAGACCTTGTGGTTGAAAGGTCGTCAGACAAC
This sequence comes from Macropodus opercularis, assembly GCA_030770545.1. Lineage (NCBI taxonomy): Eukaryota > Metazoa > Chordata > Actinopteri > Anabantiformes > Osphronemidae > Macropodus > Macropodus opercularis. The sequence continues at coordinate 4,354,140 of CM061104.1, read as the reverse complement.
CCATAAATGTAACCACAGGGCAGTGCAGAGGGTCACGCGTTTGTTAACAAAATAACAAAGACTTGATGTAACAAAAGAACACGTCACCAGAGGGCAGCAACGTAACACGAGGGACGACAATGGGAGCAGGAGGGTGCTGGTCATATAATTAGAATATCTTCAGAAAGTTGATGTATTTCATTAATTCCATTCAAGAAGTGAAACTTGTATAATGTATACATTCATTCCATACACACTGATATATTTCAAGTGTTTATTTCTTTTTATTTTGATGGTTATAACTAATGAAAACCCCAAATTTAGTATCTCAGAAAATTTTAATATTACTTAAGACCAATACAAAGAAAGGAAGTTTCCACACTCTAATCAGCTAATTAACTCTCTCAGTCTAGTTCTGTAGGCTACACAATCATGGGGAAGACTGATGATTTGACAGTTGTCCAAAAGACGACCATTGACACCTTGCACAACGAGGGCAGGACGTATGCAAGACATGGGTTTCTGCTGTCGCATTCCTTGTGTTAAGCTACTTTGAACAACAGACAGCATCAGAAGCATCTCGTCTGGGCTAAAGACAAAAAAAGACTGGAGTTCTGCTGAGTGGTCCAACGTTATGTTGCCTGATGAAAGTAAATTCTGCATTTCCTTTGGAGATCAGGGTCCCAGAGTCTGGAGGAAGAGAGGAGAGGCACAGAATCCACGTTGCTTGTGGTCCAGTGTAAAGTTTCCACTGGACAGTGATGGTTTGGGTGTCATGTCCTCTGCTGGTGTTGCTCCACTGTGTTTTCTGAGGTCCAAGGTCAACGCAGCTGTATACCAGGACGTTTTAGAGAACTTCCTGCTTCCTGCTGCTGACCAACTTTATGGAGATGCAGATTTCATTTTCCAACAGGACTTGGCACCTGCACACAGTGCCAAATCTACCAGTACCTGGTTTAAGGACCAAGGTATCCCTGTTTGTTAATGGCCAGCAAACCCGCCTGACCTTAACCCCATAGATGTTCTATCTATGCTTTTCTATATTGTGAAGAGGCAACAATGCAGAAGAGCTGAAGGCCACTATCAGAGCAACCTTGGCTCTCTTAATACCTGAGCAGTGCCACAGACTGGTAGTTACATATGCTAAATAGTAATTATTAGCTCAGAACTTATCTTAACTATCTTTAACTGCATCTGACCACGATGGTAAAGTTAACTCCAACAACTCAATCAAGAAAAGCTGTAACAATCTCAAAACTACCAGGTCCAGTAACATTCCTCAAAGCCTTTAGAATCTAGATGCGTTCTCAAAGTTGAGGCCTCAATGCAGCCTTCGTCTGCTACAGCAACTAAAAAAAAAAGAGCATCTGTGGATGATGGTGCAGACTGATCGAGGGGGAAGCGGAGAGGTGTGAGAAGAGTGAAGCGGGGCTCACTGTGCATTGTTCTGACTCAAACTGCAAAAGCAGTCTGCAGAACTCACAGTTATGAGGGGAATAAGGTGAGTGATCTAGCTGGGAAATGAACGTCATTGATGGGACAGCTCAAAGGCCTTTGAAGTGAAGTGGGTAGAGTGTTGAGTTAGGGGGGTGGTGGCTGGTTATAAATGTCAGAGCCTTTATGAGGACATCAGAGGGAAAGCAGAGCGCAACAGTACAGCTGGGGGGGGTGTTAGTGCCGTCGTCAAAAAGGAAAGCTAAAAAATGACCTGCTACACAGTTTTTTACCTGTGTGATCATTATTATATTTTTTATATTCGGGGAGAGAAAGTCCTGACACAGAGGTCGCAGGTTCTGAACTCAAACATTTGGAGTCAGGTTGGGTGGGTGGTCTGTAACATAGCTGCTGTTGGTGGTTTAGGGGTTGCACAGATGCTGTGCATGAGCCTCACACATGGACCTAAGGTAAGTAATGGACGTAAGTAATGACAGCTGTTGACAGAATTAGAAATATGGAAAATCCTTTGGATCAGAGTCCTGGACCAGGATGCTTTGCACAAAAATTCATTTTCGAGCAAGGGAACACTCTGATGATCTGAAGAATCTTATCTGCTATCATCTTATTGTGTTGGCATGTACGACTGCCAAAGGAACTGCTTCCTTGCTTTTTAATGATGATGTGACTGCTGACAAAAGCAAAAAAAGATCTGTTCATATTCGGCCCAAGCCTTTAAAACTCACCGGACTTGACAGTTCGCATGGACAAAGGAACCAAAACATCCAACCCGAGACTTTATCTCCAGGCAGTCAAGTGGAATATTCTGTAACGGCTCAGTCAAACATCTGACCTGTATCCAGCTGGGCACGGATCTCAAGCTGAAGGTGAATCACCCGACAAGCAAACAAGAACTGACGACGGCTGCAGTAAAGACCTGGCAGAGCATCATCAGGGGAAAACACCCAGCATCTGATGATGTCTCCAAAGGAGTAAAACTGATTCATGACTTAGTTAGTCTGTCCAAATATTGTAACTGACTAAGAAGATTTGGGTTTTTTTCTGTTCCCAATGATTGTTTTGGACCTGCTGCAGATTTCTGGTGTTCACTCACAGCTCACTTGATCCACGCATAAGCACCAGTACTAACTTGAGACGCAGCTGTATCGAACCCCCTGTCTCTTTGTCTTAGTGTTGACCCAAGCCTTCATCTCGTTTGCCACGAAAACCCGACCCTCCACTGCTCTCTCCGAGCAGATTGGGGTCACCTCCAAGGCAGGAGGTCAAACGGATCAGAACCGAAGCCGAAGAAGTGAATCAGCTGTCTCCCACTGTGAGCGAGTGGAATGCGTTCAGTAAGCCCTGACCATCCTGTGTGTGACAGGAGCATCCATCTGCCCAAACCCAGGCACAGCGGCTGTTGGCTTCCCCCCGACCGACACTCTCTCCTTGGGGAAAATCAACTCACATTTGGACTGGCTTAGTCTTCGTAGCAGGAATATGCTCTGCCTAAACAGACTTCTCAGTGGAGAGAGCGCCACACGGTTCAAGATGTCTGAGGTTACTACTATCCACCAGTTCCAGTCCACATAAACTTCATGGGATTAGCCCACACTGCACAAATGCCACGTTTTGTCGTGTTCCTCTTTAAAATCATTCAGTGACAGCTTTCTGTACAACTGTCCAAAGCCTGTTCTAATGTGCCAAAATGTTGCACCAGCCATTTATTCCTTCTCAAAGATGCACTATTATGTCTATTATTTCTTAGAAAGAAAAAGTGAAATGTGGCACATTCAGAGGAAAGTTGGACAATTACGGCTTTTCCACAGCAGGAGCTGGAAGTGGGTCACAAGTGAAGGTTTCCCAGGAGGTAGAAGTTAATAAAGTTCAAGTTGTTTGGGTGAATTTATGGCTGTCACTTGTGATTGGCCAAAGTCGTGTGCCTCGTTGATGTCGGGTTACATGCAGTGCATTGCATTCTGGGATTGATGGGGGGGGGTATGCAACTGTATTTGCAGCACCCACAAGTGTAGACTTAGCAGTTGCAACATGTCAGGTTTTACAAGCAATCGACGTTATTTATTTATTTCTGCCTTTATCATGCCACTGTTCTATTTCACCACAAACAGTATATATATGAGGAAACTCGTCTCCTCGGTGGAAACTCACACACGCACGGACACGCTCGCCTCAGCCTGACAGGCTATTTCCTGCAGATAGACCTGTCCGTATTCATGTAGCTCTTCCAGTAAAGGTAATCGTTCACATAGTGACAGCTAGTTACCCAGCTGGAGGAAGACCGGCCTCATCTAGCGAACAATAACTCACACACACATTCAGTGTGAATTAAAGTGCGTGACAAAGAAAACTACAGAGACACAACGACATGTTTACAATTACACGAAGAAGATACAGGCCTGTATCTTCAATTTCATTCATAGACACCAACATACACATCTGAAATGGACACGGCCAGACTTGGAAAGCCTAAAATATGTCAAGTACAATAACGGTCTGTGTCTATGTTAGAAGAAAAAAGAAAAAAAGAAAAAGAAAATACAAATCTGTTACGCGAGCCTGAGTCAATGTTTAACTGACTATTGACACAGAGGTTTGGCAATAAATTGAAGTCAGCTTTGTGTCCTGACAGTTATATTTCTAGGCAATTAAACTGCAACTGTAATTAATGACAGTAAGTAGCAGATAATGAGAAATGTTATTATTAGGTTCAGATGTGACATTATTTAATATAGTAGATGTAGGGTGCAAGCAACAGATCACAGTTTAAGTCCAGAATCTTATGTGAGGTTGGGTTTAGGTAGGAACAACACTGGGTAAGGTTAGAGAAAGCTCATTTAAATGTTAAAGCAAAGGTAAGAGAAGAGACTGTTGTATTTTTTTCTGTATTGCCCCTTCCCGCAATCTCTCCTTGAGCGTAACCCAGTGCTGTGATCGCTTAAACAGAACCTTTAAGCAAAATCCTTCAACAGTAAGGGACTTTTTATTTTATATTAATGGTAGATGGCAACTACGCTTTTGAGGAAATAGACCAATGGCAGTGATGATCGCTAATGAATATAGGAAACATTAAGTTCTAAGCTATGAGATCCGTGTGACAAGCACAATGTCTGGAGGACAGAACAACATGACAGCGAGGAAGAGCATCCCTCCTCCTAACGACCAGGTGCTCAGTCTCACCACGGCTGGTGTGAGGAGAACTCTTTGCAGAGTTAATGCACGGAAGTCTGCTGGACCAGACAACATTCCTGGCAGATGCCAGTGGAGACGTCTGCCAGCATTCAACACAATCATCCCTCAGCAGCTTGATTGAGAAGCTGAGCCAACTGGGCCTAAACACCTCTCTCTGCAACTGGATCTTGGATTTCCTGACTGGGAGACCGGTTAGATTAGTCCGGATCGGGAACAGCAGCTCCAGTACACTGGAGCTCCACAGGGCTGTGTGCTCAGTCCACTGCTGTTCACTTTGCTGACTCACGGCTGTGCAGCAATGCACAGATCCAACCGCATCATCACGTTCGCCGATGACACGATCGTGGTGAGTCTCATCAGCAAAGAACGACGAGTCAGCGTACAGAGAGGAGGTACAGCAGTTAACAGCATGGTGTAAAGCCAACAACCTGTCTCTGAACGTCAACTAAAGAGATGGTTGTTGACTTCAGGAGAGCACACAGCACCAAGCACCAAATTCCTTGGTGTTCATTTGACAGAGAACTTCCCCTGGTCACTCAACACCAGCTCCATCACCAAGAAAGCCCAGCAGGCCCCTTTTACTTCCTGAGAAGGCTGAGGAAAGCCCACCTCCCTCCCCCCATCCCGACTGTGTTCTACAAAGGGACAGTCGAGAGTATCCCGAGCAGCTGCATCACCGCCTAGTTTGGGAACTAGGATCGCAAGACCCTCCAGCGCATACTGAAGACAGTTGAAAAGATCATCGGAGTCTCTCTTCCCTCTATCAAGGACATTTACACTACACGCTGCATCCGCAAAGCTAACAGCATCGTGGATGACCCCACGCACCCCTCACACACAGCCTCCTGCCATCTGGAAAGATGTACGGGAGCATTCGGGCCCTCACCACCAGACAGTTTCTATCCTCAAGCTATCAGGCTTCTAAACACCCAGGATTGAACTGGACCAAACTCTCACACACATGCGTACACTCACTCTAAGATCTGGAAAAACTCTCTCTCACACACACATACTCCGTCTAATTCATATTTATATTGTTATCGATATCGCACAACCTCATCTACCTCTACCTGCTATTACATTCTTGCACAATACTTTTGTACATCGGTGCTGAGCGTCCTGTTTTTCTCCTGACTGTACTCGTCTATGCTATGTTTGCACCTTACAGCACACTGTGCACTTTTATGTGGCTGAGACAAACTCCTGTCCTAGCTCTGCATTGTCTTTTTATTTAACTCTTTATTGTATGTTTATGTGGCACCAGGTACTGCTTGAACTTGAGGTCTTCAGACAGAACATAAGGAGATTTGGAGACACTTTCCTACAAAACCTTTGAGAAGATACAGGCCAAGATCACGGAAACACGCAACCACTGGGGTCAATTTTTAAAGTTGACCTTTATTGACTCTCTACAGCAGAGACAATAAAAAAGTAAATCGATTAGAGTGTGTGAAGTAGAACTGTCCCTGTCCTAGGTTCTGCAAATGACTCGGTTCAGGTGTCTCTAGTCAGTCGGTAGCTTCCGACTCCAGGCCAACTCCTGGCACTCCAGCCTCGCGAGCCAGCTCACGTCTTGGCAGGGTGCTTTCTGAAACTGTGATGGAAGCTGACCTTTCTCCTGCTCTCCTCAAACGGCATGGCCTTTAAGTTGTTCCTCGCGCCGCATAACTCACCGGCGGTGCCCTTCACGCGAGTCTCTCGGGCGGCGAGCTGCCTGACAGCAGGCGCGCGGGACGGATGGAAATGTCAGCGTCAGGCTAACTGTGACAAGCCGGCTTACGTTCGCGAACGCACGCTGCCTCGCCGAACCGCAAGCCTCCACATTTGCATATTCATCTAGTTTACCTCTGGCTGACAGCTGAACACACACTGACACAAAACACTGGGTGTGATTTGATTTGGTCCATGCAGATTTTCCGGGCAATGGCATTTATTTACAGTCTTCTAACACACACACACACACACACATTTGAATATCAGTGAAGAACAGCTGTAATGAATTACACATGCCTAAGTTTCATATTTATTTGTTTATTCTGTCAAACATCAGTCATTCCAATTAACCAGGTCTGTATTTAAAGGCTGACTCAACTTACTGAATGGAAATATTCGCCACAATATTGTTCTTGTTCTCATGTCATTCAAAATCTTTTGCCTACATTAACCCTCTAGTGGACCTCCATCATACCAAACAAGACAAAGCAAAAAACCATGAGATAAAAAGGGAAACAGATTCAGACCAGAACTACAAAGGCTCCGTAGAGAAGCCCTGTGCAGCTGAACCTCATCATCAGTCTGGCCAGGGGCCATCCCACCGTTCGCCCTTTCCCCCTCCTCTTGTCCCATCATGGTGTCTAATCGTGTGAGAGGGGAGCAGGGACCACTGTGGGCTGGGGCTTCTTACGCATGTGTGGGCCCCTCTTTTTTTCCCCTTCCAGCATAACAGCCAATCGATAAATGCATTTCTTTCTTCATCTCTTTTTCTCCTCTTGCTTGCCCTGCGGGGGGCTTCCTCCGCCGCTCATCCTCCATCCCAAATTCATCCATTCTCAGACCTGTATCTCCAGCCTTCATGCTTTGTCTCCATACTTTGACTTCTTCCCCTGGTCAGACCTCTTTCACGCTCTCATCTCTGTAATTTTCTACATTAATTATTCAAGCCAATGAATATCAATTCATCACGTTGGCCCTGCTGCCTTCTGCTTCAATTCAGAGACTGGAGATGAATTGAAGAAGAGGGGATGGTTGATTTGATTATTAAAGGATTCATGAGAAATGATATTCATTGTAATGACATCACACTGTACAAATAGGTGATGACCTGATGAGCTGTCCAGTAACATTGTGATTCCCTTGAGATTTATAGTCGCCCCGCGCTGACCGGCGTTGGCTGGGTTTAACGTGAGCGTAGAAAACATAACGACATGCACATCAACCTTTAATCTTCCTTCATTTTTCATTGTTCTAAGATCCCGCAGTAGTTCCGCTCTGCAGCTGCAAAGCAGGAGGTTTTCTACTCTGGTTTCAGGACACAAACTCATACAGTACACACACATCGCACACAGACACGCACAGATTCTACTCACCAGGAATATCCTCTCCAGCTGGTCTTGGATGTCCTTCATCCCAGGAAAAGCAGCCACTCCCTGAATCATCTCAATGAATATGCAGCCGACTCCCCTTGAAGAGAAAACGGCAAAGGATAAAGCCTCCTATTCCTCGCTGGGTCAACTATAATAAACTACAACTAAAAGTAGCAACAAGTACCAATTACCAAAAAAGGTAACAATGTTATTTATCTAGTTTAACTGCTAAAAATAATTATGTAACAGTTGCAGAAAGACACATTCAAATGTGATGGTTATGTCAGTGTTGCAAGTCTAAATGCAACTGTGTGCACGTGTGCGTGTGTTTGCATGCGTGAACTGTTGTCAGAGCTCATTTGTCAAAGTGCTATTGTTTTCTGACAGAGTCACTCTCTGGCTCAGTGAGCGCTGCCTCTCTGAGCCCAACGGTGAACGATGCAAGTGGAAATAGAGAGCGAGAGGCGGGAGGCGAGTGAGATCGAGAGCAGCTACCAGTAATTCATCCCTCAGCGTCCCTACGCGCTTTTCTATTTTTATGCCGTGAATGAAAATGCTCCATCTCCGTGACATAGCTGTGACCTCAGCATCCAGTATTTCCACCGGAGCGTACCGAGCGGCTTCAAAACAGTCCAGCTATGGCGCTCTGGCAGCTTGTTGTCGGGTTCTTTTTACATTGTCATATTTACTTACACCTTGAAAACAGTCAAGCGGCATAAACAAACGTTCTGGCCACTCAGGGGCAATGAAACAGCACTTATAAAGTACTAAAACGTTACTGAATAATGTACAGCACTGAAGTAATAAGGAGTCCCAATCAAATACCTGCAGCATCTTGCGTTTTGCACACAGTACGGTAAATTCTCGTATTATTTCCTGGTTGGGCCACGAGAAGAGGACGCGACAAGCTCCCACGAAGCCTCACGTGTCACTGTGTCTGTTCTTTCTAGTTTTACTTACATCGATCGGTCCAAATGCTGGCTCAGACCAAACGGTATGTGTCTACAGCTCAGTGTCTGATCATTAATTAGACAGTGTTCGAGACGCTGCGACTGTAAGATCTCAGTAACTCAGTCAGTGACTGGGGCTATCCGCTCTCCTGCAGTTTTATCACCCAGTAAATTAGCCTCAGTAAACACAGGCCTGTTTGCTCACAGACGGTTAGCAGAGAGGAGGAGATTTGTGTAGTTCACACTTTTACAATTAAGAAATGGTAAATCCTGTATTTCAATTACCTTCCCGACAAAAACACAGTAACTTTTTAAGGAGCCTGGCTCACTTGGCAATTAATACAACCAGCAGTCTGTTCTCACTCTGAGGCTTCATCAAGCGATTTGGCATCACTTGCTGACAATAATCCCATTTTCATAGAAGAGACAGTTGTAATCCGGAGTGACAGCGACTGCTCCATTACATTAATAATGTTTTTAATTCATGAATCACTACTCTTTTATTCCCATCTCAACCCTGTGATGACTCCAACAACTGTGGCCAAGACTGCATCACTGTTATGATGACATGTCGCTTACACACAGCCACTACTTTGGAGACCATTTAAGAAAGGTCAAACCATTATCGTTCCCAAGTAGCAGTGACAGCAATGTGTATCGTTAATGCCAACACGAGGTGTCAAAGTACTCATTAAGCATTAATACTGGAATAGAATTTCTAAAATAAACGTATCTACCAGTATGTGAACCGTAAGGAAAAAACAGAGTTGGACTTGAGAACTACAAACATCTTTTAAATTACTGAAATATACTTAAAAATCTAACTTTTAAGTAACATAGTCAGACTTTTCCTTGATAGTTCTTGAAATTTTGTACAAAAAAAACCAAAACAAATAGCGAGATATTTGATTGTGCTGAACCATAACCAAATCTGTACATTATTCCACGCATGACTACACTTGACTGGTTTGATTGATGGACGTGTGAGAGTCGCTGCTCGATGATGTGCTAAGGAAGAGACTAACGCAGCGGTTCCTCGACTGCGCCTGTGACATCCTCCCTCCTCACAGATGGCAGCCTGTAACCTGGACGCCGCTGTGACGGATTCCCGTGCCTGCCAGAAAAACCTCTTCATGGAAGACTGCTTCTTAAGTAGAGTGTGTGTCGCAGGGTGACTCTCGCGAGGGTGGAACAGCACCCTGGTGGATGTGCCCACCTGAAAAATACCCTTGAAGCAAACACGCTGTCCCCTTTGCCTCCAGGACCCTCAGAGCCCCAGCTGCTCTTTAATTGGATGCCGCAGAGTGCAGCTGGGATTCATGGGACTGTCTGCCCAGACAAGAAGGGTCAACAAGGCTTGTCTCTTAGTCCCAACCTCAGTTTTGCTACACAGAACTAATAGCGGTAAGAAACGCCAGTTTGTCAGACTGTATCATTTTCAGTTTCTGCCACCTGCATCAAAATTCAATATTAAAACTGCCAGTAGTTTAAATAGAAGTTTTCGTTAAAGAATTCACAATGACTCATTATTAGGAAAAGTGTGATCTGTAACCTTAGTTGACCCCATGGCTTGATGTAAAGGGATTTACTCTCACTCTAGGACGATGTAAATCAGCTTTATCATCACAACTAATGCAAGAGAACAAACAAAATCCCACAGGTTTTCAGTAAGCAGCCTCCAGAGTTGTTGTGACACAGGTCATGTCTCCAACTCCTTTCATACACTGCACAGGATCTATACTAATTCCATGTGCGTGTGTTTGTCTCTCTCCAGCTTCAGATCCACACTCGCAGAGAGGATGGGGAGCTGGGGGGGGGGGGGGGGGGGGGGGGGGTCACGGGAGGTCAAGGGTGACCAAGGAGACGCAAACTATATATGAAGGCAACACTCTAAGATTTGTACAAGAAACCATCTACAGCACACTATAGGGAGCACACCCCCAGGTTAAGATGGGCTGCACACAAGTGAGTTTTAATTGGTTTTTGTCTACTTTTGTGTGCTTTTGTGTAAACACACACACACACACACACACAGCTCTGTATCTAGAATATAAAAAATGAAGGATGGATTGCACACAGTGGATGTGAGGATAGAATGAGGGCATATGAGGGTCAGAGGTATTGTACGGAGAACCCACCACATGTCCAGGCAGGTGGAGTAGTCAGTCGATCCAAGGAGGACATCTGGAGGACGGTACCACAGGGTCACCACCTCGTTGGAGTAGGTATGGCTGGGGACCGACTTGGCCCTGGCCAGGCCTGAGGGGAACAACACACAGACGCAGGCAAGCGTTATCATTGAATGACCTTCACTGAAAAGAAAAGCAGCCAGACTCACCGCGATGCTGTCAGCCCCGTGATGGGGTTAGACAACGAGACACAACGAGAGCTTGACGTGAAGTAGGAAAAAGTAGTGAAATTAAACATGCTAGAGCACAGCGAGGAATTAAAGCCACTGTAATAAAGCGCTAACAACAGAACAAGACAACAGAGGACACTGGGCACCATGGAAGGACATTTATTGGACTCTCGTCTAGCTTAAAGAAACTACAGCTGCATGTTGCTTTATGCTCCAAGTGTTCCCTCGCTAGGTTCTTATATAGATCCTGTAATATTCTGTGCTTAGTGCGGTGCACAGTAGTGTCTGCAGATTTTGAACAGCATATGGTAAACTACTCTTGGCAGACTCGTGCATTGAACCGCAACAGGCCCTGAGATTGCCTTTTCAAAATGAAAATTATGACGGAAGATCTCTGAGGTTCCACTGAGGAAAATAGTGACATGAGTATCAGTCAGGCACCGTAAATTTGACAGTGGTTATTGGCTGATCACTGATTTTGCTGCAAGTTAATATGAAAACGTGTATGGATTGAGGCTCCAAACTCATTCTAGTACGTATCTATTCAGAGCCACAAACACGGGTTAGTTAAGTATCCGGCGCCTGTTCTTCCGCGGCATTTAATAGCAGAGCATAGTGCAGATGCAGCAGGCTTTAATGAGGCTGATGGCATTACCTCGTTCTCTCTTCCCAAGCGATCAGAGAGCTTAATTAAAGCGTTTTAGCCGGGTAAAAAAAAAAAAAGGGACTTCCTGCCCTGCTGCTAGTCCCCTGCGTGAGGGATGAAGAAGGGCAGAGGGAAGAATAAATGACACAAGGGAGGGGGTATTTAACATTTCCTTGTGTTGAAACACCCACAGGAGGACGGCGCTTCAGCCAACATTCATCAAGGCCCGAGCACTGTAATTTCCACACGCTGATCTGAAGCAGAGAAGACACTATCGCTACCGCTCACACTGAGAGGCTATCATTTGCACCGCAGGCGTCCCTGCGAGGGCGTGTGCATGTGAGGGGGGGTTGGCAGGTGCGTGTGGGGGGGGGGGGTTGAGCACAGACAACAGCGACTTATCGTAAAAGAAAGTGAAGTGGTGGGAGACTGGCTTCCTTTGGAACTTGGGAGAGGTGGAGTGTAAACTAAAATGGAACCAAGGATGTAATAAAAACATTTTACCAGCACACCACTCACTGTAGCTTTCCACATTTCCCAGCATGCATTAATGCCCAGGAAACAATACTTATAATTGTGCAGTGTGAACGATGTGCTAGAGCCTGAAGCAACGTGAGGAACGCGAGGTTTCTGTCATGACCAAACAGCTGTAATGCTGCTTGGATTTGCTTATCGCTTGGTTATTCAGCTTGTGTCCTTCTCATTCTTAGGAACTTTCAACCCAGGAGGCCGCAAGCATTCACTTGACCTCGAATGACTTTGCTATTCAGACATAAAGGTCGTTATTGTTACTGGACATATAATATGACGATAAAACCCTGACTTATGTTGGAATTGACTGTGATGTTGGGGTTCACACAATCCTAATAATAAAAAGTAACACAACAAAGACAAAAAACACAAATCTAATCATTGGCCAGCTGCTCCTCCTACACTCTGCTCCTTGCAAAAAAAAACAACAAAAAAACAGTGGGAGTCCTGACTTCACATGCACACAGGGCCAGATTACAGTTTCTGCATTTGCTGCAATTTGTATATTTTTGTTTAGAGATAAAATCGTGTAACAACTTCACTGTGTTTTTCTTTTCTTGTTTCCTTGTATCCTGCTGCAAACGGGTACTGTACCTGCTATCATGGTGTGGATGAAGGGTTCCCAGGCAGACTGAGATACAGCCTTGGTTGAAATTCCAAAAGCAGGGAGTAGCTGGCGATTATGACATTTAGATTTCAGAAGTTATATTACTCCCCCATCCAAACCATACAGGTACACTAATGGTTGATGATCTATAGTTTTATGCACTCACTCACTCACTCACTCGTGGAAGCAGACCTTCAGCCATCTCGATTGGCCGTAGTTCACCTGTTGACCCGTCATCCTGCCCAAGGTGCAAGGATGAAGGTCATTGGTGAATTATACATCACTATCTGACACGCCACAGAGAGGGTTGCAAAGTATACTGTTCGTTGTTGGGAACAGAGGGAAGACAGGATGAAAAGACGTGGAGAGAGAAAAAGACTAAAATAGTTGACGTCCTCAGGGGAAACAGGACTGTTTTCTTTTGAAGTTCATTTGGATTTTAAAGGCAGTTTGTAGCTACCGCCTGCATCTCCTCCTCCAACATGCGGCAGATTGGGAGATACACTCTGTGGTGCCAGCAATTATTTAAAGTACTGTTTGAAATTGTTCCATGGGGGGAAAACAATATTTTCGAAACAAATTTTAATTTATGCGCAACATAACCAAAGTGCGACAATGCATCATCCTTTATAGTCTGCAAAGAAGAAGAGAGCTTTTAGTCGAAGGGGCTCGCGTCTGATCTTCATTTGTGACACTTACATTCAGGAAATGTGAACTTTTACTTTTTCGCAAACTTTTCCTAAACCTCTTGACAGCTTGTTAGAATTTCTTTTCAGGTGTCAAAAAGCTTTTAACGCCAGTATTTCAGTTTCAAATGGTATTTTTCAAACATGGCCACACAAGGATGCAACCGACGGACTGGTGGTGAAGCGGTGGCAGCGAGGGTGGACCGGCCCACCGGGGAGAGGCAACCAGTCTGCTCTGGATGCCTGCAAACATTCCTCCAGCTCTATTGTCGCTTCGTTTCACTCCTCACACATCATTATCCCAGCAGCTGTTACTTCGCAGCACAGACCCCAGAAAATAAACACACATTAGCTAGCTGTGTGCGCAATACTCCACTATTGTTCAGCTCAGCGTCATCTAAGAATCAAAGCGGTGTGTGTCGGTCTTTGCGTGTTTGCTGTGCACCAAAAAAAGCTCCTGCTGTACTGCTGGAAGTAGGCAAACACAGGCTTCTCCAAACACTGGAGCGGCCTTTCGGCAGGTTCATTTCAACAGTCGACGCATTCACTGTCTCCCGAGGATCTGAAGTATGCGGCCTATGAGCGGCGTTCATCTGCCGTCCCATTCACTTCTATTATTAGGGACTTGTGAGGAAATTGCCTCGAGGCTGAAGTC